>JAGIQG010000005.1:114411441-114791086 GCA_024679065.1 Sphyrna mokarran
CACATTAGTGTGGAAATGTTTAGTTCAATTGAATAGAAATAGCCCATTTCAAAAGTTCCAGTTTTGAGTGCCACTCAAAGTCCTCTTGTCATCGTGGTTTTTTTGTTACGGCTAGTGCAGTTCAGTTTCCGGTCAATGTTAAACCCCAGGATATTTATAGTGGGGGATTCAACAACGGCAATGCCATTGGATGTTAAAGGGTAATGGTTTTTTTTGTTGGAGATGGCCACTTCTGTGGGGTGAATGCAACTTACTACTTGTCAGCCCAAGTCCGAAACTTATCCAGGTCCTGAATCTTACAGGTATGACCTGGGACTTAGATGATTGACGTCCAGCAACCAAAACCATTTTCCTTTGTGCCAGATATGACTGCATCCAGTGAAGTATTTTCCCTTTCATTCAAATTAAGCAATTGATTGAGCTAAAATTAATCACTAATCATTACAAAGATTGAAGTAATTTTAACACTCTCATAAAATGTCTTAGAAACATGCATGTAAAAGTTTATGTGGCCACAGCGATATGAACTCAGTGAACTGTAAAAACACCACTAGCACCCTTTATCCTTCGCACTAAATGCCAATGGTATTTTCTCTGTAGATGATAAACTAACCTTAATATTCAAATAATACTTCAAATTTTATTACAAATATAGATATCCATTTTGATTCACCTTTTTAACATTGTTGTCTAAATACATAAATCTAGATTTAATAAAGCATCTTCTACTTCAACGTGATGGATATTTAAGTTCCACAAATAGAACTATACAATCTCTACATTCCTGAAGAGGGCTATTCAGCTCAATGAGTCTGCATTGACTCTCCAAAACACATCCTACCCAGACCTTCCCTCCATCCTATCTCCATAATTCCATGCATTTCACTTACACACTTTTGGACAGTGGGAGAAAACTGGAGCAACAGGAGGAAACCCACACAAACATGTGGGTTTCCTAGGATGGAGAAAGCTAGCACGAGGGGACATAGCTTCAAATTAAGGGATGGTAGTTATAGGACAGATATCAGAGGTAGGTTCTTTACCCAGAGGGTGGTTAGGGTATGGAATGCCCTGCCTGCGGCAGTTGTAGATGCGCCAAGTTTGGTGGCGTTTAAGAGGCTAGTAGATAAATTTATGGACGAAAAGGGAATGGTTTAGGTTAAAGGGTCATTGCTTTTTCCTAATTGGTCGGCGCAACATCGAAGGTCAAAGGGCCTGTTCTGCGCTGTAATGTTCTATGTTCTATGAGGAGAACATGCAAACTCAACATTATCACCAAAGGCTGGAAGCAAACCTAGACCCCTGGTGCAGAGAGACAGCAGTACTTACTACTCCATTACCATATCACCCTACATTTCCTTTAAGTGACATTTGTTCATAGAATCCCTACAGTGCAGAAGGTCATTTGGCCTATCAAGCTTGCACCGACAATAATCCCTCCCAGACCCTATCCCACCTATTTACCCTACCTTGACAATACGGCCAATCCACCTAACCTGCACATTTTTGGAGTGTGGGAAGACACTGGAGCATCCTGAGGAAATCCTCAGACACGTGGGAAATGTGCAAACTCCACTCAGTCACCCGAGGCTGGAATTGAACCCCTGTTCCTGGCACTGTGTGGCAGCAGTGCTTTAGCCAGTGTGTCACCCATTCAGTTTGATAGATTTTGGTAACAATTTTCAATTTAATCAAGCTATTTTTGCTCCTTAAATTTTTAAAATCAATCTTCTGGGTACTATATATATTTGGCATTTAACTTGTTCTTGTTACTGCACTACCAAACAAAGTTCAGGCAGACACCCTAAGATCATTTCAGACTTATCTAGATAGCCACATGAACAGAGTGGGAATAGAGGGATATAAATGGATGGTCATGTCAGGAAGACATGATTGGTGCAGGCTTGGAGGGCCAAAGGGCCTGTTCCTGTGCTGTATTGTCCTTTATTACTGTGATATCAATAATATCATGATCACAGGTATCAATTTTCAGACACCATCTGTAAAGTGATGATCATTTCCAATTTAGAACGCTGAAGGTTCCTTATATATTCTCCAATAAGAATAATGTAAATTTGCTTTGAAATAAAATGTTTTTTATTGCCTAGACAAAGTGACCCCTCAAATGTACAATAACCTGACTGCAGATTGCACCTAATGAATTAAACACAAGAGCAACAAATCTTTTCCAGTGCACTGATTATTACCATCTGATTTGAATGGGAATTAAAATTCATAAGGTACCAAGTATGCTGAAAACTAGGACGCTTACAAATCAAAGAAAGGTCATCAAAATTTTGACAATGTTTGAAAGAGTTTTAACAATGGGACTGCTGGTTTCTAGAAATAAATCCCAAGCATTATAAGGCTGTCTCATTGTTGCTAGTTTTCCATCTGGCGCTGTCCAAGGGTTAAGATACTTGGCCTCCTACAATCACCTTCCTTTGTGGTACGTGTAATTTCAAGTGATAAGCATCATCAGGACAACGAGTAGCAAAAAAGAAACAAGTGATTCAGGCTGATTTTATATTTTCACTAAGATATGTTGCTCATTTTGGTTCAGTTTTTGCCTTCACATACCCAGCAGAGGGCCTCACCTATGAACAGTACATATTGGCAACTGACATTTTCATACCAGTTCACACTTGAACTTGCAATTAAACTAGAAGATGAAAAATAAGTAATAAAACCATACAAGACAATATTTTGACGTACTTCATGTGAAAGATCTCCAACCTATTTGATTATAACTTCCAGATTTCCAATCCAATAGGTTTTTGTCCAGTAAATTCAGTGTCCTAATATTAGCCATTCATTCTACACCTGCTGTCAATCACTTTGTTTTACAGACTGACTGGCAAATATAATAAATCAAACTTTATTTCTCTGCTTCTTTCGTTTCAAGTTAAAATTGCATCACTGACGCCCTTGAATTTGAACCCTAATGCTATTGCTGAATTTCCCACGATCATCATTCTGGGTGTTCGAATGGACCAGAAACTTAACTGGACCAGCAGTGTGAATACAATGACTATAGGAGCAAGTCAGAGGCTGGGAATTCTGCAGAGTCAATGTCAAATCAGCTTCTGAATCCCCAAAGGGTGTAATGGAACAACCACATTCCACTTGCCTAGGTAAAGGAAAGTTTTCTTTCAAGCTTCTCTCATAGTCTTTCCCTCAGTTTGTTTTCTATTTATTCTTTTCAGATGGGGACCAGGCTGTGATAAAAGCTGTAGGTTACATTTGGATTGAGGGTGCTCTCACTTCATTCTTTACTCTCTATCCACTTCCTCCATTCCACGTGAGGACATAAGGTCCCTTTCGCCCTTAACCAAATCCCCTCCCCAGCCCACCTTCCTATTTCTCTCGCCAAAGAGGCATTGTTTGCTTTTGTTTTTCAATTTGTCTTTTTGTAAAAAGAAAAATTTGATTGAAAAAAAAAACTTGTTTTTTTCCCTGTGACTTTATTCCTCTCAGTTTCTTTCTCCTACTTTTCCAGGGGGTGAGAATCAGAAGTTCAGCCTCTCTTGTAATAACAAAATATTTATTGGAAGACAAAAGGTGAATTAATAAATAAGTTCAAACTTGGCAATGAAACATGATTTTATTTTACATGCAGCCTTAGATCTAAATATTTAAAGAACTGGGGAAAAGAGCGGATGGGTTAAAAAAATCAGGAAGTACATTGAGATAACTGTCAACTAGTGATCTCATTTCATAATGAATGCTGATTGTATACATTTGTCATTATGTGAACAGAATAATTTATAAATGGGAAAAATGACAAAAACAGCACAATAATATGACAACAGGAAGTCACATTCTCAGAATATTATATCAGCATAGAATCCCTACAGCGCAGAAGGAAACCTTTCAGACCATCACGTCTGCACCAACCTCAATCCCACCCACGCTCTGTAACCCCATTTATTTACCCCACTAATCCCTCTAATCTACAAATCTTGGAACACTAAGGGGAAATTTAGCATAGCCAATGCACTTAACCCGCAGATCTTTGAACTGGGAGGGGAAACCGCAGCACCCAGAAGAAACCCACATAGATATGGGGAGAAGGTGCAAACCTCACCCAAGCTGGGAATTGACTCAGGTCCCTGGAGCTGTGAGGCAGGAGTGCTAATCACTGTGCAACCATGCCTCACATATGATTGGCCATGCTACATCTCCCCTTAGTGTGAGGGAGACTAGCAAGATAAACGTATGGGTTGCAAGGATGGGGCCTTGATGGTATTGTTGTTGGTACAGGCTTGATGGGACAAATGGCCTTTTTCTGTGTTATAGCAGTTTTATGATGTCATTCTATCATCCTAATTTGACGTATTTGTCACCAAGTTGGACACTTGATTTAAGAAAAACCATTACATACATAATCACAGAATCCCTACAGTACATGAGGAGGTCATTCAGCCCATTAACTCTCTACCAATTACAATCCCACAGGCCTTATCTCCTTAATGCATCTGCTAATCCCCATGACACTAGGGTCAATTTAGCAGGGCCAATCAACCTAACCTACACATCTTTGGACTGGACGTTTATCAAAGAATTGTTTGGTTATCAGATACGCAGAAACTCTACAGTTTCTGCATTATAGGTGGGATATTGTGATCTGGTCTTTCATTGCCTTCCAACCTTTACCCAACCATTCCTGCATGCAAGATGTTGGCAGTCCACTGGATATAAAAAAAATCACAAGAACATTCATTAATGTTTATGATGGGGCTGGTAGCTCAGTAGTTTGTACTGCTATCTCACAGCACCAGGGGCACAGGTTCAATTCCCAGCTTGGGTCATTGTCTGTGCAGAGTTAGCACGTTCTCATGGTGTGTGGTTTCCTCCGGGTGCTCTGATTTCCTCCCACAGTCCAAAAACGTGCAGGTTGGATACATTGACCATGCTAAATTCTCTCTCTGTGAACCCGAACAGGTGCCGGAGTGTGGTTTTCACAGTAACTTCATTGTAGTGCGAATGCAAACCAATTTGTGACATGAATCAATAAACTTGAAACTTTGATTCAATGAGAAAGGTAACAAGATACATTTCCCAGTGTGAATACAAAGAGTATCTACTTTGCAATGTTTAATGTTGGCATGAAGAAATTTGTTATGTTCTCCAACGCACGCACAACAGCATAAATCTGGAATAAAGATTCTGTCATCAATGATCACAATCTCATAGAATGGTTGCAGCACAGAAGACAGTCTTTTGGACCATAATGTGTTGGCTCTCCGCAACAGCAACTCAGCTAGTCCTACTGATTTGCAGAACTTCAGTTTGATACTCGATTGAGTGTAAACCCAGATTATTTTCTGAACTTTACCTGAATTATATGTTTGGAAACAATTTTAAGCCCTACTACTGAAACAGAATTTTTAAAAAGGCAGATTTTATTCAGCTAACCAAAACAGCATTTCAAATATTACAAAGCACTTTCTCTAATTGCACCATGTTATCTGAAAATAAGTCTTAATATTGTTCTGATGAAGAGCCATCCAGACTTGAAATGTTAGCTCCATTCTGTCTCCACAGATGCTGTCAGACCTGCTGACATTTTTCAGCATTTTGCTTTTATTTCAGAATCCAGCATTCACAATATTTTGCTTTTATCTTTAATATTTCTGACAACCCAAGGTCAATGTTTTTAAAGCAAACTTTTCACATGCATAATATTTTGTTAATGTGCTTATGCGCAACGTACCACAAGTTTCGTCAACATGACTAATTTCCAAACTCAGTTAAAGCCATTATTTACTACCATGAGGAAGCTTATACTTGTAAACATTTACAAGAGAATCATTATTTGATGTACACAGCGTTCCTTGGTTTAAGATTATGATATACAATATATTACCTCCAAGGGGCCACAGGGATAAAAGTACAAGATATCATTGTATAGGAATTTCAGGAGACAGATTTGTTCTATGCAGAGCTATGTACCCCACTGTGCTTTGCAGCTAGCATACCAAAATAGAATGGTGAGACACAAAAAAATTGCATTTTTAATGGTGTCTCTATGATCAAAGTGCAAAGTGCTTTACACCTTAAGAAGTACTTTTTTATCTGAAGGATATGTAGTCATGTGGGAATCACAAAAACCAACATGCATAGTCAGATAAACCATAGAAACTCTACAATGCAGGAGGCAACCATTCAGCCCTTTGAGTGTACAGTGACTTTCTGATAGCCCCAAACCTGCAACCCCACATAGTGACTGTGTGTAGCCTGGATTGTGGGAGGAAGGAGGAGCACTCAGAGGAAACCCACACACTTCACCAAGGCCAGAATTAAACCTGAGTCTCTGATGCTGTGATAATCAACTGATTGAGGTATAAGTTTGGGCCAGCACACTTGAGTGATTTCCCCAGCTCTTCTGTGGCATCTTTCTTTTATCTTATTCCTTCAGGATTCAGGATGGCGTGCTTCTATTTTGGTTGTGCGTGTTTTACTGTGGCTATGGAGCCCAAAAATGATCCGAAAATGTGGATCAGGTAGTGTTCGAAGGGACCAATGAGTGAGTTGTTATGGGGAGGGGGAGGGAGGATGGGATGAGAGATACACAGTGCATTCTTTCCAATGCTCAACCTTGATCGATGTATGCAAGGTGAAGTACAAGGTGCGTTACCCAGGGCTCCCTCTCCATTTTAGCCAGATCAGGCTGGGGATTCCAGTGATTTGGTCTGCTGGTGGTGGAGATAGTGAATATTTGAATGCTGGATGGGGGCGCTGATAAAGCAGATTGCCTTGTTCTGGATGGCATCAAGCCTTGAGTGTTGTTGGATCTACACTGATCTAAGCAAGTGAAGAATACTCTATCACACTCCTGACCTGGCCTCTATGGATGCTGGACAGACTTTGGGAATTGTGTGGAGGTGAGTTCTCACATCAGAGAATTCATTATCTCTGACCTGCTTTTGTACATTGAACATATTAAACATATTCTTGGTAGCAACGCTGCCTCACAGCATCAGGGACCCAGGTTTAATTCTGGCCTCAGGTAACTGTATGGGTTTCCTGTGAGTACTCCTGTTTCCTCCCACAATCCAGGCTTGTTGGATTACACACTGTTGCTGTGTGGAGTTGCAGGTTTGGGCTTGGGCAGGATGCCATCGAAGAGTTGCTGCATACTCAAAGTGTCGCATGGCCTCCTTCTATATTGTAGAGATTCTATGGTTCATGCATCAAGCTCAGTTCCTGTAATTTTGTTGCAAACACTCCAGCCTGACTTTAACCCAACCTAAACCTAACCACTGACATAGAGCTATGCTGTGGGACAAGTGTTAGTATGATACAAATACACAATTACGTTTCAATATTTCTGGATATGCATAAGGGATACCCTCTCAAGACTGTGCAATCGATCCAATATCACTCACATCAAAGAAGAGTAATGTGTTGGTCAATATATTCCTTTAGTGAAACCGAAGACAGCTTCCTCAAAAGTGAAGAAACAACCTGTGGATGATAAGTATATCATAGTTATAAAATATTGGATGTTGTTTGGGAATAGGGGATCTCAAAGTTTAGGAAACATAGGTAGTTGAAAACAAAGGGATTTTCATGTAATATTGTGTATTTTGCCATCAGTATAGTTAAGTGTACTGTTGTTGTAATATTATAGTCTGACTTGTGTGTTCTTTTAGATTAATAAATATTCTTTATTAATTGTTCATGCAAAGACTGGACAGTTCCTCTTTGGTTTATACATCTTTTCTCTCAGAATACCAAATTGAAAATATACACCATTAAGAATCAGACTTCCAAGTTATTCTTCTGGGTTTTAGCAGGCTCTTACATTTAATACCATTGTTGTTATTAACACCTTGCTCTTTGCAAATTTGCTCCTGCATTGTCCACATGGTAACACAAAGTTAATTTCAGAAAAGTAGTTCATCGGTGGTAAAGTGCTTTGGGATGTCCTCATGTCCTGGAAGTCTTAATAAGGTCAAGTTTTTCTTTCCAATTTTGTGACGAAACAACATTGTGCAACTAGAGACAGTCACAAATAAGGAAATCAGTCTGTTTGCTTGCCAAAAGGGAGATCGAGAACATTTGAACTGTGATGCCAATGGCCACATCTAAAGCTTTCCCGGGATTTGGAAGAATGAGAGGACACAGTAGCTTAATGGTAGTATCAAATCCAGAGGCCGAAGCCAATATTCTGGGGACATTTGTTCAAATCCCATCATGGCAGCTGGGGGAATTTAAGTACAATAAATAAATCTGGAATTAAAAGCTGGTCTCTGTAATAATGACCGTAAAACTATCACTGATTGCTGTAAAAACCCATCTGGTAAACTCATGTCCTTTAGGGAAGGAAATCTGCCATCCTACATGTGGCTTCAGACCCACAGCACTGCCCTTTGAAATGGCCGAGTGAGCCACTCACTTAAAAGGGAAGGACAACAAATGCTGGTCCAGCCAGTGACCCCCACATCCCATTAAAGAGTAAAGAAAGCAAAAAAAAAATCTTCTGGCCAGTAGGATAGCTAATTATCTAAACACGTGAATCAATTCTGAACATGCACATTGATCAGGTATCAAAAATTGAGAACTGCTTTATCTTCGACACAAGGAAACTGTTGGAGGGAATTTCTAACAAACCCAATATAGAAAGATTCCCAATTGTGTGAGCATTCATCAACAACTGAATTGCTGCATCCCATAGAGATCACTCAGGAGTATTCTGGGTAAAGTCAACGCAGGCACATCGACGCAAAAGTGGGAAGTAGGAAATACCAAGGAACAGTGAAACCCAAAACTCTACACTTGTGTTTCTCTCCCTCCCTCCTTCTCTGCCCAAAACAAAGGGCAAAGGCACTGCAGGTCAAGAAGTGACATGGGACCAACAGAAGTAGCTGATTGTTGAGTAAGTCTTTATTTCTTTTTGATGCTTTGGTTTACTCTTCTTGCTCCACGTGGGCACATTTACAGTGCGCAGGCCAGCACAAGTGCAGGAAATGTGTCCATATGCAGCTCCTACAAGCATGAATTTAGAGCTGGAATGGCGGGCGGGGACACTGTGGAGCATCAGCAAGTCTTAAAAGTTCTGTGGATAGCACATTTAGGGAGGTCACACTGCAGCTGAAGGTGCTTGAAGATGGAAAGGAATGGGTGACGACCAAGCAGTTTATGAGACAGTTCACGAGTCCTCTGGGGTTTCACTCACAAATCGGCATTGCAGTTTTGAGGCTGAGGAGGGTTTTAGTTTCTGCAGGGACTGCAGATACCACAAACAGCCTATCTGTCTATGGAAGGTTGGGGGCGGGGGATGGAAGGGGAAAGAGAAGCAGGGCAATCATAATTGGAGATTCCATAGTTACAGGTACAGATAGGCATTATTGTAACTGTCAAAGTGACTCCAGGATGTAATGTTGTCTCCTTGATGTTAGGGACTGGGATATCACTAAACAGCTGCAGGGAATTCGGAAGGGAGAGACTGATAAGGAAGAGGTCATGTTTGTACCAATGACAGAGATAGGGGGGGGGGGGGGGGGGGGGGGGGGGGGGGGGGGGGGCGAGGTCTTGCATTAAGGATTCAGGGAGTTTGGCAGCCTCTCAGGTCATAATCTAAGGATTACTCCCAGCGCCATGTGCTAGCGAGGACAGAAATAGGAAGAGCGTGCAGATGTATGTCTGGTTTAAGACTTGGTGCAGGAGGGAGGTTTTAGATTCCTGGATCATGGGACCTGTACAAGCGGGACGGTCTGAACCAAAATGGGACTGACATTCTTGCAGGACGTTTTGCTAGGTGTTGTTGGGAGGAGCTTAAGCTAATTTGGCAGGGAGAAAGGACATAGACTGTTAGCAGAATAAGAAATTTGAATCATACAGCAGAACAATTTAGAGGGAGTGCAGCTTATATTAAATTTCAAGGGAGTAAGACCAGGCTAGATGTTTTCTACTTCAACACTGGGAGCATTGCAGGTAAAATGGATGAGCTGATGGCAATAATTGACACATGGAAGTGTGATATAGTGGGCATTACAGAGACATCGTTGAAGGAAGGACACGATTGGCAACTCAACATTCCGGAATATAAAATCTTCAGGCGAGACAGGGGAGGAGGTTAAAAAAGGAGATATTTCATTATTAGTTAAGAAGCCAGTTACTACAGTAAGGAGAAATCTTGGAGGGGGCATCACATGAAGCTTCATGGGTGGAACTTAGGAATTAAAAAAAGGAGCAGTCACATTCTTAGGTGTTTAATATCAACCCCCGGATGGTCAGAGTGATATTAAAGAGCTCAGTTTGTGGAAGTGTGTCAAAACTTTAAAAAATTACACTTCTTACAGAAGCAGGAAGGTCATGTTGGAGTTGTACTGAACTTTGGTGAGGCCACAGTTAGAATACTGTGTGCACTTCTGGTCACCGCAGAATAGGAAGGATTTGATTGTACTGGAGCGGGTGCAGAAGAGATTGACCAGAATGTTGCCTGGGGTGGAACATTTAAGTTATGAAGAGGGGTTGCTTGGGCTTAGGTTATTTTCATTGAGTCAAGGAGACCGAGTTAAATACCTGGTTAAGGTGCACAAGATTGAGAGAGAAATAGACAGAATGCATAAGGGAAAGCTATTCCCCTTAGTTGAAGAGTCAGACACAAGGGGACATAGATTCAAGATGACAACAGGAGATTGAGGGGGGACTACAGGAAAACATTTTTATCCAGAGGGTGGTGACAGTCTAGAATGCACTGCCTGGGGGAATGGTAGAGGTGGTTTGCCTCACACCCTTTAAAAAGCATCATGTAGCACATCATAGCATCCAAGTGCTGGCAAAAATGGGATTAGATGGGAGTTCAGGTGCTTCTAATGTGTTGGAGCAGACTCAATGAAGGGTCTCTTCTGTGCTGTCTGGCTCTGTGAAAGACTGACCTATTAGCCCAATCCTACTTATCATATCAACATTGAGCTAATGGACTAATTGCTTCAAGTCTTGTGGCTCAATGCACAGTGGACCTGATTACAGTTGCTGGAGACCAAAATGTCATTTGATCTCTCTGCAGGCTGGGGTCAGATTCCAGTTGGTGCCGCACTTGAGTGAAGAGTTTCATTGGCATGAAAAGGAGTTCAGGAATCTTTGTTACCGTGATTATAGATGGATGTCTTATTGCAGTTACAGGCTTGATGAGCAGCGGAACCAATGATTACACTTCAGGGGTGTTCAGAAAAATCTTTATTTCAAGTGACCATAATTTTTGCAGTGCTGTGATATTGCACAGAGATGAACACGACTTCATCGTTCATAAGGTCACACAGAATTTTTAAGTGCTCTGAGGACACAACTGTCCTAATCAAAATCTCTGCACTTCTGAAAAATTCTTCAATCTGTACTTCAGGCACAAAACCAAGAGAACAAAGAATAATACAGCATAGGAACAGGCCTTCGGCATATCCAAGCCTATGCCAATGCCTGGTTTCTATCTTCCTGTTTGCCTCCTATTTGTCCATCAAGGTACAGTTTGAACGTTGCTAATATTCCTGTTTTCACCACCTCTACTGGCAGTGCATTCCAGGCATCCACTGCCGTGTGTGTGAAAAACTTTCCCTGCTGTTTCCTCTAAATTTACCGTCTCTCTCGGTAAACGTGTGCTCACTTGTAATTGATCTTTCCCCCAGGGAAAATAGCCTCTGACTATCCACCTCACCTCTCATAATTTTGTAGATTTCTATCAAGTCACCCCTCAACCTCAGTCTTTCCAGTGAAAACAATCTGGGTTTATCCAACCTCTCTTATACCCAAAACCCTCCAGAGCAGCCTATGTCCTGGTAAACCTTCTTTGCACCCTCTCCAATGCATCCACATCCTTCTGACAATATGGCGACCAGAACTGCACTCAATATTCCAAATGGGCCTAAAGTTTTTATACAACCGTAACATAACTTGCCAACTTTTATACTCGATGCCCTGGCCGATGAAGGCAAGCATGCTGCATGCCTTCTTAACCACATTATGCATCCGAGTTGCTATTTTCAGGGATCCATGGACCTGTGCACCTAAATCCCTCTATTTTTCAATAATCTTAAAGGTTCTGCCATTTAATCTTTGCTAATTATTAGACAACATCAGTAGTATATCACTTAGTCCATTAGGCTCGAGGGTGCATTTCATCAGCTGAACCGCTTAGTTAGATCTACACTTCACGAGTTAGTGTTCCTCTTTTTAAAAGCCTATTTTTAAAAAAATAAACTCTATTTTAAAAGCCCGTGACAAAGTTAGAGTTCAAAAAATATATTTATTAGTCACAAGTAGGGTTACATTAACATACAATTAACCTGTGAAAATCCGCTGGTGGTCACACTCCAGTGCCTGTTTGGGTACACTGAGGGTGAAGTTAGCATGGCCAATCCGTCAAACCAGCACACCTTTCAGACGCTGGGAAGAAACCATGTACCCAGAGGAAACCACATACACACAGGGAGAACGTGCAGGATCTACATAGGCAGTGATCCAAGCCGAGAATCGAACCCGGTTCCCTGATGCTGTGAGGCAGCAGTGCTAACCACTGAGCTACCATGCTGCACACATTCCACGTACACTGTGCAAAGAAACTATGTCAAAACGTCTTAGCTTTTGAGTATCATAAATTTGTGCCTTCTGGTCTACAGATGGAAAACAATTTACTACCATTCAGTTGCCAAATTTACGATATAAATGCAAACATAGGGGCTTTTCTTTTATATCCTCAGAGTATTCTGAAGTACTTCACAGCCAGTGATATAATTATGAAGTGACTTCACTATTAAATGAGCGATTGTTGCACCAATTCCTCACACAATCAGATTTCAGAAACAGCAAGCTATGAATCAGACATATTAGCTGTCTTTTCTGTGTTGTTGGTCTAGATGGGTCAATGGGCCTAAGGACAATTCATCTGCTCAACTTCCGGCAATGCTTTGGAAACTGAGCCGCTCTTTCCCTCACTTAGCGCTTGCACTGCATTGTCAGCCCAGAGTTAGTGCTCAAATCTGTGATGGGTCTTGAATCTACAGACTTCTAACTCAAATTCTCTGCTCATAACTGAAGTCCCTCTTCCGTGGTAACATCCATTATAGCATCACTGTACCCCTTAAATCATTCCTTAAATGTAGTGTCCAGAACTATCTGTTATACTCCAGCTGAGGCCTTACCCACGATTTACAATGTTCCAGTGTGATTTATTTACTTTCACATTCTGTTCCTCTATTCATAAGAATAAGTAGCCCACATAGATTTATAACCCCCTTATCAAATTGCCATGTCACATATAAAGATTTGTACATATAGACATGAAGGTCTGTCTCTGCTCATTTATACATTTCAAAATTGTGCAATTTACAGCATATATTCTTTCTATATTTGTCCTTCCAAATTTTATCACTTTACAATTCTAAGCATTGAACTCCATTTTTCATGCTTCTATTTCACCAATCTGCCAAAGTCATATTGAATCTGAGAATATCTTCATCATAGTAAGAAGTCTCACATCACCAGTTGAAGTTCAACAGATTTATCTAGAATCACAAGCTTTCGGAGCGCTATTCCATCAAGTGAGCTTTTCCTGATGAAGGAGCAGAGCTCAAAAAACCCGTGATTCCAAATAAACCAACTGGATTTTAACCTGATGCTGTGAAACATCTTACTGTGTCCATCCCCGTCCAACGCCTGCATCTCCACATCATGATCGACCACATGCCTAATTTTCCATCACCTGCAAACTTTATAATGCCAGCCCCTACACCCAAGAATGCACTGCTTAATAATTGTCAAGAGTAATTGCCCTGAAATGCCACCTTTGTAGACCATTGCAAACCATCTCCCAGTTTGAAAACCATCTATCCACTGTGACCCTTTCCTTCTCATCACAGAACCAACTTTGTATCAGTATCGGCAGTTTTCACTTAATTTTATGGGGTTCCAACATTCGAAAAATCCTCCCATGCCACACTTTATTGAATGCATTTTTCAATTCCATATTTGTAACATCCACTGCACTATCTTGATCAAGCTTCTGTTACCTAATCAAAGAATTCACTGAAGTTAGTCTTCCACAGCTTCAATCTAGCTCTTTGATGAACCCATATCTTCATCTTTTCCAATTACACTATGATTGGTGTCTCGTTGAATTGCTGTAACTGGTTCTTCTCCTATTGTTTCAGCATGTTTACCTTCAATATTTAATGGTTTCTTTCCATTATTACATTAATTGTGTTATTGCCACTGTTAGTGAGATGTAACATATTCTACCTGCTCCAGCTCACGTACACAACTGGATCCAACACTGCATGCTTCCTTGTTGAAAAAAAGACATGTCGATAAAGTTCTCCAATGCAGATATCAGAAATTCCCCTCTTCTCCTACTTTCAGCATGTATATCCCAGGCGACATTAGTATAACAAAACTCTACTGATATGACAACCCCATGTTTGTTACATGCCTTTGAAATTTGCCAACACATTTGTTGATTTATCTCATTCATACTGGATGATAAATCAGTAACACCTAGCAATCTAAAATACTACCTGCAATCCCCATAACTTGCCTGGGCTTGCAAAATCTTACTAACTGTCCTGGTTTGAAACAATTCACACCTCTTTAACTTGTGCTTAATCCTCTCTCCACTCACATTTTCTGCAACTGTGAAAACTTGATTACGTGCTAAGACTTGCATTCCAACCATCATTGTGTTGATGAACAGAGGGATCTTGGAGTGTATGTGCATAGATCCCTGAAAGTAGGCAGTCAAGTCGATAAGGTTGTTAAGAAGGCATATGGAGTCTTAGCTTTTATTAGTAGGGGGATTGAATTTCGGAGCCGCAACGTCATGTTGCAACTGTACAAAACTCTAGTGCGGCCGCACTTGGAGTATTGTGTGCAGTTCTGGTCCCCACAGTATAAGAAAGATGTGGAGGCATTGGAGAGGGTACAGAGGAGGTTTACCAGGATGTTGCCTGGTATGGAGGGCAGGTCTTATGAAGAGAGGCTGAGGGATTTGAGGTTGTTTTTGTTAGAAAGGAGGCGGCTAAGAGGGGACCTAATCGAAACATATAAGATGATTTAGAGGTTTAGATAGGGTGGACAGTGATAGCCTTTTTCCTAGGATGGATAAAGCTAGCACGAGGGGACACAGCTTTAAATTAAGGGGTGATAGTTATAGGATGGATATCAGAGGTAGGTTCTTTACCCAAAGGGTGATTCGGGAGTGGAATGCCCTGCCTGCAGCAGTTGTAGATGCATCAAGTTTGGTGGCGTTTAAGAGGTTAGTTGATAAAGTATATGGAAGAGAAGGGAATGGTTTAGTATGGAGGAGCATTGCTTTTTATATTGGTCGGCGCAACATCGAAGGCCGAAGGGCCTGTTCTGTGCTGTAATGTTCTATGTTCTATTATCTTGTAATTGAATCTGTGTCTATGTATGCCCTGTTTGTGAACCCAATTCTCCACTCAACTGATGAAGGGGCAGCACTCTGAAAGCTTGTTCTACCAAATAAACCTGTTGGACCTGGTGTTGTGAGACTTCTTACTGTGCCTATCCCAGTCCAATGTTGGTATCTCCACATCATGGTGCAACATGCCGTTCAGGAACCACATGTGTGGTTTTAACCATATCTGCTTATGCCTCCAATTACTGAAATTCCAATGGTTACTTTTTTAAGAAATTCATTCGTGGAATATGTGTGGGCCAAGTATTTATTGCCAATTCCTAGTTGCCCATTTTAGAAGGCAGATAACATAGTATTACGCTGCTGTGGGTCTGGAGTCACATGTAGGCCAGGCCACGTAAGGACAGCAAAAGAGAAAATGCTGGAAAATCTCAGCAAGTCTGGCAGCGTCTGTAAGGAGAGAAAAGAGCTGGCGTTTCGAATACAGACGACCCTTTGTCAAAACTACTGTCCTTACCTTATCCAGGTAAGAACAGCAGACTGCTTTCAGTAAAACACAGTAATGAACCAGATGTGTTTTTACAATAATGGTTTCACGGACATCATGAGACTTTCAATTCCAATTTTTTGTTGAACTCAAAAGTTCAACAAAAGGCCGAAGGGCCTGTTCTGCGCTGTAATGTTCAAATTTCACCATCTGCTTGTGGTGGAATTCGTACCCAGGTTCCCAGAGCATTACCCCGAGTCTCTCAGCAATGCCATTATGTCAATGCCTACTCTTCCACCTTTTTCCTTTCTGTGCAGTCAAATTTCTAACTGTTTAGGAGCTTTGATTGTTACTCCAAGCCACAGTCACCCTCCCCTGCATTCAAAACTGAAAATCTGTGAGTGGATAACAATGATGTGGAGTTGCCAGCATTGGACTGGGGTAGGCATAGTAAGTAGTCTCACAACATCAAGTCAAAGTCCAACACGTTTGTTTTGTATCACAAGTTTTTGAGGTGTTGCCCCCTTCATCAGATGAGTGAAAAGTTCAGTTCACTAACAGGGTATATATAAACATAAATATATATGCCCTGTTTGTGAATTAAACTCTTCACTCACCTGATGAAGGGAGAAAAAGCTCGTGATACCAAATACAACTGTTGGACTTTAACTTGGTGTTGTAAGACTACTTACAGTGAATAAGAGTAACAACATGGGAGATTTTTGCATTAGCTCCCCCTCTCCCTACCCCCCTGGATATCTAGTCCCTTTACTTCCTACTCCTTCTGTGGCTGTGGGGTGACCATATCTTAGAATGCATGTTTAAGGCTGCATTGAACTCGCTTTGAATAACTTGTGATTCATCCTGAATGCATGGAGTGTCTCAGAGCTCCCAAATAGAATAAAATGTGCATGCAATAGGTCCCAGCTGGTCTGTCACGGTACTAAATGCACTGACCTCTAATCCACCAAAATCTTAACCATTAAATGCTTAAATGCCCAAAAAGCTGATGTCTAAGGAATTTTCCCTAAAGTTCAAAAAGATTGTTCTCCAAATATGAGATACTTAGGTGCTACGAGATGCTTGGCAGCAATTTACCAAGATTCTTGCAACACAGCTTCCAAACCAGCACCCTCAATCACCTCAAGGCACAAAGTCAGTGTAGGAAAGGTAACACCTCCACCAACAAGCTCCTCTCCAAGATACACACATACCATCCTAGCAGCTGTATGTACCAACCACACGATACATTGCAGCAACTCTCCAAGGATCCTTAGGCAGCACCTTTGAAACCCATGATAACAAACCACCATCAAATAGGACAAGATGCGTAGGAATGCACCACCTACACGTTCTTTACTCAGAAAGGGCGTGGAATGCCCTGCCTGCAGCAGTTGTGGACTCGACAACTTTAAGGGCGTTCATATGGTCAGTGGATAGGCATATGGATAACATTGGAATGGTTTAGGTTAGAGGGTCATTTGATTGGTTCCATTAGTTAGCACAACATTGAGGGCTGAAGGGCCTGTACTGTGCTATAATGTTCTAAGTTCCTCTCCAAGTCACTCACCATCCTGACTTGGAAATAATCATGTTTGTTCATTTTTGATGGATCAAATTCCCGGAACTTGTTCCACAACAGCACTGTGCATCTACCTACACTACAGCGCAATTAGGGATGCTCAATAAATGCTAGCTACTCTAGAGATGATCATATCTCTATGGATGAATAAAAAGTAAAGTAAAATATTAACTAAAGAGACTGGACATAGAACATAGAACATAGAACATAGAACAATACAGCACAGAACAGGCCCTTCGGCCTTCGATGTTGTGCCGACCAAAATAAAAAGCAATGCCCCTCCTAACTAAACCATTCCCTTCTCATCCATATACTTCTCAACTAACCTCTTAAACGCCACCAAACTTGGCGCATCTACAACAGCTGCAGGCAGGGCATTCCACTCCTAATCACTCTTTGAGTAAAGAACCTACCTCTGATATCCGTCCTATAACTCATACCCCTTAATTTAAAGCTGTGTCCCCTCGTGCTAGCTTTCTCCATCCTAGGAAAAAGGGCTATCACTGTCCACCCTATCTAAACCTCTAATCATCTTATATGCTTCAATAAGATCCCCTCTTAGCCGCCTCCTTTCTAACGAAAACAAACTCAAATCCTTCAACCTCTCTTCATAGGACCTGCCCTCCATACCAGGCAACATCCTAGTAAACCTCCTCTGTACCCTCTCCAATGCCTCCACATCTTTCTGATAATGTGGCGACCAGAACTGCACACAATACTCCAAGTGCGGCCGCACTAGAGTTTTGTACAGCTGCAACATGATGATGCGGCTCCTAAATTCAATCCCCCTACCAATAAAAGCTAAGACTCCATAAGCCTTCTTAACAACTTTATCCACTTGACTGCCTACTTTCAGGATCTATTGACACATACACCAAGATCCTTCTGTTCCTCAACACTATTAAGAGCCCTACCATTAGCCCATACTCTACACATTTATTGTTCCTGCCAAAGTGCATTACCTCACACTTTTCCACATTAAACTCCATTTGCCACCTCTCGGCCCAGCTCTGCAACTTGTCCAAGTCACTCTGTAAACTAAAACACCCCTCTTCACTATCTACAACACCACCAACTTTAGTATCATCTGCAAATTTACTGATCCATCCCTCAATACCCTCATCCAGATCATTTATAAAAATTACAAACAGCAGGGGCCACAAAACAGACCCCTGAGGCACACCACTCGTCACCGAACTCCACGATGAATATCTCCCATCAACCACCACCCTCTGTCTTCTATCTGCCAGCCAATTCCTAATCCAATTAGCTAAATCACCCTCTATTCCACACAGCTGCATTTTCTGTAGAAGTCTTCCATGGGCCACCTTATCAAAAGCCTTACTAAAGTCCATATATACTACATCAACCGCCTTACCCCCATCCACCTCTCTGGTCACATGATGTCTATCAATCTAAAAGACAAATGAAAATTGCCATCAAGCGTTTTTCAACAGAGAAAAAACAAATAGTTGAATCAAATCAACAAACTATCACTTTCTTGACACCCACTGATTCACTCTTCTGCAGCAGTAGTTCCGCTTCTGAATTTCTTTCTCTACTTTTCATGTTCAGCTTGCACACACGGAAAAATCAGTTAATCATTTTTAAACTCCCAGCAAAAATGGGTAATATAATTTGGGCAGCACGGTAGCACAGTGGTTAGCACTGCTGCTTTACATCTCCAGGGACCTGGGTTCGATTCTGTCACTGTTTGTATGGAGTTTGAACATTCTTCTCGTGTCTGCGTGGGTTCCTTCCGGGTGCTCCAGTTTCCTCCCACAGTCCAAAGATGTGCGGGTTAGGTTGATTGGCCATGTTAAAATTGTCCCCGAGATGTTTAGTTTAGAGGGATTAGTGGGTAAAATATGTAGAGGTACGGGGGTAGGGCCTGTGTGGGATTGTGGTTGGCCAGACTCGATGGGCTGAAGGGCCTCTTTCTGCACTGTAGGGTTCTACGATTCTATATTGGCAGCAATAATGCTGAAGCTCCATTTTATATTAATGATTTGGACTTGAATGTGGGAGATGTGATTGGGGAATTTGCAGATAATACAAAAATTTGCCTTGTAGTTAATAGTGAGGATTAGTTGATGGTTTAGTTTGACGGGTTTAGTTTAGTTTGAATGGTTTAGTTGATGGGAGATATTCATCGTGGAGTTCGGTGACGAGTGGTGTGCCTCAGGGGTCTGTTTTGGGGCCCCTGCTGTTTGTAATTTTTATAAATGATCTGGATGAGGGTATTGAGGGATGGATCAGTAAATTTGCAGATGACACTAAAGTTGGTGGAGTGGTGGATAGTGAAGAGGGGTGTTTTAGTTTACAGGGTGATTTGGACAAGTTGCAGAGCTGGGCCGAGAGGTGGCAAATGGAGTTTAATGTGGAAAAGTGTGAGGTAATGCACTTTGGCAGGAAAAATAAATGTGTAGAGTATAGGGCTAATGGTAGGGCTCTTAATAGTGTTGAGGAACAGAAGGATCTTGGTGTATGTGTCAATAGATCCCTGAAATTAGGCAGTCAAGTGGATAAAGTTGTTAAGAAGGCATATGGAGTCTTAGCTTTTATTGGTAGGGGGATTGAATTTAGGAGCCGCAGCATCATGTTGCAACTGTACAAAACTCTAGTGCGGCCGCACTTGGGAGTATTGTGTGCAGTTCTGGTCCCCACATTATAAGAAAGATGTGGAGGAATTGGAGAGGGTACAGAGGAGGTTTACCAGGATGTTGCCTGGTATGGAGGGCAGGTCCTATGAAGAGAGGTTGAAGGATTTGAGGTTGTTTTCGTTAGAAAGGAGGCGGCTAAGAGGGGATCTTATTGAAGCATATACGATGATTAGAGGTTTAGATAGGGTGGACAGTGATAGCCTTTTTCCTAGGATGGAGAAAGCTAGCACGAGGGGACACAGCTTTAAATTAAGGGGTATGAGTTATAGGACGGATATCAGAGGTAGGTTCTTTAATCAAAGAGTGATTAGGGAGTGGAATGCCCTGCCTGCAGCTGTTGTAGATGCGCCAAGTTTGGTGGCGTTTAAGAGGTTAATTGATAAGTATATGGAAGAGAAGGGAATGGTTTAGTTTGGAGGGGCACTGCTTTTTATTTTGGTCGGCACAACATCGAGGGCCGAAGGGCCTGTTCTGTGCTGTATTGTTCTATGTTCTATGTTCTATTATTAACTCCAAAATGATATCAATGGTTTGGCTGAGTGGGCAGAAGTGACAAATAGAATTCAATCTGGAAAACTGTGAGATAGCATATTTGGGGCAGACAAACAAAGCAAGGGAATATGGCATGGTGGCATAATAGCATAATGGTTAACGTTTCTTTGGAAAGAATCTTCAAGATCCAGCTAATGAAAATGCAACAAAACTCCACTAATAAAGAAAGGGTTTAATAAAGAAACATCATTACTCCAAACTTGCAGCCTCACCTTGGGCCACTCCAAGCTACCCATAATTCTAGATAGTTCCTTATTTATAGTGAATCAGCTGGTCAGCTTACGATTACATCACATTGTAATTGGTTCCATGGTTTAACGGGTCAGCTGACCCTCACATCTTGTTCCCACTGGTCACATTACATCCCAATACAAAGTTGTCACTGCTTATATTCTAACAGTTAGCGCTGTTGCCTCACAGCGCTAGGGACCTGGGTTCAATTCTCGGCTTGGGTCACTATCTGTGTGGAGTTTGCACATTCTCCCCTTGTTGGCATGGGTTTCCTCCCACAGTCTAAAAGAGATGCTGGTTAGGTGCACTGGCCATGCTAAATTCTCCCTCAGTGTACTTGAATAGGGACGAGTGTGGCGACTTGGGGATTCTCACAGTAACTTCACTGCAGTGTTAATGTTGGTTTACTCGTGACACAAATGAATAAACTTTAAATGGTAAAAAATTGAGAGGAGAGAGGTTGAGGATGTGAGGGGCCTTGGGAGTACATGTCCACATATCTTGAAGGTGGCAGGATATGTGGGCAAGATAATTAAGAAATCATATGCAATGATTTCCTTTAATTGGGAAAGTTATTGAATATAAAAACAGGGATATAATATTGGGACTGTACAAAATGCTGGTTTGTCCACAGATGGAATTGTTGTACAATTCTGGTCACCCTGTTGCAGGATGGGGAAAATGATCTGAGATCGCAGAGTAGATTTACCAGAATGTTTCCAGGGCTCAATATTGAATAGGCTAGGGTTGTTTCTTTCAGGAGCAGAAGAGATTAAGATTGACCTAACTGAGGTGTACAAAACTATGAGGAGCCTAGGTAGGGTGGAAGGGGAAGACCTGTTTCTCCTAGCTGTGGGGACAATCGCCAGGGGTCATAGATTAAAAATGATTGGTAGAATAATTAAATGTGATCATAAGGAAAACTCTTTTCACCCATTCAGCGCCCAAATTGTGGTTGAAGCTGAAATACTCAACACATTTGAAAAAGATACTTAGGTCTGCATCTGAAGTGCTGTAACCTGCAAAGCTACAAACCACATGCTGGAAAGTGGGATTAAAGTGGCATGATGGGCTGAATGACTGTAACATTTTCAAGTTTTATAAGACCACTACATATAGGTTTTACTAGAACCATTCATTTCAAAGTTCTACTGGTTTTGCCACCTCTGTACTAAGCCTTGTGCTGGTTTGCCTCAGGCTCCCGCTCTCTGCTCTCACTAAATTAACTGCTAATTGTTAAATCTAGTCATGATATCCCATCTCCAGTACAGTCAATAATGCAAGCTTGAGGGCATGGGACATGTGTCGGCTAACAGAAGCCCACACAAAACAAGAAGCATTGGAAGAAAGTTGCGACAAATGCAGTAAACATTCAGCTGACAAGCAGAAATTCCCACTCTCGGCTGAGTAATCACATGGATATCACTGATGCCCAAGTTGGTCTCTGTTCAGAATGGATATTTTTCTTGCATTGATGACATCCTATCAAATAGAAATATAGAAAGGCAAAATAACTTTTGAGATGGTTTGCATTTCATTGACATTGACCTTTTCTGTTACAATCGAAGCATAATATGGATCTTAACGAATTGCAGAAAATAAGATCACATGTTTGCGATTTCTAAAAGATTTGACCCTAATGTACACTGAGGTTTTCGTGGCTGGCAAGAGATTACTGTAGGTAAATATTGCTGTTCTTTTGCTCTACATAATTTAGGCAAAGTGCGAAGCAACTTTTTATCAAAAAAAATCAAGAGGAAAAAGAAACCCATCAAGGTGACTTTTTCTAAAGTCACTTCAGAGCCGTTTCTGACATGACACATCACCATCAGCATCCTGATTGACAGAATGCAAGATTAGATCCAGACTTGTGTGCAGAGGTAGCTTTCCAATACAACTTGCATCGATCACCTGCCAATGTCATTTGGCTGCCTTGCAAAGCTTGATTCTATATCCAAAGCCTCAAGAATCACACAGTAATTGTATTAACCCTGCTCTTTGCTCCTGTAATATCTGATTTTATACTGTGCACACAACACAAATTTTGGGTTTCGAACAAACACACTCCAACAGCCTACCAATTGTGCGCCTGCAACTGTAACCAACAAAAGTGGGTCAAAGATACTTTAAATAAACTTGGCTAATCTGCATGCTGGAGGCAGACTGCATGGCACACTGATTATATTAGGCTAAATAAACAAGAGGCCACCTTCATAGAAAACACACAGTATCTGTATTCTACCTCAGTCAGCACCTACCAGTGTACATGTCATCAAATACACCTTAACTCTTGCAATCTAATTGAACCTGTGGACTTAAAGCCACAAGGCATTATCAACCATATTCCTATGCTCAATAATGAGAGAAGCAAAGTGTTCCCTCACATGCAACAAAACTCAAAACTAGTCTTCTATTTATTTATGTACATACAACTCCAAATAACAAGGAAAGTAAGTGGGACACCGTCTGGCTGCACAATGTGGGATATTAATAGATCAAGACAACTGTTTTTGACAAGCCCTCAAATGTTTGCTGCATTATGGATGTGCATTTGCAAAAACTGGGAGTTTTATCTTTGTGCAAATGAAAAATTTAAAAATTTTTAAGTTCATTAATTAGTGTTACAAACAAGCTTACATTAACACTGCAATGAAGTTACTGTGAAAATCCCTTAGTTGTCACAGATGGTTGCTCAAGTACACTAAGGAAGAATTTAGTTTGGTCAATGCACTCAATCAGCACATCTTCCGTGGACAGTGGGCAGAAACCAGAGCAGAGCACCTGAAGGAAACCCACACAAATGTGCAGAGTCTGCACAGAAAATGACCCAAGCCGGGAATCAAACCCAGGCATTGTGGGACAGCAGTGCTAAACACTGTGCCACCGTGCTGCTCAGGAAACTGAAAAGAACGAAGGTCAAATATGATGTTTAAAACTTTGAGTGATGAGCACAAACAATGACGGGTGATGAGTTTTCAATGTTGTAGATTTAAATTATCATATAACTGAAGCTCAATTACAATGGGTGTGAAAAGGAAAAAAAAACCTTCAAATTGTTCAATGATTTTTATGTATGAACTTTATGTTTGTTTTAGAGTGATGACTGATTGATGGTATTTTGGAAGTGGAAGCTTTGTGGAGAAATCTTCTAAAGTACAAGGTCATAAAATTCCTCTCCAGTATCATTATGAACAACATAGCCTAAAACTACATGGATTTGAGTGAGACTCAGATTCCTAATTCGCTCCAACTTTTTTACCTTGTAATCTATTCAAACCTGTCAGGGGTGACCTTCAGGCCAGCTAAGAAAGGGCAGGGAAGATTCATCAGGCAGCAAGGGTCAACAGGAGGGTGAATTTTCAAGAGATTGTGAAGGGAATCAGGGGACAGGGGGACGGACAGTCAGCCAGGAGCGGTGGGGGGTGGGGTGGGAAGGACAAATCAGGACAAGTTTGGCCTTTGGGAAGTAGCTTGTGGGATTGCAGCAAAGAAAGTGCCAGAGTCAAGGGCACAGGTGATGGGTTGGCGTGGGAGGGGGAGCATGTTTACTGAACTGTATCAGTATTGAGGGAGGTGGGGTTGAATGGAGTCATATAGGAGGGGGTTAGTTGGAGTCGGGGGATTGGATAGGTAATGAGCCTTGCTGAGTCCCTGGGAAGTGTATAAATAGATGATGATATTGATGTACTTGTTTTTATCCTACAGGTGCTTTGGTCCACCTTGTTGTCTAACGAGGGGCATACACGCGATGGGTCGTGAGAGGGCTGCTCTTGGATCTTTTGAGAGTATCCTAGTGCTTCACGTCGTTAGTGTACGCTTGACCTGGACCATTTGATGGGCAACACGACAGCTCAGTGACTATCGCTGTGCTGTGCAGATACATGGATTTGGGCCTGTGTCTGTGGGAGTTTGCGCATTCTCCCCGTGCTTGCGTGGGTTTTCTCCGGGTGCTCCGGTTTCCTCCCACATCCCAAAGATGTGCTCTTAGGCTAATTGGCAAAACAAATTCTCCCTAAATTGTCTCAAATTTGGTTTTTAATCCATAGATCTATAAGCATGGACAGGGATCGCGGGTAGAGGTGGGAACATTGGGGTGGCGGCGTGGGCTCGTTGGGCCGAAGGGCCTGTTTCCCGTGCTGTTTTTTTTTGTTCTTTGTTCTATGTAATTGTTTATGTTGGGGGGAATGACATGATGATTTGGGGCTCTGGCTTGGTGAGGGGAAGGGAGTGCACTGTAAGGGGTAGGTATTGGTATTACAAGCTACCCAGAAACTAGAGTGGTTTTAAATGCTTCAATCTATTATTGTTATTTACATAGAAACAAAGCATATGGAAGGAGTAGGTCATTTGTCCCTTCGAGCCTACTCCACCGTTCATTATGCTCATGACTGATCATCCAGGCCTGACCCCATCTCAGAACCATTACAGTGAGAGAAGCTGCCAGTTAGCCTGAGTCTGCACTAAAATAGAGCATTTTACCAAGGCCCAACCCTCCCCTTCATCTTCCCCACACATTTACCATTGCCAATCTATCTAAACTGCGCATCTTTATAATGTGGGAGGAAACCAGAGCACCAGGAGGAGGAAGTCCATGTAGACCCTAGGAGAATGTGCAAACTGCACACAGGCCCAAAGTTGGAATTGAACCTAGTTCTCTGGGGTTGTTCTCTTTAACCCCAAAGGCTATGTCTAACTCCTTCTTGAAAACATACAGTGTTTTGGCCTCAACTGCTTTCTGCGGTAGAGAATTATTTGTTTCTTTTTTTTTTATTGTTTATTCTAAATTACATTTGGTATTTATTGCTATAGGCCAGTTGGAACCATCCAAAGTTTGCAATTTAAAATCACACTCTCTAATGGCTTTCAGTGCCAGGAAAGTATTCCCAAGTTTTAACTTTCGAAGAGCAATTGCTATGCAAACCTCACCTGGGAAGATCCGAGCCAGGAGGTCCCCCACTGCTTCTTTGTGATTTGCCTCAAAAATAATGAGAGATAACAGTGGTTTCTGTATGTGTATCACAAGTTTTCGTAATAGTCTTTTCAAATCTGTACTCCACCACACAGCCCTGATTTCCAACTCTTTCCACACCTTTGTTTACTTTCTCCTGAGTCCACATCCAGACTCAACCAATTGAGCAGAGTGCAGAGGTGTTATCAGACTCAAGTAATCAAATTCAGAACAATCAAACACTACAAACTCTTTCAGGCCTGGATATCTGCAAGGTTACGGAGATTTATCCAAAATGATGCTGGGATCCTGGATTTGGAAGTCCAGCCCTCATTACGGATAGATCTTACTTTTTGACAGTAGGGGCTGGATTGCAGGAAACTCAAACATAGCAGAGCCATTTGAAACTAGAGCTGACATCAAACAGATCCTATTTTCATTGGAGTGAAGTCCATTTCCTGCAGGAAAATTGCCTGAGTGAAAATCCAGGCCGATGATGTTCAATGGCTCAGCAAGAGTGGGAAGGAAGAAAATCCTTGGAATACAGATTCCGTTTTTCCCCACTTGCATGAATTAAATCTGCTGAATCCACTTGCCAGAGGTGAATTTAATCTTTCCACCAGCAAGATTTGACAATGGAATGGTTTACAAAGAACAAAGAACAAAACAGCACGGGAAACAGGCCTTTAGGCCCAACGAGCCCGCGCTGCCACCCCGATGTTCCCACCTCTACCCATCGTCCCTGTCTATGTTTATAGATCTATGGATTAAAAACCAAATTTGAGACAATTTAGGGAGAATTTGTTTTGCCAATTAGCCTAAGAGCACATCTTTGGGATGTGGGAGGAAACCGGAGCACCCGGAGAAACCCACGCAAGCACGGGGAGAATGCGCAAACTCCCACAGACACAGGGCCCAAATCCATGTATCTGCACAGCACAGCGATAGTCACTGAGCTGTCGTGTTGCCCATCAGATGGTCCAGGTCAAGCGTACACTAACAACGTGAAGCACTAGGATACTCTCAAAAAAGATCCAAGAGCAGTCCTCTCACGACCCATCGCGTGTATGTCCCTCGTTAGACAACAAGGTGGACCAAAGCACCTGTAGGATAAAAACAAGTACATCAATATCATCATCTATTTAGACACTTCCCAGGGACTCCCAAGGCTCATGATCCCTATTTTAAATCAGTTTTCTATACCCCTCCATTCCTATTCTGTTCATGTGCCCATCTAAGTATTTCTTAAATAACTCCAGAGTGCCTGCCTCCACCACTTTACTTGGCAGCGCATTCCATACCCCCACCACCCTCTGTGTGAAAAAGCTCCCTCCAGCATCCAAATTATACCTTACCCCCCTCACCCTAAGCCCGTGACCCCTCGTGCTATTCGAGTCCATCCTAGGAAAAAGCTTAACCTGTTTACTCTATCTATACCCCTCATAATCTTGTACACCTCTATTAGATCTCCTCTAAGTCTACGTCTTTCTAAGGAAAACAGTCCAATTTGCCTAACCTCTCCTTGTAACTCAGACCTTCCATACCAGGCAGCATCCTGGTAAACCTCCTCTGCACTCTCTCCAGAGTCTCCACGTCCTTCCGGTAGTAGGGCGACCAGAACTGGACGCAATATTCCAAATGAGGTCTAACCAACGTTTTATACAACTGCAACATTAAAGGCCAGCTCTTGTATTTTATACCCCTTCCTATAAAGGCTAGCATACCATATGCTTTCTTTACAACCTTCTCCACTTGCTCTGCGACCTTCAGAGACTTGTGCACCTGCACCCCCAGATCCCTCTGTGTTTCTATACTCTTAATAGGTCTACCCTTTATCATATACCTCCCCCCTACATTTTTTTTCCCCAAAATGCATCACCTCGCATTTATCAGGTTAGTATGGCACTGCTCATCCTGAAGAAAACCAAGTTAACTTTCCCCCAAGAAACTTCACCTCAGCACCTGCATGGTCTTTTTACATTCTTAAGACGGTCAATCTGTGTGGTTTTCCTGTTGTTATGAAGCAAAGGTGATATTTCTCTCCACACCATTTTGGAACCTTCCCCACACCCTCCTCCACCCACCCCCGCCCCCCCGCAAATGGAAACCTCGCCAAGTAATCTTAAGTGTGAGATATTAGGTTGCCACTGGTTTCGGGTAAATTAAAGCAGTATCTGACACTCTCTATCATCAACAACTAACAGGTCTTCATTTTTAAAACTGGTGATGACCTCGTTAAAAAAAACAACTGACAAACTGAATAAACTCCCCAACAGAATTCCAATCAGAAGACTCATTCAGGAATAATTAAATAAATCATTACTGAATATAATCACTTGCAAATAATATGTCAAGTGTCTGTTGGCAGCATGAACATGATTCAGTGATGCTCACGTCTGGAATACTTTAAGTTGATTTCTCCTTCTATTTGATGAGGACATTTTATTAAAACTGCAGGATTTCGTATGAGAGCCTTGCCTACTTTCCTTCCCCAAGAGGTAGCAAGCATGCTCTTAACTGTTAGTTCCCCTTATCCGGATTTAAATGCCTAGAATTACCTCACAGTATTCCTGCAATTTGAATGGCTTAAGGCTGTCACCAACACTCAAATTTGAATTTAATTGATTCTGTGCCTTTGATTGCTTGCTTTAAAATCATTGGTCTCAATTCTATGCTAAAACTGTGTCTGCAAAGACAGCTTGCTCTTTGCAATTTAAAATCCCAAGCATAAAGACACATGCTTTTTAAAGAGACAATGTGAGACTTTTTTTGATTTTCTTAGCATTTTTTTTTCAATATTTACATTTCCAAATATTTTTAACCTTGTGTATGCAACTTCATAAATTAAGTTGTGAACACACAGCATTGTGTTAAGTACAAACAATGAGACATCAACAAAGTAGGGAGATGACCAAAAGAACTTGCATTTGTCACACGCTCCATATATGCCAGGTGCAAAAACAAATCACCATAATTGCGCACAACATTTGTCCCAAAAACATCAACAAGAGGACTGGTTTATTTTTGAAAAACAAAACACATACTGCCCAAAGCAAACAGCACAGAAGAACAGGGAGAAGTCGGGGCAAAGGAAATATTGACAAATTTGTCACGGGCATTACAGGGCAGCACAATGGCATAGGCGTTAGCACTGCTGCCTCAATGCCAGGGTCCCAAGTTCAATTCTAGCCTCAATTCATTGTCTATGTGGAATTTGCACATTTCCTCCTGTGTCTGCATTTCCTCCTGGTGCTCCACGTTCCTCCCACATTCCAAAGATCATAGAACCCTACAGTGCAGAAAAAGGCCCTTTGGTCTATCTAATCTGCACCCAGGCTCTACTCCCAAATCCCTAAATATTATATGCACTAATCCCTCTAACCTACACACTAGGCACCCTAGACACTAAGGAGCAATTTCTTAGCATGGCCAATCAGCCTAACCATCTTTGGACTGTGGGAGGAAACTGGAGAACCCTAAGGAAATCCACACAGACACGAAGAGAATGTGTAAATTCCACACTGATAGTGAGCTGAACCGGGAATCAAACCCAGGACCCTGGAGCTGTGAAGCAGCAGTGCTAACCATTGTGCTACTGTGCCGGCGATGTGCAGGTTAGTTGGATTGACAATGCTAAATTACCCCTTGATATCCAAAGATGTGTAGGTTAGATGGATTAGCCATGAAAAATGGGTCACAGAGATAGAATGGATGCAAAGACAGCCTGGATAAGATACTCTGTCAGTGAGGACTAGATGAGCTGAATAGCCACATTCTGCACTATAGGGATTCTATGATTGCAGCAGACCGAGGATAGATATATGGATATTGGAGCAAGATGTTGAGTTAGAAAGGCAACCCAAAATTGAAGTCATGCTTGTGGTTCAAGAAAAGATGTTCCACCACGTAGCCACCCCAGTTTGTATTTAATCTCCCCAATGTCAAGGAGACTATATTGAGCATAGCGAATAACAGAGACCAAGCTGAAGAAGGTGAAGGTCAAATACCACTTCACCCAAAATTAGTGAGTTTCTTTGGGTCCTTGGACAATGAAGAGGCAGGTAAAAGGGCAGTTGTTGCACCTTCTGTGATTGCAAACCAGCTGATTACCAGATGTGCTTCTTAGTTTGTGAATTAGGAATCACTCTACCTTCAGTTTACTATCCATCTCTACCATGTAACTATTCATTTACACCCTTTTCTCATATTTTCATATTCAGTTCTTCAAATACCATCTATTGCCAATCTCACCAATTGTGCCAAATTATTCGACTTAAAACACACACCTCATACTGCAAGGAGCTGCATGTCAGTTAGCTATGGCCAAGATTAGTTTTGCCTGCTTTCAGATAGCTTCTCCCATGCTGAGTACACCAGGAGCATCTCAGGGAACACGATGGTAAACCCTGTTTGCCTTCTTTTCCATGGAGAGCTAGCAAAAGACTTTATAGCAGTTAGCGTTCCAGGTGCCTTTCTTTCTTCAATTTCAACCGATGCTGCAGCAATTTCCTTGCGTGAATAGCTTGATTTTCAGATTATTCCAGGCACAGAACTTATTTGCAATTCTTGCTCAAAAGGTGGTTGAATCATTCACGCTGCTGCTATTTATCTGGTTTGCTCTTCATGCAGGGGGCAAAGCCACAAACCAAAAACATCAATATTATGGACAAAATAATCTGGAGTCATTTGCCCTTGAATAACAGAACAACAGCTTTGAAGTTGAAATGATATATCCCATGGAAATCCCTTTCCACAGGACTTTTTACCGTGATGGAAAATGTTCAAATCCTTGCTATTTTCCTTATGTATGCTGCCACATTATCATTTCGCTGCATCAATATGTTTCTTGCTTTACACATTTTACACCTACATATTCCCCTTGTGTATATGTAGAGTTTAACTATTAATAGTAATATTCATGCTGAAACTCTCTTCAAAATGTGCAACTTCCTCCCAACTACCTATCAAATCCTCTGCATGAAGGAAAGAAGAAAAAGACTTGCATTCACAAAGCAACTCCAATGTCCTCAATTTGTCCCAAAAAGCTTTATAGTGTGCCAATTCAGTGCTTTTGAAATATAGTCACTGTTGTAATGTAGGTAGCTAATTTGTACATCGAAAGATCCCACAAATGGCAATGAGATAAATGGCCAGGTCATCTATTCCAGATGCTTGTTCAAAGATATATGCTGCCCTGGAAAGCAGGAGCATTCCTCCACTTTTTGTCCAATGGCATAATTGGATTATGTCTCTTTTTAAGGTTTCTCATTTAAAAATAATGGCAGTTTTTGCAGATAGTTGGAATGCTAACTTGTGCATTGAATCATTGTTATTCAACAATAGTCCCAGTCCAACAATCCCTTGGTTTTCAAATTTCTCGGATCTCCCAACATTCTACCATCACGAAAGCTCAGCACTCCTCCAATTTGGGTCTTTTGCATATCCCCGATTTTAACAGCTCCACCTCCAGCCATACCTTCAGCCCCAAGTTCAGCAATTTACTTCCTAAATCTCTTCACTCATTGCCTCCTTCATTTCAGATTTTGGATTTATTATTGTTCCATGTATTTGGATACAGTGGGAAATATTGTTTTTTGCACACTACACAAACAAAACATACACTATTTATCGAGTACACATCAGAGAAGGAGAGGGTGCAGAATGTTATGTTACAGTCATAGCCAGAGTGTAGAGAATGATCAACTTAACACTTGGTAAGTTCATTCTAAAGTCTGATGGCAGCGATGAAGAAGCTCATCTTTAGTCAGTCCATGTGTGATCTCAGACTTTTGCATCGTTTTCCTGACGGAATAAGGTGAAAAAGAACACATCCAGGGTGTGTGGAGTCCTCGGTTATGAGGACTGCTTTTCCGAAGCAGCAGGAAGTATAGGCAGAATCGATGGACTGGGCTACATTCACAACCTTTTATAGTTTCTTGTAGACTTGGTAAGAACAGGAGCCATACCAAGCCGGAAAGGATGCTTTCTATGGTACATCCGTAAAAGTTGGAGAGAGTTCAGCACACATTTCCTTAAAACCTCCTTCTTATTTGCCATCTTCTGAATATCTATTTCTAAGGCTCACTGTAAAATACACAAATATTCCTGTCACACATCTCGAAATATTTTCCTCCATTAATATTATTACTGAAATATAAATCCTAGATTAGCACCTAAGCAGAAAAATCAAGGCTGACACACTTGTGCACACTGAGGGAGTGCTACAATATTGGAGGTGTTTTCTTTCAGATAAGACCTTAATTTAAGGCCCTACTTAGGCAGATGGATGCGGGTGAAAGATCCCATAGTACTATTTCAAACTACAGCCACAGAATTAGTCTGGGAAAGAACATCCTAACATTCAATGTGACAGGTTAAAGTGTGAAATACAAAGGTTAGCTGGTGAGACCCAGCTCGATAATCTACTTAATAATGGAGTTGAGGAAAGTTCAAACCATCATTAGTGATCCCTCTTATTCTTTATATCCTCAGTTTGAAAGGCTCGCTTTAGAATGCCGATTCCAAAATAGAAAAAAATCTGTTCCCTTATTCCAAGTGCCATAGGCATACCAAATAACACAATATAAATTCAACTTACTGGTTTTATTCATTTTATTTATTCAACCACAGTAAATGCTGTAATGGCAGAGTGAAATGTGTTATGTTTGTATGGTATTTTTTGTGCCAAACAAATAAACTGTCAAGAGACAGACAAGAAGGGTGGTCCCCAAAAAAGGGTAGCACCCAAAGTGCAAAGGAAACTTTAATCACATTCTGGTTCGATGTGTAAAGGGGTCAATTACACATCCCAGCCCCTGCGAGCTCCAGTAGGCACAGAAGAGCTTGATAGTGCTATGGACTCTGCATTCTTCCTTTCCAGGGATACCCCCTGCAAATGTATCCATAGTAGAGGGGCAGGCAGTCGAGTCAGACAACTTCCTCTGTCATCTGCTGTCTGGACCTGTCTATGGCGAACTTGAGGTAGAGATGCCGGCGTTGGACTGGGGTTAACACAGTAAGCAGTCTCACAACACCAGGTTTAAGTCCAATCAGTTTATTTGATAGTAATCCCACAAGCTTTTCCAAAAGCTTGCAGGAATACTATCAAATAAACTGGTTGGACTTAAACCTGATGTTGTGAGACTTCTTACTATGGCAAACTTGGCCAGGCTCAGAAGCAGGTCCTCTGCCTTCCCCGCCCTCCTCCACACTGGATGCATGTATAACACGTAAGCACATATGTATGAATGTGAATATACATAAAATATACACTCTTTTTAAACTGATGGCTGTATGATTATATGTTACACCGGATGTGAAACCAAAGACGTTTGCCTGGACAATGAAGTTCTATTCTATTATCCCCAGTGAACCGACTAATAATTTGTCTTTCAATCAACACAAAAATAAAAATGAACTATCTGGTCATCAGTCACATTGATGCTTCTTCCTTCTCCCCTTCTCATTTTTGTTACTGGTGTAGAACAATCCCAACATCTCTTGATTCAGATATAGAAATGTCAGCATTAGCCAAGACTTAGATCAGAGACAGCAAAATGATGCTACCACTGACAGTCTATCTTATTTATTGTCATTTTTAATCAGATAGGATTTTCTGGCCTCTCCTACTTCCAGGATCATGTGGTCCCGCTGGAGTTTTGACTGGTTCATCGCTTCCCCCACAGCAAGCATGGAAAATCGATGGGCCTTTTCTGTGCTGTACAACTCGATTGCTCTATTGTGCTGGAAGCTGAGCCTACACACCAGGAAAGTATTCTGGTCTCTCAATAACCATGCTCATTTAATTCCTGCAGTGCCACCTTGCTAAGAATGGCTTTACACGACGGTTCATTCAGCTTCTTAGCTAACTATCTAATGGCCATGCTCAGAGAAAGGATGCTTTCCATTGAGTCTTCTAGTAAAAAGAGGACAAGACAGAGTGAAAGAGACAAACAAAGAGAGAGGTTATAAGAGATCAGGGTGGAGTGGTGCAACATAAAGGAGGTGCAGGGAAAATAAAGGCAAAAAAGACAAAAGGCCTATTTCTCTAGCCTGTGGGCAGAGATTTTTAATTGCTGCTGTGCCTGTGCCTAGCACTAGCACGCTTAGGGTTTGACTGGAATCCGTAGACTGGGAGATCTTGGATAACTGGTGAGTTTGCTTCTTGCTGCCACTTGTATCAGCTATCACAGTCATTCAGAATTCTCCTTCTACACGGTCCACGCTTGAGGATTTGGATTTTTTTTGGGTTGAGTTTTGTCTGGAACCTCCTCTCAGGTCTGATTGTCAAGACAGATCCTACCAGGAGCATAATTCTCCAGACAGTATTGCCCTAGAGTTCACTGACTTGTGCAAGCCTTCACGATCACGAGGTAAAAGTCAATAGAGGGATACTTCTTAGCACACATCCCAGAAAATGAACAACACATCACATGCCTATAGAGAACAAACACGCCCACTCTGATCTAGGCAGGCCTGTTTGCTTTATCTTAATCTTCTCACTCCTTGACAGGACATCGGCCATGAACCAATTCTCTCCATCTAGTCTGGTTTTGGACCAAATTCTGCAGGTGTTATCATGAATAGGAAGGATGTGGAAGTTATTGAGAGGGTGCAGAGGAGATTTACAAGGATGTTGCTTGGACTGGGGGGCATGCCATATGAAGATAGGTTGAGAGAGCTATGTCTCTTCTCCCTGGAGAGACGAAGGTTGAGAAGCGACCTGATAGAGGTTTATAAGTTGAGAGGAATGGATAGAGTGGATTCTCAGAGGCTATTTCCCAGGGCTGAAATGGTTGCTATGAGAGGACACAGGTTTAAGGTGCTGGGGGGCAAGTACAGAGGAGATGTTAGAGGTAAGTTTTTCGCTCAGAGGGCGGTGAGTGAATGGAATCGGTTGCTGTCGGTGGTGTAGAGGCGAACTCGCTGGGTTTTTTAAGAGACTTTTGGATGAGTATATGGAATTTAATGGGATTGGGAGTTACAGATAGTTCTATGGCCTGGTAAGTATAGATATGATCGGCACAACTTTTGGGCCGAAGGGCCTGTTTGTGGTGTAGTGTCCTATGGCCCTCAGATCTCATCCCCAGGAGTACAATAAGCGGTACTGCTTGATAAAGTGGTGCCCACACTTTGTTAGCTGATCCATACTGGAGCAGGTATCAAAGTGTTAGCAAGATAGGCTGGTATGGTGCAGAGGAACTGGGAAGGAATTCAACAAAGGTTCACAATTCTGATCATGATACAGCAACCCCTGGTGGAAGATGCTGATGCCATGTAATGTCAGGAGAAAAGCCAGGGCTTTCAACAGTTGAAAACCTCATCATACTACCAATGTGCACACACTTAAAATTGCCAATTATTCACAGGGCTGCAGAATCAACACAGGCTCTGCAAACATAAGCACCTTTGGGAGGGGAACAAAAAGGTTGAATATTCTTTGTTAAAGAAAACACAATAATTAATAATTCCAAAGCAAAACATGTTTTTTAGGTCAGCTCTCTCAACGCCAGACATATGCATTATTTATGAAGTTTTGTAAATGTGAATGAATAAGCATATCTAATGAGTACATATCTAGATAATAGGTAGGTTTTTACCTAGTAGGATTCCTTTGCATAATATTACTGATATTTGAAACATTGCTGTTATAAACTGGTCATTGCCCACATGCATTGTTGACAATCTCCATTCTGGGGCTAAAATGATGTTAATCTACTCCCAAATTAATGAAAAGCAACAACAAAGCCAAATAATGGAAGCAGAATCCAATTAACTTTAGTTATTGTGCAAATTGTAAATCATTATATGGTAAAGCCCACCAGCATAACAAAACAGACTATGGCCATAGTTCAACCCAGGATTGTCAACTCAATTTAATATAATTGAAGTCAGCCATCAAATTATGGCAATTAAATCAGTGTATATGTATATAGCGAGCATGTGAGCTCAAACTGACAAACTGCGAGGATTTATTAAAAACACTCTTTATCTCCAATTTCACACTGAGTTTAGCTCCTCAACCAGTTCCCAGGCAAGGCAGGTCTTAACTGTCCTTTCCAGCAGCCATGTCAATCCGTTCAGTTCTGTCAAACCAAACCAAAAGAAATAAGCATAAAATCTGACAGACCACACAGCATCAACCCAAGCATCAGGTAACACCCAAAGTATAGCCAACCCAAGAAAGCCTGTAAAGACATCTTCTTTAACTCTGGGGTCTTGTTTCAAAATTGGGAGATTTGTTCCACAGACTAGTGGAGGAATACCCAAAAGGGTGATATTTATGAAATTATACCTCACAGTCAATGTCCTAAATTCCACTATCACCATCCCTAGGTATGTCCTAGCCCCCTGGCAGGTCCAGAGGTGGTGCCACAATGATATACGGTGAGGAGGGAGTGGCCTTAGAAGTCCTCAACATTGACTCTAGACCTGATGAAGTCTCACTGAAAGAAACCTTGTGCTGATTACTTCCATCACCTCTCATCACCCTCCTCAGCTGATGAATCAGTACTCCTCCATGTTGAATGCCACATGGTGGTGGCAAGGCCAAAGGATACATGCTGGGTGGGGCTCTTCAATGTCCATCACCAAGAGTAGCTTGATAGCACCATGGTTGACTAAGCTGGCTATGTACCAGACCAGGTGGAGAACTTCTACTCACTAAATCTACATGTCACAGATACGTCTGTCAGTGATAGAAATGACACCACTCAATCCCTACAAAGACAAAAATACCATCTTCATACTGATGACAACCTCCATAATATGTGGCATTTCCACTTTGCAAGATGGTATAGATTCAGGCAAATCTAACAGCTCAGAAGCTAGGCATCCGTGAGAAGCTCTGGTCCATCAACAGCAGCAGAATTGTATTCCACTATAATCTGTAACGTCATAGCCCGGTATATCCCACCCTCTACCATTGCTATCATGCCAGTTCAAAGAGGAGTACAAGCAAGGAGCTGCATCGGACATGCCTGAGTATGCTATCATGCCAGCCTGACAAAGCTAGAACAGAGGACTACATTTAAGGTTAAACAATAGAAATAGCATGTGATAGAATTAAATGATCCTGTAGATCAGATCAAAGTTCTGCAGTCTTGACAAATCCAATCATGAATTCTTGTGGAGAATTAGAAGAGGACCTCTAAGAACATCCTCAATGATGGCGCAGCACTAAAGACAAGGCTACTGTGTGTGTCATTATTTTAACACAGTGCATGATCTAGCACTGGTTCCTTCTGAGGTCCCCAGCATCACACACCAGCCTTCAAACATTAACTTCAAATCACATCAAGAAACTGCTGAAGGCACTAGATACCTGAGCCCTGACAATGTGTGGGGGTTAGGAGGATAGAGCAGGGGAAGGGCCTGTGTAAAATACGCTGTAAGAGTCCACGCAGTCTTGATGGGCCAAATGGCCTCCTTCTGCACTTCCAGGGATTCTATTCTATGAAATATGAAAAACTGCTCAGGTAAATGCTATTCATAAAACACAAGGCAAATCCAACGAGACCAAGAGTGCATCAGTCTCAATCATCGGCAGAGTGTTATCAAATGACATTTATCAGTAACCTGCTCACTAGCGTTCAGCTTTTATCCTATGACATGCACTCAGCTTCAGACTTCATTGTATTCTTTGTGCAAACACAGATAAGAGAGCTGAGTTCCAGCGGTAAACTGAGTGACTGTCCTTCAAATCAAGGCCATACTTTTCTGATTGTGGCATCTAGGTACTCTGGCAAAATTGAAGTCAAAGGAAATCAGGGAAAAAACTTATCACTGGTTGGAATCAAACCTAGCCCAAAGGAAGATGCTTGCAATCAAAACAGAGAATTGCTGGATAAACTCAGCAGGTCTGGGAGCCTCTGTGGAGAGAGAAACACAGATTATGCTGTGTTCACAGACCATTCTACAGGCTCCCAACATCCTGGAGAGTAACTCATTAACCAGAAACAGACTGGACCAGCTATATAAATACTGTGGTTACAAGATTGTCATAATGTGGAGATGCCAGTGTTGGACTGGGGTGAACTCACAAGCTTGTGAGTTTACTATCAAATAAATCGGTTGAACTTAAATCTGGTGTTGTCAGACTTCTTACTGTGTTACAAGTTTGTGTCAATGACATTCCGTAGTCCACAAGGTACAATTCAGGAGGTCAATGTCTTCTTTCGCTTTCTCTCTCTCACTCCGTGAGCACTAGGATTATTAACCTAAAACAAACAAGTAAGTTTGTGCTTTTCTGACTGATTTTAAAGAGGGGGCTGAAGTCTGTAAAAGGAACATTATTTGAATTGGAACTCAGTGAGAGATTAGCAGTTAAGAATTGGGAGTTCTGCCATCATTGCACACATTTAAGGCAGAGTTTTGATGTCTCAGGGAATGAAGGGATGTGGGGAGCGGGCAGGAAAGTAGAGTTGAAGCCCAAGCTCAGCCATTACAAGGATGTTGTCTGGATTGAGTGTCATGTCTTATGAGGATAGGTTGAGGCAGCTCGGTCTTTTCTCCATGGAGAGACGACGGATGAGAGGTGATCGATAGAGATTTATAAGACGTTGAGGGGTATAAATAGGGTGGATTCTCAGAGGCTATTTTCCAGGGCTGAAATGGTTGCTACAAGAGAAGACAGGTTTAAGGTGCTGGGGAGTAGGTATAGAGGAGATAGAACATAGATCATAGAACACTACAGCACAAACAGGCCCTTTGGCCCACAAGTTGCGCTGATCATATCCACACCTACCAGGCCATAAAACCATCTATAACTCCCAATCCTATTAAATGTCAAGGGTAAGTTTTTCAGTCAGAAGGTGATGAGTGAGTGGAATCAGCTGCCATTGGTGGTGGTGGAGGCAAAGTCGTTGGGTCTTTTAACAGACTTCTGGATGATTACATGGGATTTAATCGGATTGAGGGTTATAGGTAGGCCTTGTAATAGGGATATGATCAGCACAACTTGTGAGCAGAAGGGCCTGTTTATGCTGTAGTTTTCTAAGTTCTATGATCATTTTGAATGGCTGAGCAGACTCAATGGACAATGCAGTTTTCTTTTGCTCCTGCTTCTTAAGTTTAATATCATAATGATTCCAGTTAATGTTACGGAAAGATCCCAGAATTGAAACCTGGCTCAAAAGATCATAATGTTTACTTCTAGTTTCAAAAATGTGAAGGAACAGAATCACAGGACTGCCAATTAGATTTTAATAACAAAAACATTTATTCAACTTGAAAAGTTTGACTTTAATATTTCACTCCCACTTAGCTTCAAAAATGTTCACAGATTTTAAGTCTAACACAAGTTATAAGATATATCTTTTGATGTACATTTTTCAATAAACACAGTTTCTGTAACCCAACAGGCTAACTATGGTTAAACACAGCCCAATCAATTATCTGCTTATTTTTCCTCAAATGCCCCCACATGATTATTACACCACGAGTTAACTGATCTTACTGGACTTCAACTTCCAAACTCAACTCTCAAAGAGACACGCTTTAGAATCTTCTTTCAAACAATGCTTTTGCTCAGCTGTTCCCAGCAAGGATCCGCTTCCAGGTTTTGTAACTTTCCTTTCAGTACTTTTTGTCTTGAGTGGCCAAGTGCTTTCAAACTTTCACACAAACTCCTCAGAATCAGCTACTAATAACTTCACAATTTTTTTTCATTCAATTGTATCCCATGCAAACTCATGAAGCTGCACGTGAATATGTGAAGCAATCTTTCAACCTGCTCAAACTTCCTCAAATGCAATTTTAGGAATTCCAAAACTGTGTCACAATGGCCTTAATTTCTCCACAAAAATTTTAAAAAATCCTTTTCATCCTTGTCACCATTTTTCTATTGTGTATACCCTGAGAAAAGATTAACACATGCTCAAATGCATGCAGCCATTATTGAATTAACTTTATTTATACCTCATCGACAGAAGGGGCAGTAGAAGGGACAATAAAATAAAATGCACAGCTTTTACAATATATAAAGTACTACTCCTTCCAGGACCAGAGGTTCACTACGCAGAAAAGCGGCCAAACGTCCAATGGTCATACGAGTATAGCATCCGATCTCACATAAAAGCTGGTTGTCAAAAACTTTATTTACATGTTATATTCAGCTGGATAACTATGGCTAATATGAACCAACTGTGCGGTTTGTTGATTTATAATTTGAAAAGTTACCTTCGGGCCCCCTCAGTTCATTGAGGAGCTTAGCAAGCTGTTGACTGCAGAAAAGCAGGTAGCCAACTTCTTCTCCTGTCCCCCCAACTCCAAACCATCTCCTTCAGCACTCTGAAAATTCCAGTGTATCCCAGAGACTTTAACACACTAATATGCCATCAATATGTGCTACATTCAAAGTGCACCCGAATGTTCTGAACAGTTGAAAATCTTGGCCTGAACGCAAATTAAATTGTTTTAAGTGTCAACCATCATGTTAATCCATAAGCACAATAATTCAAAACACAAGTTTATAGAGTGAATACCTATGCTTTATATTCACATTGAAAATGTGAAAGTATGAAATCAGCACAAATTTTACGTTTGCAGCACAGATGATATTAAAAACAATCATCCACTTTAACTGTTACTTGTGTCAAACCTTATGGCTACAAAACCTACCCTACCTTCACAACTCTCTGTTGAAACTGTTGTGTTTGAGGTTGAGACCATCCCAGGAATTTAAGAGATTGGACTCCCAATCACCAACACACTTAACTTCAATGCAATTCAGAGCACACACAGCAAATGTTGGGGGAACCTTTTAAAATTCATGTTTTCTGCAATCTTGGGGCACTCATGTAAGATTCAGTTTACCTCAAAGCTGAATGAGTCATGGCGCCAAGGTCTTATCGATCCCGTTAGTTCAGGAACATTCTTCAGATTGCACTCATTTTCTTGGGTAACATTTTAAAAGTTTCTTCAATATTTGCAAGAATTCACTCACTAATAGATTAGAGGAAACCAATGAAACTAGTACTGTATTGCTTGTACAAATTCATTGCCCGTGGCTTTATTAGCTGATGCCTCACAAGATGATCAGAAGCTTTGATGCATAGTTTTGTTGATTAAACCCAATCAGCTGAATTCTTAACGCCACCAGGTTCCCCTCTTATGTAGAGCATTGGGGTAAAAAGCTATTCTACTTCCCAGCTAACCTGGTTTATGGCTGTTTCTATGTTTGCTATTATGCATATGATCTTTCTGGAAAATTTATAATATAACCTAAACTGTGCAATTTAAAGTACGCTCCAAGTTTTATATTTATTTCAATGACAGTGCTAACACTTAGCACTGCTGCCTCACAGCATCAAGTCTCATGAGAACTTAGCACATTCTCTCCGTGTCTGCATGGGTTTCCTCCAGGCACTCTGGTTTCCTCCCACAGTCCAAAGATATGCAGGTTAGGTGGATTGGCCATGCTAAATTGCCCCTTAGGGTGAGAGAGGTTAGCAGAGTAAATATGTAGCTGCAGGGACAGGACTTGGGTGGGATTGTTGTCAGTGTTGAGCTGAATGGACTCTTTCTGCAATGCAAAGATTCTAATATTCTATGATTTTTAGGGATATGCAAGGGCAGCTGGGCTGGTGCAGCAAAGCTTCACATGAAAAAAAGTTAAATCCACAGTTAAGCATGTACGACAAATGTTTTTCGACTGTAATCACATTATGGGTCTCTAAATCACTCCAGTTAATAGACCATCTTACTTATGAAGTGTTCATCCCATAAATCTAATCAGCACTATTCAGCAAATAATTCTGGCGACGTGTTTGTGCACTATTTCATCTTTCAGGAATATAAACCTTGTTACTCAACCTTATGTTAGCAGGAAATTAAATTTGGCTTTGATATCTCGAATGAAAGTGGCAACTAAACTTCAGCTCCCCCCCTTGCATTTTTAATTTTTTTTTAAAGAAATCACATTTTAATACTAACACTAAATATTTGTTTCACAATTAGCCTTTTCATTGTACAAAAACATTTGCACTCGCACACCAGGACTGAGTTCTTAACAATTATTCACCACTAATTGAACCTAAATAGGATTTTCCCCCTTCACTCCCGACAAACTTGTACTGGATATGCTTTTAAACTGTTTCCTTGCCCGGCTGGAACGCATTTTACTGCTCACCTAAACAGCGTGACGGTGTAGATTTGTAGGCCTGGCCAGGGTGAAATGGACTGTCAATTGGAGGATTAAAGAACCTATTTGTCAGCCCAGAATCCCTGCCACTACTGCAACCAGGAGGAGAGCAAGTGTTGCTCTGTGTCGTGAACCGTTCAAGGAGACTACTGTGCAGCGAACTCACCTCCAAGCACCACAACCAATGCGACGCAGTAACCGCGGCAACGGCATGCGGGGGAGAGAGAGAGAGACCAACAGGAAAGCTGTCCCTCTCGTCTTCCCTAATCTGGCATTAAACAGCGACTGGCCATCTGTTCGTTCGCGGAAAACAAACCCCAGACAAACCTGTAGGAGGTGACTCACTCGCAAACCGGTGAGAATAGAATCCTCCTTGGGATTAGTCCATTAGGTTGTTATTTTGAAACAAAAAATGAGAAGAAAATACAACCTTTCTAGTTCTGAATGGAATTGAGAGTCCTGGTTACCATGGTAACCGGACGCTTTGATGCTCAGGGTGAACGAGACTAGCAAGGGGAAAGGGGCTAATGGCTATTTCTTAGGAGATTAGCGCACCTTTCCAAGGTAGGAAGGTATTTCTTGATTTTTTTCCCCTGGGACATGTATTCTCTGAGGGGTATTTTTTTTGCTCTTGGGCTATTTCTGTTCTCAGAAAAATATATACTTTCCTCTGTAATGGCAAGGCTCAGTTTTTAAGTGAAACATCTTTTTCATGGTTAGTTCTAAAAGTGACAATTTATTGGAGCTATTCTTCTCTATATTTTTAAAATATCTTTGTGAAGAGTGAACTTTCCCCCATCAGTACATCTTTTTACAAAAACTGAAATTATAATTCGATATTTGTGGTTATCATCCATAATATGAGGTTTATTGATACCATTTGTCTCTTTGTCCTCCCAATAAGGAGTCCTATCCAGAAGGAGACAGAGATCTAAGCAAAATCATTAAGATGCCATCATCATTTTTAAATTCAAAACGATATTCCTTCAGACTGTCATTCAGGAAGGTTAAGTGTATTACAACTTCTCTGATTCTGTTGTTCCCAGTTCTCAAAAGTATACCAAATCCAAAATTTATATTTCGAATCACATGATTTATTTTTCACACATTTCTCAGATCCTCCTTGATTGCTTCTCAAAATTGTCCTCTCCGAAACCATCTCGGAAAAGCAGCCAGCATAATCAAAAACTCCATGGACGCCAGGCATACTCTCTTCCACTTCTTTTGTCAAGAAAAAGATACAAAATTCTGAGGTCATGTACCACCTTTGCTCAAGAAAAGCTTCTTCTCTGCTGCCATCAGACTTTTGAATGGACCTACCTCATACTAAGGTGATCTTGCTTAAGACAATAACTGTAACACTATATTCTGCACCCTCTTCTTTCTTTCTCCCCTATGGCACACAAGAAACAATACTTTTCACAAGACATGTGACAATAACAAATGAAACCTAATCAAATTAAAATCAGAAATATTCCAGAGGCCAGAATTAAAGGAGTACAGATATCTTAGAACATTGAACATAGAACATTACAGCGCAGTACAGGCCCTTCGGCCCTCAATGTTGCGCCGACCAATGGAACTAATTTTATGACCCTCTAACCTAAACTATTGCAATGCTATCCATCTGCCTATCCACTGACCATTTGAACACCCTTAAGGGTGTTGGAGGGGTGTGAGGTCGAAGGAAGTGACAGATTATGAAGGGTGAGGCTATGATGGCCTTTCATAGAATCATAGAATCCTACAGTGCAAAAAGAGGCCCTTTGGCCCATCGAGTCTGCACCGAACACAATCCCACCCAAGTCGGGTACTCCGGTTTCCTCCCACATCCCAAAGATGTGCTCTTAGGCCAAATGGCAAAACAAATTCTCCCTAAATTATCTCAAATTTGGTTTTTAATCCATAGACCTATAAACATGGACAGGGATCGCGGGTAGAGGTGGGAACATTGGGGTGGCGGCGTGGGCTCATTGGGCCGAAGGGCCTGTTTCCCGTGCTGTTTTGTTCTTTGTTCTTTGTTCTTTGTCCTGCCCCCATATCCCTACGTATTATACCACTAATCCCTCTAACCCAAGTATCCCTAGACACTAAGGGGCAATTTCTTAGCATGGCCAATCAACCTAACCCTACACATCTTTGGACTATGGGCGGAAAGCGGAGCACCGGGAGGAAACTCCCAGACATGAGGACAATGTGCAAATTCCACACAGACAGTGACCCGAGCCGGGAATTGTACCAAGATCCCTGGAGGTACGAAGCAGCAGTGCTAACCATTGTGCTACCGTGCCGTCATGCCCATTTGAAAGAAAGAATTAAAATTATACAATCAAGGCTGTTCTTCAACATAAGCTAATGGGGATTAGTGAGCACAGAGGTGAACAGATGGAAATTGGGACACACTGGCAGAAAGGTTTTGGATTACCTCAAATCTACAAAGGATAGACTGTGCAGCCATGAATGTGGTTGTCAGAACTCTCAGGAGAATTCCCTGCTTATCATACAGGGCCAAGGGATTATTCATTTTCACAGTGTGCCCAAAAAAGCAGACAGGACCTTAATGCTAGCATTCCTCAGTATTGAGTCGGAGTATCACCTGAGATTTCAGTGCTCAAGTCTTAGGAATGTAACTTGACTCAAAGACAAAGTGATGCTAACTGAATCAGGACTGACATCTTGATTTCTAAGCAAAATTCCAATCATAGAACCCTACAGTACAGAAAGAGGCCATTTGGCACATCGATTCTGCACCAACCACAATTTCACCCAGGCCCTACCCCATACCCTACATATTTTACCCATTAATTCCTCTAATCTACGCATTGCAGGACACTAGAACAAAGAACAAAACAGCACGGGAAACAGGCCCTTTGGCCCAACGAGCCCGCGCCGCCACCCTGATGTTCCCACCTCTACCCGCAATCCCTGTCCATGTTTATAGATCTATGGATTAAAAACCAAATTTGAGATATTTTAGGGAGAATTTGTTTTGCCAATTAGCCTAAGAGCACATCTTTGGGATGTGGGAGAAAACAGGAGCACCTGGAGAAAACCCACGCAAGCATGGGGAGAATGCACAAACTCCCATAGACACAGGCCCAACTCCATGTATCTGCACAGCACAGCGATAGTCACTGAGCTGTCGTGTTGCCCATCAAATGGTCCAGGTCAAGCATAAACTAACGACGTGAAGCACTAGGATACTCAAAAAATCCAAGAGCAGCTCTCCCACAACCCATCACGTGTATGCCCCTCATTAGACAACAAGATGGACCAAAGCACCTGTAGGATAAAAACAAGTACATCAATATCATTGTCTATTTACACACTTCCCAGGGACTCCAAAGGCTCATAATCCCTATTTTAAATCAGTTTTCTATACCCCTCCATTCTCATTCTGTTCATGTGCCCATCTAATTATTTTAAATAACTCCAGAGTGCCTGCTTCCACCACTTTTCTTGGCAGTGCATTCCATACCCCCACCACCCTCTGTGTGAAAAACTCCCTCTAGCATCCAAATTATACCTTACCCCTCTCATCCTAAGCCCGTGACCCCTCGTAGTATTCGAGTCCATCCTAGGAAAAAGCTTAACCCTGTTTACTCTATCTATACCCCTCATAATCTTGTACACCTCTATTAGATCTCCTCTAAGTCTACTAAGGGACAATTTTAGCATGGCCAATCAACCTAACCCGCACATCTTTGGACTGTGGGAGGTAACTGGAGCACCCGGAAAAAAAAAACATGCAGACATGAGGAGAATGTACAAACTCCTCACAGTGACCCAAGCTGGGAATCAAACCCAGGTCCCCGGAGCTGTAAACAGTAGTGCTAACCACTGTGCTACTGTGTCATGCCAATTTGCTCGATGCAGCAAAGTTATTTTGATTTCAATAGCCTTGTGTGTGTAGAAGCTGATGGTGTTAAGTGAAAGTGGGTGGAGAGAGCCCACCCATAAGGGAAGAGATTGATGTGGGTAAGAGCCATAATAGAATGTTTCAAAACAAATGATTTGCTGCCTACAATGGGCAGCATTTTCTTATCTCATCTGCTAGGAGGATCTTCCGGTCCCACCAAAACCAAAGAGGGTTTGAATGGATCGCCACATCCATGGGAAAGCCCAGAAATGTGATTTCTTTTAATAGAAATTATTGGGATACTGTTGGTCTATCATATAGAGAAAGCTAATACTGTGCTTCTCAAAATTGTAGGAGTAGTGGCTACTTTATTTCCATGCCATCAATCCAATAAAGCATCATGTGGCTGAGAAGGTGGTAGCATCTGGTAATGCTTGTGCTATTCCTCCAGTTCCTCATCAGGAATCAAAGCAACATGTTCCCATGCTGTAGAGAAAGCTGACAGCAGGTCTATTCAGAACAAAATGAGTAAAAATAGTGGACTTTTTTTTGTAGTTTTTTTAAAATTCATTCATGGGACGAATGTCACGTGTTATTTATTGCTCAAATCTAGTTGCTGTTGTTCAGAGGGCAGTTGAAAGTTAACCATATTGCTGTGACTCTGAAGTCATGTAGTCTAGACCAGTAGATTTCCTTCCCTGAAGGACATTGGTGAAGCCGTTGGGTTTTTCTCAACAATCGGCAATGGTTTCATGGTCATCAGCAGATTCTTAATTCCAGATTTTTTTGCTGAATTCAAATACCACAATTTGCTGTGGCAGGAATCGAACCCAGGTCCTTAGAACATTAACTGAATTTCTGAATTAGCAGTCTGGCAATAGTACCGCTCAGCCATCACCTCCTGAATTACTTTCAGACATTCGTAAAAAGTCTATCAAAATAAGTTTTTAAATGCATATATGTTGGATTTGTCAAAATTTAATGGTGGCTTTGTTGTTCACACTCTTTTGCAAAAAGCAAGGAAGCAGGTATTAATGTATATGTTGTAGATGCATCTATATTTTGACAGCGACATCAGAGAAACCTGACCAATATATAAGACTGCATGAACAGTTCGTAAAAATCTGAGGTCTGACGTGAAATTCCAGGGCTGTTGGTGGATATTGGGACTTTTAAAGTTTCTAATTTCTCTACATGATTTGGAGGATTGGCCCTGTCAATGTTGATTGAACTTGCAATGACAAGCTGACATTTAACAGAAACAGAAAATGCTGGAAATTCTCAGCAGATCTGTCAGCATTTGTGGAAAGAGAATAAAGCCAACACTTCAAATCTGGATGACCCTTCATCAGAGCTGAGAGCAAAGAGAATCAGGTGAAATTTATACGTTGAGGATTGGGGGCTGTAATAAGACAAAGGGAAATGTAAATAGTAATGCAAAACACAAACTGGAGGAACAGCGGCTCATCTATTGATTGAGTACTTTAGAGTCTTCCGGATTGAACATTGAGTTACATAGAAACTGAAAGCAGGAGTAGGCCATTTGGCCCCTCAAGCCTGCACTGCCATTCATTTTGATCATGGCTGATAATTGAATTCAACATCCTTGATCTCTTTAGCTCCTTTGAAGGGGAGAGTTGACTGGTGGTGATTTAACCTGAGGATCAGCCCAAGTGAGGAGCAAGGTTGAGAAGACAAGGCCTTCATGAATAACAGCTGCCAGTGCAGGAATTGAACCCATTGCCGTCACTCTGCATTATGAACCAAATGAGTGAAGCGGTCTCTGCTAAAAGCAATCTAAATCTATGGACATAATTTGTGAAATAACACACTCTGCAAACAATCTGTACCCTGCAATTTCCCAAGAATTGCAAGTGATGGACGTCTTTCCTGTTTGCTACTGAAGACAGTTTAGATTTGGCAACTTCTGTTTGGCGAATCTTTAATATATCACCAGCTATCACAAGGCACTTTAGAATGTGTAATCAATGCAAAGTTATCAAGCCATATAAACAGATAGTCAGAGCAGCTGACGAAAAAGTTGGTCAAAGGCAGATTTTTGGAAATAAATGAAAGTAGGCAAGTGAGGTGAAGAGTTTTACAGAAGGGATTTTAGCGTTATGGTCTTGGCAGCTAAAGATAAGGCAATCTATTCTGAGACAATGGAAGAGAGGAACATAGCAAAGATTGGATTTGAAGGATTGCAGAATTCCCAGAGTTGTAGAATGGGTGGTGGGTATTGGGGGGTCTGGTTTCCGGGTGTGGAGGATATTAAGGTCTTTGGGGAAGATGAATACTAGAGCAAGAATTTTAAAGATAAAATGTTGGTGGGCCAAGAACCAAGGAAGATCAGTAAATATGAGGAACATCACAGTATCTTACAGTGCAGAAGGAGACCATTCAACCCATTGAGTCTGCACCAATCCCAATCCGACCGAAGCCCTATCCTATAACCCCAAGCATTTTCCTTAACTAGTCCCTCAATTACCCTAAGGGGCAATTTAGTACGGCCAATCCGCCTAACCCACACATTTTTGGACTGTGGGACAAAACCGGAGCAGCTGGAGGAAGCCCATACAGACACGTGGAGAGTGTGCAGACTCCACACAAACAGGAATCTAACCCAGATCACTGGCACTGTGACGCTGCAGTGTAAGCCACTATGCCAACATGATCATTCTTTTTTGTAAAGGTTACCTTTCTGTGCAGAGCCCAGCAATGGGAAAGTACTGCAGTAAAAGCTAAAATATCTTTGTCGCAACCACGTGTTAAATTTCTCTCTTCTAGGAGGTTGTTTGACAGGCAGGTGGGAAATGTCTTACTGAGTGCAATATCATGAGCACCAACTCTGGTGACAACCCACTTGCTCTGTCTTAATATTAAGTGTGGCGGAATAGCACCAGGAAGCCAAGCTGTTTTGAAGTAGATTTAATTAGCCAAAGGGTAACTGGGAAATTAATCTGGTGAGAGGCAGGAATGAATTATAATGATCCTGGAAGTGGCACTGGTGGCTTGGCATGGACAGATAATGATCAACCTGCCAAAAAAAGAACTAAAAGAATAAAAATCTGTTGTCCTTATTCATTCCTGTTCTAATTACATTCAAAGAGCAATTGGCAATAGAGCATTCTCACACAACTAGCAACAGCTTGGTGTGAAGTCCACTTTTCTCAAAGAAATTATTTTCTTCCAAAAAAAATTCACATTCGGTTCCTGAACCAGCAATGCCCTGTCTGGGCAAGAATTTCCATCAACTCAAATCAAAACTATCTTGTTTGCCTGCTACCAATATATTGGCACGTTCGCTCTGAGCTCCACATCCCTCCTTGATCACAGAGTCTATGGTGGTAGCAAAGACATCATCACAAAAATCACTTACACTGTGAACAAAATACAGATGTATCAAATAATATTTGTCACTGCGCTAGTTGAGTTTTAGAACTTCAATGAGACTGTGTTTTCTATTTCAAAATGAAATTTACATGAATACTTTGATCATGCATTGGGAATATTGGAGGCTAATTGTTCTTTTGAAAAGAGCTCGGGGATGAAAGACAGATGGAGGATTGTGAAAATAAGTTCCTCTTCTGGTTTCACAATTATTACTCAATGTCAAGGCACCAGTGACACATCCAGGATCATGATAATAGTTTATCAATATCTCATCATCATGACTCTCAGGACTGCAGAAATACTTGTTTCCAGATTAATTCTTGGCTCAAGCAGTCCACTGCAAGTGAAACATGTGACATTTACTCACACCTTTCCAGTATCATTCAGCCCCCTTTCTTTCATCTGCCTACATAGTGTCATCTTGAATGCTGATATGGTTTCATCCTCAATACTAACCCTGGAGGTGAACTCACATCCTCATCGATCAAAGCATTTCTCCTGCCCTCTGTTCTAAAACAATGTTTCATCTTAGATCTATGACCTCTTTGAATGCACATCATTCCATTCTTTCACCATTTTAAATGCATTTATCAAAGAAAAATCTAATAAGAAGAAAGATTTAATTTTTCCAGGTCCTTATCTGTTTTTGAATATTCTTATGCCAGCCAGCATCTTGTGTACACTCTCTGAAATGGATTTGTTTGCTGCATTTCCATCATCTTCTGTAGATGCAAAGATGCTTGTTTGAACCTTCTGTAAGGCCCAAATATCTTTCCAAGAGTATAGAGCCTAATTCTGCTTATTGGTATATTGCTTTAATTTATTCAAAGTCAAATCATTACCTCTTGAAGTATCCTGCTTTGGACACAATGAAGTAGGCTTAGTGGTCCTGAGTATGTTAATACCAAGTCTTTAATGACAACTACATACAGCAAAGGGGACAAAGTTGGAACTGACTCCAACCAAAATCTTTACACAACTCTAGACAGACCCTGGCTTTGGGTCATGTGCTTTCTAACATCACAGTGTGGTGATACTATACTCAATCCCACATTAACCCATGTGTACCAGACCCAACCATGACATCTCTTGGCTTTAATGTTCTACAGAGTGTTGATATCAACAATTTTGTGTGTGTGTGTTCTATGTCTTATTAACCCAGAGCAAAGATTTTAAAGTTCTGTGAATATACATGTTGGGACCTCCAATGCTTAAAACATTGAGCCTTATTTTCAGAATAAACTAATTGCATTATGTTTTAAAGTCAAAGGCAACAGTTCACACATGCAAACTTTTGAGTTCTATCTGGTTGCTTTTTTTCCCTCCCCTGATGTCACCAGTTTACAAATATGTCATTGAAATTTTCTTTGGACACTTCAGTAATGAAGTGTATGTCATGAGAGAATTCTCTGGCCCTTTATAGGTGGGATTCTCTGGTGCTGTTGGCAGCTTACTCTCTCCAGTGGGTTTCACAGTAGCATGGGGTGACATCAATAGGAAATCCCATTGACAACAGCGGAACTGGGATTCCCACCACCAGCGAACGATGTGTCACTCCTGCCACCAAGAACAAGGCCGGAGAATTCTATTTTCCCCATAGAGTAGCATACTCTGCAAATTTCAGAACTGAAGCATATATCCATGTTATTGATATATAGTGCATAGATATAACTCCAGAATTCAAACCAGGCAGACATCATTGACTGATTAATTTCTTACCCTTCCTTTTATCTTGTACCTCATTTAAAGACCTTTCCAAAAGGTTTGATAGAGACCATATCTACTTACATTTCTACCTCTACTATGTTTTGTCAGTTTCTTCAAAAGTTCATGACACTTGCCAAATGTAATTATCCATCTTGAAATCCACACTAAGTATTTTCTCTTTAACCAGATACTTGCCACATATGTCTTTGTGAGCTTTATATCATCTCTAATTCTGAACTCATCCAAAACTCTGCCATTGGAATTTTAATTCACACCAATTTCGGTTTACTCATGACCCCAATTTTTGCTGATATGTACTGGCTCTTAGTCCAGCAACACCTTGTGTAGAATTTTTCAGTCCTGCCTACCGCAGGAATCATAGCAGGCAGGATACGGACCATGCAAAGATCCATTGACCTTGGGTGGGATATTCCAGTCTTGGGGTGAGCGTGGTGAAAAAATCCTGCCTAAGCTTAATTTTAAATCTCTCATCCTGGCTTTCTCTCCATGGTCTCACGATCTCTATGACATTCTTCAGCCGGACAACCTCTCTGAGTTCTCCGCATCCCTCCAATTCTGGTCTCCTGCATGTGCCCAGATTTGATGATTCCACAATTGATGGCTGTGTGTTTAGCCGTCAAGGTTTAAAGTTCTGGAATTATTTCTCCAACATTCTTAGATCATTTTTGATTTCTCTCTTCTTTAAAGCTGAACTCTAAACTGTCCTAATATCTGATGTAACTGGGGGCCTCATACACACTTGTGAGGCACATTGAAAAAATCTTGCTGCATTAAATGGGCGATATAATTTGTTGCAATTTCATCTAGTTGTTAAAGAAGCCAAAGTATTCCTTCTTTATTGAAATAATATCCCGAGTACATCATTACTTATTAAAAGTAAGGTTACTGAAGCAATCTATGCCCATATGAAACCATAGAACCCTACAGTGCACAAATAGGCCCTTTGGCCCATCGAGTCTGCACCGACCACATTCCCACCCAGGCCCTATCCCTACACATTTACCCGCTAATCCTTTTAACCTACACTTCTCAGGACACTAAGGGGCAATTTTTTAGCATACCAATCAACCTAGCCCGCACACCTTTGGATTGTGGGAGGAAACAGGAGCACCTGGAGCAAACCCGCGCAGACACAAGGAGAATGTGCAAACTCTACACAGGCAGTGACCCGAGCCAGAAATTGAACGCAGGTCCCTGGAGCTGGGAAGCAGCAGTGCTAACCACTATGCTACCGTACTGCCCCAATGAGGCACAATTTGTTCAATATTTAGGCTTAGGCTGATTAATGGCAAGTAACATTCACCAATAACTGATACTCTAACCACCGTCCCTTGACATTCAATGGTGTTACCATTACCGAATTCCCCACAAATCAATTTTAGCCTCCTGGACTGCCTGCATCCATTCCGGTTTGCCTACAGCTGTAACAGGTCCATCTCCCTGGCCCTGCACTCAACCCTGGAACACCTACATAAAAAAGACACCCATGTCAGACTCCTATTTGTTAACTGCAGCTCAGCCTTCAACATTATTATCCTCGTCTCCAAACTCTGTGGCCTGGGCCTTGATTCCTCCCTTTGTGACTGGAACCTGAACTTCATAACCCACAGACCACAATCAATAAGGCTGGGCAACAACACTTAATTTCTCAACATGGTCATCCTCAATACCAGTGTCCCACAGGTTGTGTTCTTAGCCCTCTACAACACTCCTTACGCACCTATGACTCCATGGCCAAATTCTCCACCAACCTGATTTTCAAGTTTGCTGACAACGCCACCATAGTGGGTCGGATCTCAAACAATGACGAGACAGAGTACAGGATTGAGCTAGAGAACCTGGTGAACTCGTACGCCAATAATAAGCTCTCTCTCAATGTTAATGAAACAGAGATTGACATCGTACTCAGGAAGCGTAGAGGAGTAAATACCCCTGTCTATATCAATGAGGACAAAGTGGAATGGGGTTGAGAGCTTCAGGTTTTGAGGCATGCAGATCATCAACAACCTATCTGGTCCCCCCATGCCGACACAATAGTAAAGAAAGCCCACCAATGCCTCTACTCTCTCAGAAGATGAAAGAAATTTGATATGTCAGCTACGATACTCACCAACTTTTACAGGACACTATAGAAAGTATTCTTACTGGTTGTATCACAGGTTAGTATGGCTTCTGCTCTGCCTAAGGCCACAAGAGATTATAAACGGTTGTGAATGTAGCCCAATCCATTATGCAAACCAGTCTCCCATCCATTGACTTTGTCTACACTTTCCGCAAAGCAGCATAATTAAGGACCCATACACCCTGGACATTCTCTTTCCACTTTTTCCATTGGGAAAAAGATACAGAAGTCTGAGGTCACGTACCAACCAACTCAAGAACAGCTTTTCCCCTTCTGCCATCACACTTTTGAATGGATCAATCTTGCATTAATTTGATCTTTCTCTACGTCCTAGATATGACTATAACATACATTTTGCACTCTCTCCTTTCCTTCTCTATGAATGGTATGTTCTTCTGTAAAGTGTGAAAGAAACAATGTGTGATAATAATAAATCAAATCAAATCAAATCACTGTCAACAACCATGAGGTTACTATTGACCAGAAACTGAACTGGAATCACCACATAAACACAGTGGCTACAAACACAGGTCAGAGGCTAGGAAGACTGCAATGAATAACTCATCTCGTAATTCCCTAAAGCCTGTCCAGTATCTGCAAGGAACAAGTCAGAAGTGTGATGGAATATTCCCCATTTGTCTGGATGGATGCAGCTTTAACAATACTCAAGAAGCTTGACACCATCCAGACAAAGCAGCCTGATTGATTGGCACCACATCCATAAGCATCCACACCCTCCAACACCAATGCTCAGTAGCAGCACTGTTTACTATCTACAAGTTGCGCAGCAGCAATTCACCAAAGATCTTTAGACAGCACCTTCCAAACACACAACCAATTCCATCTAGAAGGACAAGAACAGCAGACACATGGGAATGCCACCACCAGTAAGTTCTCCTTCAAGACACTCAACATCCTGACTTGGAAATATATTGTTATTCCTTCACAGTTGCAGGGTCAAAATCCGGGGATTCCCTTCTTAATGGCATTGCAGGTCAACACGTAACACATGGATTGCAGCATTTCAAGAAGGCAGCTCACCATCACCTTCTAAAGGGCAACTAGGGATGGGAAATAAATGCTGACCAGCCAGTGATGCCCATGTCCCATAAAGAAATACTATCACATGCATTTCTAATTTCCTTTTAATACCATTCTCAACATCATGATGACAATTTTGGAATCTATATACTGACATTTTTTGCCTCTTAGGCTTTCCTCCCCATTTTCCTGTCCACATTTTAAGGGAATCCAAGATTCTTCCCATCAAAAATTCCCCCAACTTACCTCTTCACTCATGATCTCCAGGGGATTTTGCTACAATCCCAGCAATAGCCACCAATAGCCCAGTATTTCTGCTGGAATGTTGAGTTGTCAGCCAATTGATTAGCTGGGAACTTTTGCAGATGTGAATTCTTCCCCGAAGAAAACCCTGAGCCTATTGACATTCCTTCTGACAGGGCAGCCCATCAGAGTGTGTACAGAATCTCCAAATACTTTCTCCCTGGAAAGAAGAAAGAAGGTGAAATGTAAAATCCTTCCCGACAACTCCGTCTGTAAAAAGAAATGCAAATAAAAATCTGGAATGCACTGCCTTTAATGGAATGTGAAATCAAATTCAATGGTAATTTTGAAAAGAGCATTGTTTAAATAGAAGGACAGGGCCTGGAGCTAATTGGAAAGCCATTTCATGCTGGCACAGTATTGCTGCCTCACAGCACCAGGGACCTGGGTTCAATTCCAGCCTCGGGTCACTGGTTGTGTGGAGTTTGTACATTCTCCCCGTGCCTGGATAGGTTTTTTTCCGGGTGCTCCGGTTTCCTCCCACACTCAAAGATTTACAGGTTAGGTGGGTTACCTATGCTAAATTGCCATTTAGTGTCAGGGGGACTAACAGGATAAATATGTGCGGATAAGGCATGGGTGGGATTGTTCTTTATGTACGCTTGATGAGCTGAATGGGCTCCTTCTATACAGAAGGGGATTCTATGATTCTCTACTAAAGACTGATACAGATACAGTGGTTCTCCTTCTGTGCTCATTATTCTGAAGCATTCACCCCCAACCTTCTTTGGTGCACCTGCTGTAGGCTAATTGTCAATACCCAGTAGTATAGAGAGCAGTATTTATGAGGACATCAACGTGCCATTGTGAACAACTCGTCAATGTTGTTTTGCTGTCATTAGCATAACTTTCTATTTTAAATGAGCTAGAACCAGCACTTTTTGAAAATTTGTCATTGCTTGCCTACTGTGTGTGCGACTTTGACAATGTAAATCAAACCTCGCATGTCCCGTCCGTACGAGAAGAGACAAGAATGAGATAGAACATAGAACATAGAACATTACAGCGCAGAACAGGCCCTTCGGCCTTCAATGTTGCGCCGACCAATTAGGGAAAAGCAATGACCCTCTAACCTAAACCGTTCCCTTTTCGTCCATAAACTTATCTACTAACCTCTTAAATGCCACCAAACTTGTCGCATCTACAACTGACACAGGCAGGGCATTCCATACCCTTACCACCCTCTGGGTAAAGAACCTACCTCTGACATCCATCCTACAACCACCACCCCTTAATTTAAAGCTATGTCCCCTCGTGCTAGCTTTCTCCATCCTAGGAAAAAGGCTATCACTGCCCACCCTATCTAAACCTCTAATCATCTTATATGTTTCAATAAGGTCTCCTCTTAGCCGCCTTCTTTCTAACGAAAACAACCTCAAATCCCTCAGCTTCTCCTCATAAGACCTGCTCTCCATACCCGGCAACATCCTGGTAAACCTCCTCTGTACCCTCTCCAATGCCTCCACATCTTTCTTATAATGTGGGGACCAGAACTGCACACAATACTCCAAGTGCGGCCGCACTAGAGTTTTGTACAGTTGCAACATGACGTTGCGGCTCCGAAATTCAATCCCCCTACCAATAAAAGCTAAGACTCCGTATGCCTTCTTAACAACCTTATCAACTTGATTGCCAACTTTCAGGGATCTACGCACATATACACTAAGATCCCTCTGTTCATCAACACTATTGAGAGTCCTACCATTAGCTCTATACTCTACACATTTGTTATTCCTGCCAAAGTGAATTACCTCACACTTTTCCACATTAAACTCCATTTGCCACCTCTCGGCCAGCTCTGCAACTTGTCCAAGTCTCTCTGCAAACTATAACACCCCTCTTCACTATCTACCACTCCACCGACTTTAGTGTCATCTGCAAATTTACTAATCCATCCCTCAATACCCTCATCCAGATCATTTATAAAAATTACAAACAGCAGGGGCCCCAAAACAGACCCCTGAGGTACACCACTTGTCACCGAACTCCACGATGAATATCTCCCATCAACCACCACCCTCTGTCTTCTATCTGCTAGCCAATTCCTAATCCAATTAGCTAACTCACCCTCTATCCCATACATCTGCATTTTCTGCAGAAGCCTTCCATGGGCCACCTTATCGAACGCCTTACTAAAGTCCATATATACCACATCAACTGCCTTACCCCCATCCACCTCTTTGGTCACTTTTTCAAAAAACTCAATAAGGTTAGTAAGGCACGACCTACCCTTCACAAAACCATGCTGACTCTCCCCAATCAATTCATTTCTCTCTAAATAACTATAAATCCTATCCCTAATAATTCTCTCCAATACTTTGCCCACAACAGACATAAGACTCACCGGCCTATAATTCCCTGGAAAGTCTCTATTCCCCTTCTTGAACAATGGGACCACATTCGCTATCCTCCAGTCTTCCGGCACTATACCCGTAACCAACGACGACCTGAAGATCAGAACCAGAGGCTCTGCAATCGCCTCTCTCGCCTCCCAGAGAATCCTAGGGTAAATCCCGTCCGGCCCAGGGGACTTATCTAACTTCAAACCCTCAAGAATATCTAGCACATCCTCCTTATCTACTTCAATACTTTCCAGTTTGCAACCTGTATCCCAGTGTTCTCCACAACTACATTTACATCTCCCTGCGTGAATACCGAAGAGAAATATTTGTTCAGTGCCTCTCCAATCTCTTCAGGTTCCACGCACAACTTCCCACTGCTGTCTCTGACTGGCCCTAATCTTGCCCTAACCAATCTTCTATTCTTAACGTATCTAAAGAAAGCTTTAGGATTCTCCTTGATCTTTTCAACCAAAGTCTTCTCGTGTCCCCTTTTAGCTCTCCTCAATTCAGTCTTTAGCTCCCTCCTGGCTAATCTATAGCTATCCATTGCACTAACTGAGCCTTCAAGCCTCATCCTGACATAAGCCTCCTTTTTCCTTTTAACCAGCAAATTAACTTTTTTAGTACACCATGGTTCCCTTACTTGACCATTTCCTCCTTGCCTGACAGGGACATACTTATCAAGGACTCGTAGTAGTTGCTCCTTGAATAAGCTCCACATTTCAGATGTTCCCAGTCCCTGTAGTTTCCTAGTCCAACCTATGTACCCTAATTCCCTCCTTATGGCCTCATAATTACCATTCCCCCAACTATAACTACTGCCCCCATCTTCATGCCTATCCCTATCCATCACTAAGGTGAACGTAACCGAATTGTGGTCACTTCGTCAATGCAGTACTTTGTTCTGGTTGTGCCTGGCCTCTGACTGATCTTTCTAATTGAGGAGGATTATGTCGGATCACCCCTGAGCCAAACTCAGTATTTAAATTAGGAACCCAAAGGCATTTTTTTTAATAACTTCCAATCCATTATTCCTACACGAAGATTCATTACAGTGTGTATGACTGCGAGTCCTCTGTGAATTCAATGTGATCATCTGCTTATTCTTCGAAATTGAAGTGATATTCTTATGTTTGAGGTGCGAGCATAAAGTCACGCTCAGCAATTGAAAGCACCTCTTAGTTAAACACTGCAACATTTCCTTTGGAAACCAGGCTAATTATTGCCAGGAGTCAGGTAGCAAAAATCTTTACAAATAATGTGCAGTCAGAAAATGTCAGTGAGATGAGCTGAATTTCATAAAAGGCAAAGAATACTATAAACTTTCAAAGGTCATTGCCTCTTTAAAATGTAAGAAAGCACAAAAACTGTTATAAAGATAAATGTAAAATATTGCGGTTGCTGGAATCTGAAACAAAAACAGAAAATGCTGGAAAAGCTCCGCAGGTCTGACAGCATCTGTGGTGAGATAGAATAGAGCCAAACTTTTGAGTCAGGATGACTCTTCATCAGAGCAATACTATGAATTGCCTCAGGCTGTATGATGTTCTTTTTTTTATTTTTTATTCTTTCATGGGATGTGAGTTTTGCTGGCTAAGCCAGCATTTATTGCTCATTGCTAATTGCCCTTGAGAAGGTGAGCTGCTTTCTTGAACTGCTGCAATTCATATGCTGCAGGTACATCCAAGGTGCTGTTAGGGAGGGAGTACCAGGATTTTGACCTAGCGACAGTGAAGGAACAGTGATACATTTCCAAATTAGGATGTTGAGTTATTTGGTATGGTCCTATGTGCTTGCCACCCTTGTTCCTAGAGGTGGCAGAAATTGCAGGTTTGGGCTCTTGAAGCAGTCTTGATGAGCTGCTGTAGTGAATCTTGTGGATGGAATGCACTGCTGCTACTGTGCATTGGTGGCAGAGCAAGTGAATGTTTAAGATGGTGAATTAGGTGCCAATGAAGTTAATGCTAATGGTTGATGCTAATGGAAGCTAATGGTAGAACTCTTAATCGTGTTGATGAACAGTGGGATCTTGGTGTATATGTGCATAGATCCCTGAAAGTTGGCAATCAAGTCGATAAGGTTCTTAAGAAGGCATACGGAGTCTTAGCTTTTATTGGTAGGGGGATTGAATTTCGGAGCCGCAACGTCATGTTGCAACTGTACAAAACTCTAGTGCGGCCGCACTTGGAGTATTGTGTACAGTTCTGGTGCCCGCATTATAAGAAAGATGTGGAGGCATTGGAGAGGGTACAGAGGAGGTTTACCAGGATGTTGCCTGGTATGGAGGGCAGGTCTTATGAAGAGAGGCTGAGGGATTTGAGGCTGTTTTTGTTAGAAAGAAGGCGGCTAAGAGGAGACCTTATTGAAACATATAAGATGATTAGAGGTTTAGATAGGGTGGACAGTGATAGCCTTTTTCCTAGGATGGAGAAAGCTAGCACGAGGGGACATAGCTTTAAATTAAGGGGTGGTAGTTATAGGACGGATGTCAGAGGTAGGTTCTTTACCCAGAGGGTGGTAAGGGTATGGAATGCCCTGCCTGCTGCAGTTGTAGATGCGCCAAGTTTGGTGGCGTTTAAGAGGTTAGTAGATAAGTTTATGGATGAAAAGGGAATGGTTTAGGTTAGAGGGTCATTGCTTTTTCTTAATTGGTCGGCACAACATCGAGGGCCGAAGGGCCTGTTCTGCGCTGTAATGTTCTATGTTCTATGTTCTAAGTTGGCTGCTTTGACCTGGATGGTAACACAGCTGAGTGTTTTTGGAGCTGCACTCATCCAGGCAAATGAAGAGTATTCCATCACATTCCAGATTTGTTCTTTGTGGATGGTTGACATACTTCATGGCGTAAGGAGGTGAGCTACTCGCTGTCAACAGTATTAACAATTACTAACCAGAGACTGCACTGGACTGGCGATAAAAATATTGCGGCTACAACAGCAGGTCAGATGTTGGGAATTCTGAACTACTTGCTGCAGAATTCCCAACATCTGACCTGCTCTTGCAGTCACAATATTTTTATGGCTAGTCCACTGCAGTCTTTGGTCAGTAGTTGTTGATAGTAAAGATGTTGTTAGTGTAGTTTGAATGATGGTAATGCCTTTCAATGTTAAGGGGAGATGCTTGAGCTCTCCTTGGTTTGAAATTATTGTTGCTGGACAAGTTTGTGGAATGAATTTTTATTTTATTATTCATGGGCATCGCTGGTTGAGCAGCGTTTATTGTCCATCCCTAGTTGCCTTTGACTAAGTGGTGGTGAGCTGTCTTCTTGAAATGCTGCACTCCATGTGCTATGGGTTGACCTGCAATGCTATTAGAGAGGCAATTCCAGGATTCGGATCCAGCGACTGCAAAGGAATCGCAATACTGTTCCAAGTCAGGATGGTGAGTGGCTTGGTGGGGACGTTTCCGGTGATGATGTTCCCATGTATTTGCTGCTTTTGTCCTTCAAGACGTGAATGGTCATGAATTTAGGGGGTGCTATCTAAAGATCTTCGGTGAATTTCTGCAATGCATTTTGTAGATAGTGCACAGTGCTACTACTGAGCGTTGGTGGTGGACGGAATGGATGTTTGTAGATGTGATGTCAATCAATTAGGCTACTTTCTATAGGATAGTGTCAAGCTTCTTGAGTGTTGATGAAGCTGCACCCATTCAGATAAGTGGGGCTTATTCCATCACACTCTTGTCTTGTTCCTTGTAGATGGTAGATAGGCTCTGGGGACTCAGGAAGTGAGTTGACCTGCTCTTGTAGCCACTGTGTTTATGTAGCTAGTCCAGTTGAGTTTCTGGTCAACGTTAGCCCCAAGAATATTGACAGTGATGCATTCAATGATGGTAACACCATTGGATGTCAAGTGGGTGTGATTAGTGTGATGACTTCAGCCAGGCTAATGAGGTTAGCTTGCTAGAATATGAAATACTTTGTGAGTCCTAATTGTTGGTTAAATCAGGGAGTCTGAAGCTCCCTATTTAAAGCAAGGGTGTCAGACTCTCAGTCTGCATGCCGGCAGGGAGCAACTGCAGAGGTGGCTGTGTACAGATGTATGGTGTAAATAAAATAGCTTAGTGACGGGACTTTCACTTCCGTGGAGTTATCACAGGTAAAAGGAGTGGCTGAAGGAACTTGCTGAACTACCACACATTGAGAGTAAGCCATTGTTAACAAAATATGCTGCTGTTTGGGAAATTGAGCTCTTTTGACTGCAGTGGAGGACTGGGTCCAATATGTGGAAAGGATGAAGTATTTCTTCAATGTAAATGACATAACCTCAGATGAGTAGCAAAGGGTTATCTTGCTAACTATGTGTGGACCAGCAGCTTTTGCAATTATACGCAGTTTAATTTTTCCAGAGGCACTGGACACAAAGTCCTTTCAAGAGTTGTGAAATTTAGTTCAAGAATATTATGACTCTAAGCCACTCCTGATCCTGCGGAGGTGCTATTTTTACTCTACATTTAGAGAAGCAGGAGAGTTAATCACCAGTTTCCTAACAACTGGCGGAGGCTTGCGAATTTGGGGGGATGTTAAATGAGATGCTCCGAGATTGGTTGGTGTGCAGAATTAATGGTATGACTATAGAGAAATGCTTGTTGGCGGAGGCCCAGCTGGACTGTAAACAGGCATTACAGCTGGCCTTGTTATTAGAAAAAGTGGCAAGTGGAGCTCCAAGGTATTCTGATGGAGGTAGAGACCAACAATGGAGAATGGGTTAGGGGGCTATCACTATGGGGCAGGCCATACATAGCTGTCCTCCAGAAGTATTCGAATATGAGGGAGCCCAAGTATGCCGATAGAACTGTACCTAGATAAGGTCAGGTTAAGTCCAGACTGACAGCAGTTCTTGTAGAGCTCCGCCTGATATGACATTGCGTTGGTTGCCAGTGTCAGGATGCAAAGGAGGAAAAGCAAGTCTCCTGAACCAACATAACCAAAAAGAACATGAAGTCCGAGGGACAGGAGAATGCATAACTTGGAAGCTCCCCCTACCTCTGACGAGGTACTGTACATAGCGATGACAAAATCAGAACTCATCAAATTGTCAGTGAGACTGAATGGACATCCAATTTTAATGGAGGTCAACATACGTGCAGGAGATAGCATTTAACAAGATACTCACTGGACTCCAACCCTTAGCCCTGACCAAAACTTCAACAAAGCTGAGGACCTATACAGGGGGCACTACTGAAAGTGATGGGTACAATCCATGTGCCAGTTGTTTACAGGAAATAATTAGTTAAGCTCCCATTAATGGTGGTGGAAGGATCAGGACGGAACCTATTAGGATGAAATTGGATAAAGGAGATCCAGCTAGATAGATGGACAAGTATCTTTCAGCTGGAAAATGATCACCTGAGTGAGGCCTTGAGCAAATATGTGGAGATCTTTCGGGAAGGCTTAGAAACAATCAAAGGAGTCAAGGCAAAATTGCACCTCAATCCAGAGAATGTCCCAAAGTTTTTCAAAGCCTGACTAGTACCATTTGCATTAAGGGAAAAGATTGAACGGGAGATCAAAAGATTGTTGGAATAATAAAACCGGTCCAGTTCATGGAATGGATAGCACCCATCATGCCTATCTTAAAGCCAGATGTCTCTGTGCACCTTTGTGGCGACTTCAAACAGATGATAGACCGTTACTCTCAACTAGACAAATGCCCAATTCTCAGGATTAAGGACCTCGACATAAGGTTGGCAGAAGGACTCCTATTCTCAAAACTGGATATGAGCCACATGTACATTCAACGCTGGCTGGCTGAGAATTCACAAAAATTCACTGGAAGGCCTCTTCTAGTATAGAAGTTTTGGGTTTTGGCAGCTTGTGCCATGTTCCAAAGGACCATGGAGAGCATCCTACAGGGGTTAGCACAGGTTGCCATTTACTTAGATGATGTCCTCATTATGGGTAAAACAATGCAAAACATCTGCAGAACCTGGAGGAAGTTCTCAGGTGATTAGCAGCAGCAGGGGCTGCATCTGAAAAAGGAAAATGCATCTTTTTAGCACCACAAGAAACCTATCCCGGGTACAAACTGGATAAGTTGGGCCTACATCCTCTTGGAGGATCGGATGGGAGCAATAAAAGATGCCCCGGCTTCCACAACTATTCAGGAGCTACTGTCATTTTTTGGACTGGTAACATCCTAGGGGAAATTCATACAGCATAGGGCCTCCATTCTGGATCCCCTCTATAAGTTGCTAAAAAGGGGACAAATTGGTGATGGTCGGCCATCAGAACAGGATCTTCAAGAGAATTAAACGGCAACTCTCACCTGAAAATGTATTGGTAGATTATGACCCCAAGAAGGAATTGGTACTCACCTGTGACGCATCCCCATCTGGAGTGGGCGCAGTCCCGGCAGACAGGTGGCAGAACACACTAGCATATGCCTCCAGGATTGTGGCAATGGCAGAGCGAAAATGTGTGCAGATTGAAAAGGAAGGACTGGTGGTAATCTTTGCAGTCAAAAAATTTAATCAATATTTACACAGGTGAAAATTTTGATTTGATTTATTATTGTCATGAATTCGCATACAGTGAAAAGTATCATTTCTTGTGCGCTATATAGACAAAACATAGCATTCATAGAGAAGGAAATGAGATACTGCAGAATGTAGTGTCACAGCTAGATTATAGAGAAAGATCAGCTTAATTCAAGGTAGGTCTCTGTTGGTGTAGACAAGGCATGTTCTCCTTTATGCTTCCTGAAGTCAATGACAATCTCCTTCATTTTGTTGACATTGAGGGAGAGATTACGATCATAACAGACCATAAACCCTTGCGCAGTCTACTGAAGGAAGACAAATTCGTGCCGCCATTAGCGTCAATCTGGATCCAGCATTGGGCATTATTGCTGACGGCATGTCAATATCAATTGGAGCACCAAACCTGTTTTTGAGGTCCTTGTTTCTGGTGATCATAGATGCCTATTCCAAGTGTTTAGACGTCTATAAATTAAACCCAGCAAACACAATGGCAACCGTTGAGAAACTGCGCATCTTGTTTGCAACACACAGGATCCCAGAGGTAATTGTTTCCGTAACGGTTCAGTGTTCACCAGCCTAGAGTTCACAACATTTATGAAATCAAATGGGATCCGGTATATCTAGACTGCACCTTATCATCCGGCATCAAATGGGCCAGCAGAGAGAGCAGTCCAAACAATAAAGGCTCGGTTAAAAAAAACAACCAGTGGCCTCACGAGAGACAAAGCTCTCAAGGTGATTATATGACTATAGGGCCACTCCACACACCATTATGGGAACTGTGCCAGCACAATTACTGATGGGCAGACAGCCCTGCACCAGACTGAGCCTGTTGATGCTAAATCTGGGAGGAAAGAGGGAAAGACACTAAGAAACCCATAACAACACTCGTCAAGAGAGACATCTTGAAGTGGGGGGAGTGAGCTTAGGTCAGAAATTATGTAAATAGATCTGTCGGGATAATCAGAACAGTTGAGTACAGGATCAGACCGGTATCCTACCCAATGTGCGTAGATGAGGCAGTGGTAAGGAAACACCCAGACCAGGTCTGGGCCTCAAAGCTTTCCACTCATTTTGGAGCCCAGTCTCCCTGCAGCCCTACAGATGAGCAGAGTCCTCCTCCACTAGACAGTATTGCTCCCCTACACCGTTGATGGGGACCTCAAGGTCCGAAATGGACACAAAATGAAGCTGCAGTGATTCCCCTACCACCTGAAGTGTACGAGGAACCGGATCTCCAGAGTTCACGGTGGAAGAGACACCCAACCTTTACACACTGCTAATGTCAGAGACTGAGATGGAGAATCTTGACCCAGCACTCAAACTGAGGGAAGCAAACTGAGGGAATTCCTCAGACTTTTGGGGGAGAGGAGTATGATGATTTCAGCCAGGCTAAAGAGGTTGGCTTGCTAGATATGAACTACCTAATGAGTCCTATGTTAAAAGAAATACCTGATAAGTTCTAATTGATGGTTAAATCAAAGAGCCTCATGCTCCCTATTTAAAACAGGGGTGTCAGGCTCCCAGCCTGCATGTCAGCAGGGAGCAATTGGAGAGCTGGCTGTGTAGAGATGTATGATGCAAATAAAGTAATCAGGTGATGAGATTTTCTCCTCCATTGAGTTATTACAATCTCTTATTGGTGATGGTCATTGCTTGGCACTTGTGTGGTGTAAATGTTACTTAACACTTGGCAGCCAAGGCTATTGCTTAGATCTTGTTGCGTTTGAACATGGATGGCTTCAGTGTCTAAGGAGTTGCAAATAGTGCTGAACATTATGCAATATTCAGCAAACATCCCTATTTCTGGCCTGATAAAATAATTACAGGGGACTTTAATTGGCTTTTTGTAGACAGTGAGGAAGGAGGATGGATGTTACAGTTTGCAGAGGGACACAGGTAAGCTGCAGAGCTGGGCTGAGAGGTGGCAAATGGAGTTTAATGCGGAAAAGTATGAGGTGATTCACTTTGGTAAGAGTAACAGGAGTACAGAATATGGGGCTAATGGAAGGATTCTTGGCAATGCTAACGAGCAGAGAGATCTCGGTGTACATGCGCATAGCTTCCTGAAAGTTGACACCCAGGTTGATAAGGTTGTTAAGAAGGCATACGGTTAGTTTTTATTGGTAGAGGAATTGAATTTCAGAGCCGTGAGGTCATGTTGCAACTGTACAAAACTCTGGTACGGCCGCACTTGGAATATTGCTTACAGATTTAGTCGCTGCATTATAAGAAAGATGTGGAGGCATTGGAAAGGGTGCAGAGGAGGTTTACCAGGATGTTACATGGTACGGTAGGCAGGTCTTATGAGGAAAGGTTGAGGGACTTGAGGTTATTTTCGTTAGAGAGAAGAAGGTTAAGAGGTGACCTATGAGGCATACAAGATGATCAGAGGGTTAGATAGGGTGGACAATGAGAGCCTTTTTCCTCGGATGGTGATGGCTAACACTAGGGGACATAGCTTTAAATTAGGAGGTGGTAGTTATAGGACAGATGTCAGAAATAGGTTCTTTACTCAGAGGGTAGTAAGGGCGTGGAATGCCCTGCCTGCAACAGTTGTGGACTCGCCAACTTTAAGGGCGTTCAAATGGTCAGTGGATAGGCATATGGGGGATAATATTGGAGTAGTTCAGGTTAGAGGGTCACTAGATTGGTTCCACTGGTTGGCGCAACATCAAGGGCCGAAGAACCCGTACTACATTGTAATGTTCTATGTTCTATGTTTAATTTACAGATTGGGCAATCAACTTAATCATAGTACCATAGAGGAGCAATTCTTGGACTGTGCATGGACCAATATGTCGAGGAACCAGCAAGAGAATAGGCCATCCTAGATTGAGCATTGTGTAATGAGAAGGCAATCTAGTTGTCTGAGACCCCTTGGAGATGAACAACCATAATATGTTAGAATTTTTCATCAGGATGAAGACAGACATATTTGATTCTGAGACCATGATCCTGAATCTTAATAAAGGAAACTACAATGGTAATGAGGTGTGAGTTGGCTATGGTCGATTAGGAGATATTATTTAAAGGATAATACTGGATAGGCAATAGCAAATATTCAAAGAGGCCATGGGTGAACTGTGAAAATTTTTTATTCCCATCTAGTTCAAAAGTAAAATGAAAAAGATGGCCAAACCACTAATTAAAAGGGAAATTAGTGACGGTGGGGCAAATGTTACTGTTTCACCTATCAAGACAACCGAGCAGGTGAGGGGAGACTATTGAAAGTTCCTTTGGCCTGGGGTGGGATTTTCCAGTTTTGGGAGAACGTGACTGGAAAATCGTGCCTTGTATTAAATCCAATGAAGAGGTCAGAGTTAGCCAGAAAAAAGAACAGATCTCAGGATTGGAAGCAATTTAGAATTCAGCAAAGGAGGACCAAAGGATTGATGAAGAAGGAGAAAATAGAGCAAAGTTCTAAACTTCTGGGAATCATAAGAACTGACTGTAGAAGTTTCTATTGGTATGTGAAGAGAAAAAGATTGATGAAGACAAATACAGGGTCCCTTACAGTCAAAAATGGGGAAATTATAATGGGAAACAAAGTATTAGCTTACCAACTAAATACATATTTTCTTCGTCAAGGAATATACAAATAATATACCAGAAATATTGGGGCAGAGCAGGTTAAGTGAGAGGGAGGAACTGAAGGAAATCAGTGTTAGTCAAGAAATGCTGTGGCAGAAATTGATGGGTTTGAAGACTGATAGTTTCCGGGGCCTGATAATCAACATCCCAGAGTTCTCATGGAAGTGATCCTAGAAATAGTAGATGCATTGCCGGTCATCTTTCAAGATTCTATAAACTCTGGAACAATTCCTACAGATTGGGAGGTAGGTAATGGAACCCCACTGTTTAAAAAGGGGCTTCGAGAGAATTATAGACCAATCAGCTTGTTGTCAGTAGTGGGGAAAATTGTAGAGTCCATTCTTCTAAAATATTTAATAGCAGAGTATTTGGAAAGCAGTGGTAACATCGGACTGAATCAGAATTGCTTGACAATTTGACTGGAACTCTTTAAGGACGTAACTTAGGAAAATAAGGATGCTTGGTACGTTCTTAGAATTGATAAAGAGAGGCAGTGGATGTGATTTATTTGGACTTTCAGAAGGCTTCTGACAAAGTCCCACATTAGAGTTTACCATATAAAATTAAAACGCATGTGATTGTGGGAAGTGTATTGAGATGAATAGACAGCATTCAATAGACACCAGTCATAGACAGCAGTGGGAAGTTGTGCGTGGAGCCTGAGGAGATTGGAGAGGTACTGAATAAATATTTCTCTTCGATATTCACGCAGGGTGATGTAAATGTAGTTATGGAGAACACTGAGGTACAGGGTAGCAAACTGGAAGGTATCGAAGTAGATAGGGAGGATGTGCTAGATATTCTCGAGGTTTGAAGTTGGATAAGTCCCCTGGGCCGGATGGGATTTACCCTAGGATTCTCTGGGAGGCAAGAGAGGAGATTGCAGAGCCTCTGGCTCTGATCTTCAGGTCCTCGTTGGTTACGGGTGTGGTTCGGAGGACTGGAGGATAGCGAATGTGGTCCCATTGTTTAAGAAGGGGAAGAGAGACCTTCCAGGGAATTATAGGCCAGTGAGTCTTACTTCTGTTGTGGGCAAAGTATTGGAGAGAATTATTAGGGATAGGATTATAGTTATTTAGAGAGAAATGAATTGATTGGGGATAGTCAGCATGGTTTTGTGAAGGGTAGGTCGTGCCTTACTAACCTCATTGAGGTTTTTGAAAAAGTGACCAAAGAGGTGGATGGGGGTAAGGCGGTTGATGTGGTATATATGGACTTTAGTAAGGCGTTTGATAAGGTGGCCCATGGAATACTTCTGCAGAAAATGCAGATGTATGGGATAGAGGGTGATTTAGCTAATTGGATTAGGAATTGGCTAGCCGATAGAAGACAGAGGGTGGTGGTGATGGGAGATATTCATCGTGGAGTTCGGTTACAAGTGGTGTACCTCAGGGGTCTGTTTTGGGGCCCCTGCTGTTTGTAATTTTTATAAATGATCTGGATGAGGGTATTGAAGGATGATTAGTAAATTTGCAGATGACACTAAAGTCGGTGGAGTGGTAGATAGTGAAGAGGGGTGTTATAGTTTGCAGAGGGACTTGGACAAGTTGCAGAGCGGGGCCGAGAGGTGGCAAATGGAGTTTAATGTGGAAAAGTGTGAGGTAATGCACTATGGCAGAAATAATAAATGTGTAGAGTATAGGCAAATGGTAGGATTCTTAGTAGTCTAGATGAACAGAGGGATCTTGGTGTGTATGTGCATAGATCCCTGAAAGTAGGCAGTCAGGTCGAGAAGGTTGTTAGGAAGGCATATGGAGTCTTGGATTTTATTGGTAGAGGGATTGAATTTCGGAGCCGCAACGTCATGTTGCAACTGTACAAAACTCTATTGCGGCCGCACTTGGAGTATTGTGTGCAGTTCTGGTCCCCACATTATAAGAAAGATGTGGAGGCATTGGAGAGGGTACAGAGGAGGTTTACCAGGATGTTGCCTGGTATGGAGGGCATGTCTTATGAGGAGAGGCTGAGGGTTTTGAGGTTGTTTTCGTTAGAAAGGAGGAGGCTAAGAGGGGACCTGATCGAAACACATAAGATGATTAGAGGTTTAGATAGGGTGGACAGTGATAGCCTTTTTCCTAGGATGGAAAAAGCTAGCACGAGGGGACACAGCTTTAAATTAAGGGGTGATAGTTATAGGACGGATATCAGAGCAGGTTCTTTACCCAAAGGGTGGTTCGGGAGTGGAATGCCCTGCCTGCAGCAGTTGTAGATGCGCCAAGTTTGGTGGCGTTTAAGAGGTTAGTTGATAAGTATATGGAAGAGAAGGGAATGGTTAGTTTGGAGGGGCATTGCTTTTTATATTGGTCGGCGCAACATCGAAGGCCGAAGGGCCTGTTCTGTGCTGTAATGTTCTATGTTCTATGTTCTATGAATAGAAGACTGATTGACAGAGTAGGAATAAACTTTTTTTTCAAGTAGCAGGTAGTGACTAGTGGGGTACAATAGGAGTTAGTGCCAGTTTTCCAGGATTCACAATATATATTAATGATTTAGATGAAGGAACAAAATGTAATGCCTCCAAATTTGCAGATGATACAAAGCTTGGTGGGAGGGTGAGCTGTGAGGAGGATGCAGAGATCCTTCAATATTACTGGACAAGCTGAGTGATGCCTGGCAGATGCATGATAATGTGGATAAATATGAAGTTATCCACTCTGTTAGCAAAAATGGGAAGACAAATTATTATTTGAATGGGTATAATTTGAGAAAGGGGAATGTGCAGTAAGACCTGGGTATCCTCATGCACCAATTACTGAAGGTAAGCATCAAGGCGATAAAGAAGGCAAATGATATGTTGACCTTCATTAGCAAGAATATTTGAGTAGAGGAGCAGGAATGCCTTGCTCCAGTTATACTGGGTTTTGCTGAGGCCACACCTGGAATATTGTGTGCACTTTTGGTCCCTTTATCTGAGGAAGGATGTTTTTGTTATGAAGGGAATGAAGCAAAGATTTACTACACTGATTACTGGGATGGCAGAATTGATGTGTGAGGAGAGATTGAGTTGGTTAGGATCATATCTGATGGACCTTAGAAAAATGAAGGGGCGTCTCATAGAAACCAATAAAATTCTAACAGGACTAGACAGGGAAATTCACAAAGGACATTCCTGATGGTGGGGGAATCCAAAATCAAGAGTCATAGTTTAAGGGTATGGGGTAAACCTTTAGAACTGAAATGAGAAGACATTCCTTCATCCAAAGAGTGATAAGCTTATGGAATTTTCTACCACAGAAAGTAGTTGAGGATAAAATATCGTATGTTTTCATGAAGGAGTTAGATATAGCTCTTGGAATGAAGGGAGAATCAAAGGGTATGAGGGAAAGACGGAATCAGGATATTGATTTGGATGACCAGCTATATTATAATCAATGGTAGAGCAGGCTTGATGGGCTAGTGGCTTACTCCAACTCCTATTTTCTATATTTCTCTGAAATTACCGTAGGATGAGGGCAGGCAGGTAAATGATGGGATTGATGTAAATGCCATTGCTGCCAATTTTACAATCCCTGCCCACTTGCCAACTTGTGGAGATGCCATCATTGAACGGGGGAGAGAGTTTACAATTATTCCCACAGAATCATGCATACCATTTAGCTATTTGGTCCATTGAGTCCATGTCAGTGCATTGGAGAACAATTCAGTTGTACTGATATGCTGCTTTGTCTTCGCAGCCTGGTTAATTTATTTTTTTCAAATGTCCTGAGTTTCTTTTGGAAATCATTCATTGTGTTTCCAATACTGTTTTGGACAGCAAATTCAAAGCTGTCTTTCTCAAATTCTTCCGCATTTCTAGCTAACTCCGTAAATGTCCTGTATGAGAATGGCTTTCTTCATCCACTTTATCTAAATCTACTATTATCTTGTCGAGCACTTTCAAATCTCTCCTCACTTGCTGTTACTCCAAGGAAAACAATCCCAGATTCTTCAGGTTAACCTTGTAACCCAAAGATCCTTGGACCATTTTGATGAATCTCCTCTTCACGCTATCAAAGACACTCATATTTTTCTTAAAGTGGGGGCCTGGACACAGTGGGTGGGATTTCCCAGCTGCACTCGCCCTGAGATTGGAAAACCCTACCCAAAGTCTATGAACCTTCCCATGGTTCATGTCCCACCCACTACGATTCCTGTGGCGGGTGGGCTGGGAAAATTCCATCCAATGTGCTAACTGTCGCCCAACCAGAGCCTTAAAATGTTCAGCGGAACCTCAATTTGTCAATGCGTTAAATTAATGACCTCCATTAACCTACTCTGCTGCCGGTGGAAACAATTTCTTCCTCATTACTTGGTCGGAACAATTTGTGAAAATAAGTTTTGTTTTCAAAAGAGACGATCACAATAGTGGCCCTTCTGAAAAATGAAAGGGAAAATAAATCAAAATAGCAAAGTGAAAAACATTTTTTAAAAAAGGAAGAGTAAGATGAAAAGAGATGGCAAAAACAGTTTGGAGGGAACAATGATGGTGTTAGATTTGGCTGACTTGCAGCAAATGTGGGGGAGAAGGTAGAGGAGAATGATGGCGATGGAGAAAAGAAGTCAAATTTGACATTTGGACAACTTGGGAGGAACTAGTGCAAATGGAGACTATGGAAAACTAACATTCTGTAATGATGCACACACAAACTTTGTCAGGAGCATAAAGGGAATTTATCAACAAGGAAAAACATAGAAGCCAGCAGTCCCTTGACTTCCCCAGTCTCTACATGACTTTTGGGTGTCTTTGGACTGTTCTTAGCCCAAGATAAGACCCAATTCCCAGAGTGAATCATAGAATTCTACAGGAGGCCATTTGACCCATCATGGAATCGGCTGCTGTCGGAGGTGGTAGAGGCGAACTCGCTGGGGTCTTTTAAAAGACTTCTGGATGAGTATATGGGAACGAATGGGATAGGGGGTTATAGATAGGTCTGTGGATTGGTAGATATAGATGTGATTGGCGCAACTCGTGGGTCGTAGGGCCTGTTTGTGCTGTAGTGTTCTATGTTCCATGTTCTATGTCTGCACTGACCACAATCCCAGCCAGGCCCCATCCCTATAACCCCAAGCATTTGTTCTTGCTCATCCCCCTGACATTAAGGGGCAATTTTAGCATGGCCAATCCACCTAACCTGCACATCTTTGGACAGTGGGAGGAAACTGGAGTACCCAGAGGAAACCCACGCAGATACAGGGACAATGTGCCATCTCCACAGACAGTGTCCCAAGTTGGGAATCGAATCTGGGTTCCTGGCACTGTGATTATTCGTTCTTGTTCCAACTGAACCCTCAAGCCATGATCCACTTCAGCTATGCTGCCCTTCAAGGAATAATAATCACACATCCCTTATTGCAAATGCTGAGTTAGCAAACTCACTGCTCCAATCCAGAGGTCGAAGACAGGCAACTGATGTTCTTGAGAAACAAATAGATGCATTCATTCAAAGCAAAGTGCTAGCAAATCTCAAATGGATTGAGAGCTAATGCTGACCTTTTCACTGGATAGAGAGAGCCAGAAAAGTGGAAAGAGGAAAGAATGGTTAAGTGAGAGTGCATTAGAAAGTGAATATATCACTGCCGCATCGAATGTGCACTGTTTCATGCAAAGCAGGTGTCACTAGAAAGGAAAGTACTTGTTGCACATCCCCAATTTTCCTTGAACTTAATGTCTTGCTCAGCCAATTCAGAGGGCAGTTAAGAGTCAACTCTGGAGTCACATGTAGGCTAGATTGGGTAAGGATTTTATTAATTGTTCCCAAAGTATCAGCCGGAATCTCTCAATTTCTAATCCAGTTAGCACTATATCATCTCCACGTCCCAAAGGGAGCGTGCAATACTTGCCATTCAGTAATAAGAGCCACATTTCCAGTAGCTGCTTGATTAATTGGCAAGTTGAAGGCAACCATGCTTGTATTCAAACAAATGAAAGTAACTTTGTTAAAACTGACACTAGCTGATGAACAAAAAGAGCTGTTTAGTCAGGGAGTCATGGAGATTTACAGCATGGAAACAGGCCTTTTGACCCAACCTGTCCATTCTGCCCCTTTTTTGAAACCACTAAGCTAGTCCCAATTGCTCGTATTTGGCCCATATCCTTCATTTCACCTACGTGACTGTCTAAACACTTTTTAAAAGACAAAATTGTACTTGCCTCTACTGCTACCTCTGGCAGCTTGTCCCAGACACTCACCACCCTCTGCGTGAAAGAATTGCCCCTCTGGCCCCTCCCATCTTTAAGCTATGCCCTCTAGTTTTAGACTCCCCTACCTTTGCGAAAAGATATTGATTTTCTAGCTGATCATGCCCTTCATTATTTTATAGAGCTCGTTAAGATCCCCCAATCCTCCTATGCTCCAGAGAAAAAAAGTCCCAGTCTCTTCAGCTATTCCAGTCCTTTGTAGTCACTAACAAAAGAGGAGTTATATTAAAGTGCGATGCAAGTGTTGAGTGGGCCACTTCTAGGAAGCAGAATTGGCGCCGTGGGATGAACCACCTATAGGCTATCAGTACTTTAAATATTTCATTTAAAATTTTACTGATGAGGCGTTAGGAGGAGGTGATAGCCTAGTGGTGTTATTGCTAGACTATTAATCCAGAAACTCAGCTAATTATCTGAAGATCTGTGTGAAGATACTGTGTGGAGTTTGCACGTTCTCCTTGTGTCTGCGTGGGTTTCCTCTGGGCTCTCTGGTTTCCTCCCTCAGTCCACAGATGTGTGGGTTAGGTTGATTGGCCATGCTAAAAAATTGTTCCTTAGATTCCAAGGTTGTATAGGTTAGAGGGATTAGTGGGTATAATATGTTGGGATATGGGAGTAGGGCCTGGGTGGGACTGTGTTCGGTGCAGACTCGATGGGCCAAAGGGCCTCTTTCTGCACTGTGGGGTTCTATGATTCTATGATCAAGGTTTTGCATCCTGCCACAGCAGATGGTAGAATGTGAATTTAAAAAAATGGAGTTAAGAATTTACTGATGACCGTGAACATTGTCAATTGTCGGAAAAACCCATCTGGTTCATTAAAGTCCCTTTAGAGAAGGAAATCTGCTGTCCTCACCTGGTCTGGTCTACATGTTACTCCAGAACCACAGCACTGTGGGTGACTCTCAACTGCCCTCCAAGTCTATTTGCTCCACAAATGTAAAGCCACTTAGAACAATGGAATCCTACAGCGCAGAAGGAAGCCTGATCTGTAGAATGGGATCTTACAGCCTTGCTTTGGCTGCCTGTGGTAACAGAGATTTCTATTGTCGAACCCTAGCCGCTTTGATTCCATGGCAGGTGAGGTGATAGAGTTCTGGCCAGTGAGTCTGTACCAACTCTCTGTAGCAGCTCACCCAGATTCTCCTCTCTGCCCTATCCCTGTAACCCTGTTCATCTCACTAACCTACACATCTTTGGACACGAAGGACCAATTCTTTTCAGCATGGTCAATTCATCTAGCTTGCACATCTTTGAATTGTGGGGGGAAATCCCATGCAGTCATGGAGAAAACGTGCAAACTCCACATAGATAGCCAAGCCCAGAATCAAACCCTAGTGCTGTGAGGCAGCAGTGCTAACTATTGTGCCAACACACCACCCAAGTGTTGATAGTTGATTGAGTAAAAATTCTTGCTGTCAAGAAATCTTCCAGTGATAATCCCTGAATGACAGTTGAGGAGTAGCAGTGTCTGGTAGCATTTGAAAATAAAATGTGCAAAATATTTAAACCTCCCCTCATACTGGAGTAAGCTTTTAAACAACTCTGGATGGTAGCATTGCAACATGGAAATGACACCTGCTCGATCCTTCATCATAACAAATTCAGAATCTTGAGACAAACATTGGTGATTGCTATTGGCTTAGATGGATAGTTCTCCAGAACTGGTTAAAATTGCAACACAGAAAATAGCCCCTTATTTATGGGAAAGCTGTGTCAGATAATTAGGTTCAAATAATATTTGAGAAGTATTTGGAAAGACCTTCTGTTGAGAGTTAAGTATTTTGACTTTGATGGATATTAATTTATTATGAATTCATTATATGTACACACATGAGTGACTTGACCCCTGGATATTTTATGAATTCTCTGTTGATTTAACAGGATTTTAGAAATTGATATAAAAACATTAATCAATAAAGACATACCACTAAGATGAGATATGGGCATATAGTCCATTTTTAGCAAGATTTTAATTAGTACAATTTGTGGTTGTTTATGCTCATTTCATTGCAACACGATACGACTGATTTATCCCTTTATGTAGGTCTCTGCAGTGAGCGTCGATGTTTTCCTCATCTATCCTCAGGTGGTATTTAATTAAATGCACACAGGGAATTGGTGTAACAATATTTCACTTTCAATTTAAGCTCACTTACCATTTCATCAGACAGTTCATGAAGCATTAAGCTTGACTGAGGGACAATAGTGTGCTGCCGAGGTTGGATGTGGAATTTAGTCATTATAAATTTACTGGTAATAGACCTCAAAGATGCTTAGTGCCTGTGAGAGCTGAGGTGGCAAAGCGATGCAATATGGTCAAAACCCAGGGTGTTGAGAATACCACAGCAATGTGTTTGCCCGTTTCCATAAACACAATTAGAAAGCAGAAGCTCCTATTTAGTGTCCTCCTGTTTTATGCAGTCAGGGATCATTCTTAATGTACCAGGGTCTATTATTGTAAAGGTTAACAAAAAAAAATTATGTACACTTCTGCATGAAAAACACTTATATAATGCATGCCATGATCACAAGAAATTATAGCCATTGAAATGGCTATAATCATTAGAAAGGAGGCGGCTAAGAGGGGACCTAATCGAAACATATAAGATGATTAGAGGTTTAGATAGGGTGGACAGTGATAGCCTTTTTCCTAGGATGGAAAAAGCTAGCACGAGGGGACACAGCTTTAAATTAAGGGGTGATAGTTATAGGACGGATATCAGAGGTAGGTTCTTTACCCAAAGGGTGGTTCGGGAGTGGAATGCCCTGCCTGCAGCAGTTGTAGATGCGCCAAGTTTGGTGGCGTTTAAGAGGTTAGTTGATAAGTATATGGAAGAGAAGGGAATGGTTTAGTTTGGAGGGGCATTGCTTTTTATATTGGTCGGCGCAACATCGAAGGTCGAAGGGCCTGTTCTGTGCTGTAATGTTCTATGTTCTATGTTCTATGTTCTATGTAAGGCCGTATTCGCCCATTTTGAGACTAGGGCCAGAATTGTCTAGCTGTTCGCCAGTGGTGGATTCTCTTTTTCTACTGGCAGCAGATTTTCCAGCTGTGCAGTTTAGCTGCAATGAGAAATCCCATTGACAGCTGTGGGACCAGAAGATCCTTCTATCAGCAAATGGTGCACCATTTCTAGCTGCAGAGAAACTCTGGGAGGCTGGGGAATTTCGGCATAGGTTTGGTAGCAGGTGGCCCCTTCAGCATCTATCCTGCCAGACAAAGCTGGAATCCCATGCCAGCTTCTGCACTTTGAACCTCATTAAGTTCCCTTCCGACTCTCCTGGTGGGCCAGCAGTTTATTCATCGGTCTGCCATCTGCTGGTGGGTCCTGCACGATATTCAAACACCAATTCAACATACTCATATCATCTCACCGGCCCAGCTGGTCAGATTGTCAGAGTGTCAGCAACCCAGAGGGGAAAGGCTACATTACAAGACGAAGTCTGTTCATCAATTCAACCACCTTTCATCTGAGCCCATCATCTGCAAAGTGTCCATGCTCCACTCGGATCTTTACCATCGCATTTGGGGTCTCCATTGATCTCGATCTAATTAATGATGTTCTTTCCCTTTGACTCCTTTGTTGGTGAGTTTTTCATGTAGCCTTGAAGGGTCCAACTTCCCTTCCAACTCCTTCATTTTCCCTCTGCCTTCCATTGTTTGTCTTCTTCAACCACCTCCTTTATCCTTTGCCTGTCAGCATGAGCCCTCCTCTTCCTTCCCTCCTTGCATATTACCTGCCTTGTCTTCATCTGCCCAACCCTGTTTCCTCCACAGCACCTTCTCTCTCCTTCCCTCCCTCTCTAGCCTATCTTTGGACCTTGGTTGCAATGGTTGCATGAGTCCCACAGCATCATGGTCTCCAGAAGGACACTGGTGTGTGGCACCAGGGGGCAGGAGATCACTACACTCCCCAACTCCAGTTACTGTATTGATCCAATTTGGTGACACAGGAGGGTTCCTGAATCCAGCAGCACTTTGCTGAAGACATGGCATGGGGATGGAGGGCAGGAACAGGTCTGTCCCAGCAGAGTGGTAAATAGTACATCAGGGCCAGTGCAGCACTAAAGTAGAAAGGCTTCTCTGCACTTACTTCAAATTTGCTTACTAACTGAGGACCATCATATGCGCATCACTCTTTATCATTCCGATTTGACATCGACATGATTTCCTGCAGGCTGAAGCAAGGTTAGAAGGCTTGATCAGACATTGGCAGCAGTTCTTTTAAAGAGCATTCATGAAATGCAAATGAATACTCATGACATTCATACTGCCTGCCAGTGGGAAGACTGACCCACCATTATTCCACCACTGGGAGAATAGCAAAATAATTTTTCTCTAGCGGTTTTCAATATATTGTCCCCCATCTTCCAGATTCTTCATGCCCGCAACCAAGGGCTGGTTAGGAGAATTCTACCCATAGTCACTATTATAATGTGATCTTATAATGTGAAAGATCTTCAGGTCCTCGTTGGTTACGGGTGTGGTTCCGGAGGACTGGAGGATAGCGAATGTGGTCCCATTGTTTAAGAAGGGGAAGAGAGACCTTCCTGGGAATTATAGGCCTGTGAGTCTTACTTCTGTTGTGGGCAAGGTATTGGAGAGAATTATTAGGGATAGGATTTATAGTTATTTAGAGAGAAATGAATTGATTGGGGATAGTCAGCATGGTTTCGTGAAGGGTAGGTCATGCCTTACTAACCTCATTGAGTTTTTTGAGAAAGTGACCAGAGAGGTGGATGGGGGTAAGGCGGTTGATGTAGTATATATGGACTTTAGTAAGGCGTTTGATAAGGTGGCCCATGGAAGACTTCTACAGAAAATGCAGATGTGTGGAATAGAGGGTGATTTAGCTAATTGGATTAGGAATTGGCTGGCAGATAGAAGACAGAGGGTGGTGGTTGATGGGAGATATTCATCGTGGAGTTCGGTGACGAGTGGTGTGCCTCAGGGGTCTGTTTTGGGGCCCCTGCTGTTTGTAATTTTTATAAATGATCTGGATGAGGGTATTGAGGGATGGATCAGTAAATTTGCAGGTGATACTAAAGTTGGTGGTGTGGTAGATAGTGAAGAGGGGTGTTTTAGTTTACAGAGTGACTTGGACAAGTTGCAGAGCTGGGCCGAGAGGTGGCAAATGGAGTTTAATGTGGAAAAGTGTGAGGTAATGCACTTTGGCAGGAACAATAAATGTGTAGAGTATAGGGCTAATGGTAGGGCTCTTAATAGTGTTGAGGAACAGAAGGATCTTGGTGTATGTGTCAATAGATCCCTGAAAGTAGGCAGTCAAGTGGATAAAGTTGTTAAGAAGGCATATGGAGTCTTAGCTTTTATTGGTAGGGGGATTGAATTTAGGAGCCGCAGCATCATGTTGCAACTGTACAAAACTCTAGTGCGGCCGCACTTGGAGTATTGTGTGCAGTTCTGGTCCCCACATTATAAGAAAGATGTGGAGGCATTGGAGAGGGTACAGAGGAGGTTTACCAGGATGTTGCCTGGTATGGAGGGCAGGTCCTATGAAGAGAGGTTGAAGGATTTGAGGTTGTTTTCGTTAGAAAGGAGGCGGCTAAGAGGGGATCTTATTGAAGCATATAAGATGATTAGAGGTTTAGATAGGGTGGACAGTGATAGCCTTTTTCCTAGGATGGAGAAAGCTAGCACGAGGGGACACAGCTTTAAATTAAGGGGTATGAGTTATAGGACGGATATCAGAGGTAGGTTCTTTACTCAAAGAGTGATTAGGGAGTGGAATGCCCTGCCTGCAGCTGTTGTAGATGCGCCAAGTTTGGTGGCGTTTAAGAGGTTAATTGATAAGTATATGGAAGAGAAGGGAATGGTTTAGTTTTGGAGGGGCATTGCTTTTTATTTTGGTCGGCACAACATCGAAGGCCGAAGGGCCTGTTCTGTGCTGTATTGTTCTATGTTCTATGTTCTATGTTCTATTTCTAAAATACCATCGGTGTCAAGTGCTAGTTAGAGTAGGAATAGGAAGATTTGGCAGATGAATGCATGGCTTGAAAGCTGATGTAGGGAACAGGGATTTAGATGTTTGGATGATTGGGATCTCTTCTGGAAGGAATGACGTGTTCAAAAGGGACAAGCTACAGTTGCACTGGAAGGGGAATAATATCTTGGCAGAGAGATTTGCCAGAGCAACTCAAAAGGGTTTAAACTAGTTTGGCAGAGGGATGGGACCCAAAGAAGTAAGGAGACGGAAGAGCAGGTTGAGGACAGCAGAGAAGTACATTAAATAATAAAGGCATTGTCAGTAATCCTAGTCCGAGACAGATAAGGCAAAAGCAGGACAGAGAGCAAGGGAAGTCCAGATTAAGCTGCATTTATTTCAATGCAAGAGGGCAAGACAGATGAATTCAGGCCATGGATTGGTACGTGAGACTGGGATATTATAGCAATTACTGAAATATGGCTAAGGGAAGGTCAGGACTGGCAGTTCAATGTTCTAGGGTGCAGATGCGATCAGAAAGATAAAACAGGAGATGAGAGAGGGGGGAAGTTGCATTTTTGTTTAGGGAAAACATCACGGCAATACTGAGAGGCGATATGCCCAAGGTTTGCCCTGAGTAGAATTGAGAATTAAGAAGGGGGAAATCACTTTGATAGGGTTGTACTATAGGCTCCCAAATAATCAGTGGGAAATTGAGGAGCAAACAGGGCCAAAGGCCCTGTTTCCCATGCTGTTTTGTTCAAATATGTAAAGAGATTACAAACAGTTTCAAGTAAAATTGGATGGATTTTAACTTTCCCAACATTGTGACAGCCATAGTATCAGAGTGTTTGATGGAGAGAAATTTGTTGAGTGCAACAGAAGGAATTTCTCATTTAGTATGTGGCTGGCCTGACTAGAGAGGGGGCAAAACTTGACCTCCTCTTGGGAAATAAGGAAGGGCACGTGACAGAAGTGTTAATGAGGAATCACTTTGGGATTAGTGACCATAATTCTGTTAGTGTGAAGATAGCTATGGAGAATGATAGGTCTGGCTCAATAGTTAAAATTCTAAATTGGGGCAAGGCCAATTTGATGGTATCAAGCAGGAACTTTCAAGAGTTAATTGGGGAAGTCTGTGGGAAAGCAAAGGAATGTATGGTAAATTGGAGGCTTTCAAAAGTGTGTTAACCAGGATTTAGAGTAAACACATTCCTCTTCGAGTGGCAAGCAAGGTTGGGAGAAGTGGGGACCCCTGGATGATTTGGGATGCTGAAGTCCTGGTCAAAAAGAAGGAGGCGCATGACAAGCAAAGACAGTTGGGATTAAGTGCATCCTTGAAGAGTATAGGGGATGTGGGAGTAGAACTAAGCGAAAAATCAGAAGGGCAAAAAGAGGACACAAATCCAAAGACCTTCTACAAATACATAACAGGCAAAAGAGTAACTAGGGAAGGAGTAGTACTTCTTAAGGATCAAGAAAATTATCTATGTGTGGATCCACAAGAGATGGCTGAGATCCTGGATGAATATTTTCATCAGTATTCACTGTTGAAAAAACCAGGATCTTCAGGAACTTGGGGAAATAAATAGTGATGTCTTGAGGAATGTACATATAACCTAGAATGAGGAGCTGGAAGGCTTAAAGTGCATCACAATAGATAAATCCCTGAGACTTGATGAAGTGTATCCCAGGACATACTGGAAGGTAAGGGAAGAAATTACGGATCCCAAGCAGAGACTTTTGAATCATCAATAGTCACAGGTGAGGTACCTGAAGATTGGAAGGTGGCAAATGTTGTGTCTTTGTTTAAGAAGGACTGCAGAAAAAAAGCCTGGGAACTACAGCTGATGAGCCTCACATCTCCAGTGATTAAGTTGTTGAGAAGTGTTTTGAGAGATAGGATCTATGGGCATTTAGAGACGCACGGACTGGCTAGAGAAAATCAGCATGGCTTTGTGAGTGGAAAAATCATGCCTCACAAATTTGAGTTTTTTTGAAGAGGTACCCAAGAAGGTAGATGAGGACAGTTGCAGTTGACGTTGTCTGCTTTGACTTTAGCAAGGCCTTTGACAAGGCATACGTTGTTGCATAAGGTTAAATCTTACGGGAGCCAGAGTGAGACAGCCAAATTGGTACAAAATTAACTTAATGACAGGTATTGTAGAGGGTTATTTTTCAAACTGAAGACCTATGACCAGTGGTATACCCCTCAGGAATCAGTGCTGGGTCCATTGTTATTTGCGATTTATATGAATGATTTGGATGAGAATTTAGTAGGCATGGTTAGTAAGTTTGCAGATGACACCAAGATTGATGGCATAGTGGACAGTGAAGAAGTTTATCTAGGATTGCAATGGGATCTTGATCAATTGGGCCAGTGGGTTGACAAATGGCAGGTGGAGTTTGATTTAGATAAATGTGAGGTAATGCATTTTGGTAGACTGAACCAGGGCAGATGGATATCGGGGAGAGTTATAGAACAGAGATCTCGGGGTACAGGTTCATAGCTCCTTGAAAGTAGAGTCACAAGTGAGCAGAGTGGAGAAGAAGGGATTTGGCATGCTTTGTTTCATCAGTCAGAACACAGAACATTGAATACAGGAGCTGGGTCATCTTGTTGAAGTTGTACAGGACCTTGGTAAGGCCACACTTGGAATACTGTGTACAGTTCTGGTCATCCCCTTGTAGAAAGGATATTATTAATCCAGGAAGAGTGCAGGAAAGATTTACTAGGGTGCTATCGGGATTTGATGGTTTGAGTTATAAGGAGAGGCTGAATAGACTAGGTTTCTTTTCACTAGAGCATCAGAGGCTGAGGGGTAATCTTATGGATGTCTATAAAATAATGAGAGGCTAGTCAATATAGTCAATATCTTTTCCCAAAGATAGGGGAGTCTAAAACTACAAGACATAGATTTAAGATGAGAAGGGAGAAACACAGAAGAGGAACAATTTTTTTTTCACACAGAGGATGCTGTCAGACTTGCTGAGATTTTCCAGCATTTTCCTTTTTTGTTTCAGGGCCCAGGATCTGCAGTATTTTGCTTTTGTCTGATGGAAAAGTTCATACTTGGAATAAATTTTTCATGCACTGATGAAACTACAAAATGGTGCGAGGTTCTGGGCATCTTTTCCAGCTGATGTTCATGAACTGATGGCTGTTCAAAAGAAGGTGACAAGGATAATTTGATATATTTAGTGGTTTTTAAGTGAAAAGAAAGAGGATATAAGTTTTCAAATGCTTAAAGTCTGGATAGCGTAGATGCAAGAAAGTTATTTAATTTGTGTAGATTTAGAGGACGCAAACAACATTTTATTTAAAAATTGCTAGCCATGCACAGCCAGTTTCTTCAATGCATGGCCCCATTGAAATGTATTTGAGTTGCAGCTCAGCTGGAGTATTCAACATTGAACAAAGCTGCTATACCTTACATGCTGCTGTGCAACCGTGCACATGCGCAGCTTTGGAGGAATATTAGGAATTACATGGATTTAAGTAAGATTTTAGTGTAAGGATGGCAGAGTGATGGTGAGTCATTTGTGGTATTTTGGAATAGATAAGTCATTCAGAGACTCAACTTTAATCACTCATTTATCACACATCTTATGCACCAGCTGCAGCAGGGAGAAGCCTCACAGCACCAGGTTAAAAGCTTATTTAGAACCACGAGCTTTTGGAGCACTGCTCCTTCATCAGGTGAGTCATCCAGCAGAGAGGACTATGTCACAATATGTTCAGCTCTTCCATTATACCTTTCCTCCCACTTAAAGAAACATCACAAATTTGTTCTCCTTATGCAGACAATGAAGCTTGCAGATAAATTCCTAGAATATTATATGATAAACTTCAGAATTTTAACAGATTGCTTTCATTGTAATCACAACTCATACAAACATAACCAGGTTATATGAGAAGTCTTCTCCTGTAATTTCATGTTCTTCTGAAGTCAGGTGCCCACCCGCCCGATCAATGTAAAATTCTAGCCTTGATCTTTCTGCTCAACAGCATCAACTTCTGTCTCCATATCTATCATGCACAATTTCAACTCAACTGGACATTTGATTGTGATTTGAAACTTTACTATAACCTGGAACATTATGTTTCCTCTGCTTCTGTACACCGTCTAAATTTGGTTTACTTTCACATGGGGCTTTAACTGGAAACATCGGCATATAAATGGTTGTTGGCTTCCATGGCAACAGGGACATCTGAACTCTTGACTTTGAGACTGTGAACATGGTTACTGTGATGTGAGTCCCACTGACACCAGGTGGATCTCCTCTGCTGGCTCAGGAAGGGAACTCCCTTACCATTTACAAGTATTTCTTTCCGGTGTTTCCATCATGCCAACTATTTAACTTCACCCAAAAGCTAGGCCTGGACTTTATTGTTCTTTTAATCTCTGGAAAATATGTCTCTCAGGCTGATTTCTAATTCTGTGTCATATCCACAGTGATGAAAGATTTTCTTTAACTCAAGAATGTAATCAGCAACAATCTCACTTGACAACTGCTTCCTTGAATGAATTACAACTTTCAATGCAATTTCATAATTAGTTGTGCCATAATAGGAGTCCAGAATCTCATTAATTTCAGTGTATTTCAATGTACTGGGATCAGCTGGGCAACATTGATTAGACAATGCATCAAAGGCATTTGGCCCCATCATGCTGAGAAAGACATTAACTTTCTCCCCATTGCCGCCTTTATTTTCTTTCATCCAAACACTGAGCCTTATTCATAATTACTCCAGCCCCTTTGCTACTGTTGAATTGACACCAAATAGGCAAAAAAAAATCCTTTGAAATTGATGGAAGGTTTGATATACATCAAGATTGACACTCCAGTCATGTAAAATTCAAATCATTCGACCACACATTATCTTTAATAAGCAGATACCACATATATACAAACTGTTCAAAAGTTTAGACCTAATTCATCATGATACCCTTCATTCCCTGTAAACCTATTGAGGAATCAGGGAGCAATACTGTGTGACAAGGAAGAGCAGTCAGCACAAAATATGAGAGTATTCAGGCATATAAGATTTTCATCGAAAAGAAAATTATATTCAGCAACTTCTCCTTAAGGTACCATGCCCTAAGAGGGATCATGAACTGGCATTGGTCCTTGATTATGTTTGGCCAAGTATTGCAGCATTTGCTGTTGCTTATCCTGCAGTATGGCTGACCAGAAAACTCTCCCACTCTTCCTGCTTGCCACCAGGTACATTGGAAAGATATACAGGCTGATAATCACCCTTTTTAACCATATTGTGAACATACCTGGGTGACACGATGGCACATTGGTTAGCACTACTGCCCAATGACCAGGTTTAATTCCTGCCTTGAGTCACTCTCTGTACAGAGTCTGCACGTTCTCCCCATGTCTGCACGGTGTTCCAGTTTCTTCCCACAGTCTGAAAGATGTGATGGTTAGGTGCATCGACCATGCTAAATTCTCCCTCAGTGTACCCAAACACATGCTGGAGTTTGGTGATGATGTGATTTTCACAATAACTTCATTGCGGTGTTAACGTAAACCTACTTGTGACACAAATAAATAAACTTTAAACTTGTTATGGCTATCAAGCCTTGAAGAGGGACATGAACTCAGAGCTCCTGGCCCAGAGGTCAAGACACGACACGACACACTGTTACATAAGAGCACCTAATTTTTCATTACATCAATTAAAGAATTTTAAGAATATCCAAAAAGTGAAACTAAACATTGTCATAGTTCAGCAAGTCAGTGCTAAGGGACTCAAACATGTAAAATAAGTGCAGCATTAGTGAGTTAAGCGGATTTTAATGATTTGCACCTCGTTCTGACTGAAACAAATCAGATTGATCATTTCCTGCAACTGTGGAAGATCTGGAATATGTGCTGTTAGGCATTTTTGAATTGAACTTTTAATATCCTACTTTCAGATAGGCAATTTTTGACATTTATTTTAATTAACAGTTTTGAAGATTGCAATAAATTTAAATCAGAAATAAATCCCAAAGTAGGAATCTTGCACCAACAACTAATTGAGCAGAGATCTATTAACACACATGAAGCTACCAAGAAAGTGCTTCCAGGCATTCTAAGTGAAATCATCATTAAAAGGGACACAGCGTACAGTAGAAAGGCTACAGTCAACTATAAATGAACTCAACATACTGGAATGGCAATCAGATGTACTATAGAATCCCTACAGTGCAGAAGGAGGCTGTTTGGCCCATTGAGTCTGCATAGAGCACAATTCCACCCAGACCATATTCCCATAATTTCACATATCTACCCTTTAATTCCCCCAAGATGAGGGTCAATTTAGTATAGCCAATCAACCTTACCCACACATCTTTGGACTGTGGGAGGAAAACGATAGACACTGGGAGAATGTGCAAACTCCATACAGAGTATGGAGGCTGGAAGTAAACCCGGGTCCCTGGCACTGTGAGGCAGTAGTGCTAACCACTGGGCTACTGTACTGCCCATTTTGTGCCTAGCATTTCCTGTTAAACAGCATCAAGCATTTATATATAAGTTTAATATAGTATTACAATGCCTAAAGAGACTGATGACATTTAAAACATATTTGAATTCCCACTGACTAATGTAAAGAAAGTACAAGATTTTAGGTTTTTCTGGCTTTTACTGTAACAAACAATCTAAAGCAACACTGACTAAACATTACTTTGAAGAAACTAATACTTTATAGAAAATACATCCCTAATCAATGCTTTAACCTAACCAGTTACCCCATGCCACATATGTGCTTTACTGCACATTGTCTGCAGAACTCCAGCTTTTCAGTAAATGATATAAATTTACTTCTAGCTTCCAACAGGTTTACTTCTCCACATTTCACTAAATTATAATATCTAGTGTTCCTCAAAAACCCTATTCTGAGTCTTCCAAGAAATCCAAACTGATCAAAAAAAATAGGGTGGCATGGTAGCGCAGTTGTTTGCACTGATGCCTCACAATGCCAGGGCTGGATTCAATTCAGGCCTTGGGTGACAGCCGGTGTGTAGTTTGCATGTTCTCCCCACGTCTGCGTGGGTTTCCTGCTGGTGCTCTGGTTTCCTCCCATAGTCCAAAGATTCATGGATTAGGTTGATTGGCTATACTCAATTGTCCCTCAGTATAAGGCAGATTAGTAGGGTAAACACAAGGGATGACTGGATAGGGCCTGGGTGGGATTGTTATCACCCAGGTACGATGGGCCAAATGGCCTCTTTCCGCGCTGTACAGATTCTATAATTGAAAAGTTTGATTAAAGAGGTATGAATTTCAGTATCTTAAAATTACAAGCAGAGGGTGGGAGGCTCTTTCACAGAACGTTTCATTGAACCTCTACAGGGCAGAAGGAAGCTATTTGGCCCATTGAGTCTGCACTGACTACATCCCACCCAGGTCCTATTCCCATATCTCCACATATTTACCCTAGCTAGTAGCCCTGAACACTAAGGGGCAAAGTTAGCGTAGCCAATCCACCTAACCCACATACTCTGGACTGTGGGAAGAAACTGAAGCACTGGAGGAAACCCATGCAGACATAGGGAAAACATGCAAATGGCAGACAGACAGTCACCCAAGCTGGGAAGCAAATCCGGGTCCCCAGCGTTGTGAGGCATCAATGCTAACCACTGTGCCACCATGCCGTCCAATCTGGAATCTCAACAGCATGGTTTCCAATGAAGCAAAGAACATTATATACAAGGCAGCCAGTCAAACTGGGCAACTTCTCTGAGGCACAAAACACCACATTTTAAAAGAGGCTCTATCTCACTAGTACCCTGGGAATCTTGGTGACAACAGTAATTAACTGGAGTCAAAAAAGGCAGAAGATGGAATTTTATAGCCTGGCTCAAACTAGACCGGAAATTCCTGCCTGCAGTCAATGGATATTTCTGTTGTCCACCTCTTGCCTGCTCTGATTCTGTGATGGGTGAGGCAATAGAATTCCAATGAGAGAACTGGAAATTGAAACACAGATTATCAGCAGAGATCGTGGACCAGGTTAACTGTGTGGATTTGTACGTTTATAAAAACACTTTAGAATAGTTCACAGCTTAAAACACAATCAGCAAGTCTCACTGTCAAAAAGTGATAATTGATATTGCTGCAAAATGTACCCAAGCAAAGTCCTCTATGATTGAAACACAAAGTGTCAAGACACTAATGCTTCACAAAAGCTGGTAAGAAATATTTGCTATGTTTGTATTTTACTTAAAAGAATTAACGATGCAGACAGGAACTGTTTGACCCATTGTATCTGCGAAAAAGCCATTGACAGTAAGAAGTCTGGCAACACCAGGTTTAAGTCCAACCGATTTATTTGACAGTAAACTCGTAAGCTTTTGGGGTTTGCATCGTTTCCAGATGAATGGAGAGTTCTGGCATCAGACAGGCTTCTCCACGTCAAAGAGCCGTTGAGACAGACTCACTTTCCTGTAGCTGGACATGTGCGTTTTAAGTGTTTATTTAACATCCCTTTGGATGTTACCACTTCCACACCTTGACAGGCATGGATTCTGGATGATATCAACTTACTGCATTAAAAAAAAAAGTAGTTTAAATCCTGTATCTTTCGCCATATGAAGTAAACATACTGGAAACATTCAAGAGGTTTGGTAGCACCTGTGGTAAAGACAGTGAGTTAATATTTCAGGTCTGTGACCTTTAATCAGTGCTGGGAAAAATTTGAAATGTAATGGGTTTTGAGCAAGTGGAAAGTGGGAAGGGCAGGAAGAAGAGCAAAAGGAAATTTTTGTGATAGAGTGGAGGGCAGGAGAGATTAAATGACAAAAGATCTCATGGTGCATGACCAAAGAGCAAAGTTGTGTGATGTGTAAAAAAATGAATGACATGTCCAGATGAGGTGCAAATGAACAAAGAACAAAGAAGAACAAAGAACAAAACAGCACGGGAAACAGGCCCTTCGACCCAACAAGCCCGCACCGCCACCCCGATGTTCCCACCTCTCCCCGCGATCCCTGTCTATGTTTATAGATCTATGCATTAAAAACCAAATTTGAGACGACTTAGGGAGAATTTGTTTTGCCAATTAGCCTAAGAGCACATCTTTGGGATGTGGGAGGAAACCGGAGCACCCGGAGAAAACACACGCAAGTACGGGAAGGATGCGCAAACTCCCACAGAAACTGGCCCAAATCCGTGTATCTGCACTGCACAGCGATAGTCACTGAGCTGTCGTGTTGCCCATCAAATGGTCCAGGTCAAGCATACACTAACGACATGAAGCACTAGGATACTCTCGAAAAAAATCCAAGAGCAGTCCTCTCGCGACCCATCGCGTGTATGCCCCTCGTTAGACAACAAGGTGGACCAAAGCACCTGTAGGATAAAAACAAGTACATCAATATCATCTATTTACACACTTCCCAAGAACTCCCAAGGCTCATGATCCCTATTTTAAATCAGTTTTCTCTACCCCTCCATTCCCATTCTGTTCAATACTTCATATTGAAGTATTTCTTCAATAAGTCCAGAGTGCCTGCCTCCACCACTTTTACTTGGCAGCACATGCCATACCCCCACCACCCTCTGTGTGAAAAAACTCCCTCTCGCATCCAAATGTGAAATGTGGAGCTTATTCAAGGAGCAGCTACTGTGAGTCCTTGATAAGTATGTCCCTGTCAGGCAAGGAGGAAATGGTGCACTAAAAAAGTTAATTCGCTAGTTAAAAGGAAAAAGGAGGCTTATGTCAGGATGAGGCTTGAAGGCTCAGTTAGTGCACTGGATAGCTATAGATTAGCCAGGAGGGAGCTAAAGAGTGAGTTGAGGAGAGCTAAAAGGGGACACGAGAAGACTTTGGCTGATAGGATCAAGGAGAATCCTAAAGCTTTCTTTAGATATGTTAAGAATAGAAGATTGGTTAGGGCAAGATTAGGGCCAGTCAGAGACAACAGTGGGAAGTTGTGCGTGGAGCCTGAAGAGATTGGAGAGGCACTGAACAAATATTTCTCTTCGGTATTCACACAGGGAGATGTAAATGTAGTTGTGGAGAACACTGGGATACAGGGTTGTAAACTGGAAAGTATTGAAGTAGATAAAGAGGATGTGCTAGATATTCTTGAGGGTTTGAAGTTAGATAAGTCCCCTGGGCCGGACGGGATTTACCCTAGGATTCTCTGGGAGGCGAGAGAGGAGATTGCAGAGCCTCTGGCTCTGATCTTCAGGTCGTCGTTGGTTACGGGTATAGTTCCGGAAGACTGGAGGATAGCGAATGTGGTCCCATTGTTCAAGAAGGGGAATAGAGACTTTCCAGGGAATTATAGGCCGGTGAGTCTTACTTCTGTTGTGGGCAAAGTATTGGAGAGAATTATTAGGGATAGGATTTATAGTTATTTAGAGAGAAATGAATTGATTGGGGATAGTCAGCATGGTTTTGTGAAGGGTAGGTCGTGCCTTACTAACCTCATTGAGTTTTTTGAAAAAGTGACCAAAGAGGTGGATGGGGGTAAGGCGGTTGATGTGGTATATATGGACTTTAGTAAGGCGTTCGATAAGGTGGCCCATGGAAGGCTTCTGCAGAAAATGCAGATGTATGGGATTGAGGGTGATTTAGCTAATTGGATTAGGAATTGGCTAGCAGATAGAAGACAGAGGGTGGTGGTTGATGGGAGATATTCATCGTGGAGTTCGGTTACAAGTGGTGTACCTCAGGGGTCTGTTTTGGAGCCCCTGCTGTTTGTAATTTTTATAAATGATCTGGATGAGGGTATTGAAGAATGGATTAGTAAATTTGCAGATGACACTAAAGTCGGTGGAGTGGTAGATAGTGAAGAGGGGTGTTATAGTTTGCAGAGAGACTTGGACAAGTTGCAGAGCTGGGCCGAGAGGTGGCAAATGGAGTTTAATGTGGAAAAGTGTGAGGTAATTCACTTTGGCAGGAATAACAAATGTGTAGAGTATAGGCTAATGGTAGGACTCTTAATAGTGTTGATGAACAGAGGGATCTTGGTGTATATGTGCATAGATCCCTGAAAGTTTGCAATCAAGTCGATAAGGTTGTTAAGAAGGCATACGGAGTCTTAGCTTTTATTGGTAGGGGGATTGAATTTCGGAGCCGCAACGTCATGTTGCAACTGTACAAAACTCTAGTGCGGCCGCACTTGGAGTATTGTGTCCAGTTCTGGTCCCCACATTATAAGAAAGATGTGGAGGCATTGGAGAGGGTACAGAGGAGGTTTACCAGGATGTTGCCAGGTATGGAAGGCAGGTCTTATGAAGAGAGGCTGAGGGATTTGAGGTTGTTTTCGTTAGAAAGAAGGTGGCTAAGAGGAGACCTTATTGAAACATATAAGATGATTAGAAGTTTAGATAGGGTGGACAGTGATAGTCTTTTTCCTAGGATGGAGAAAGCTAGCACGAGGGGACATAGCTTTAAATTAAGGGGTGGTAGTTATAGGACGGATGTCAGAGGTAGGTTCTTTACCCAGAGTGTGGTAAGGGTATGGAATGCCCTGCCTGCTGCAGTTGTAGATGCGCCAAGTTTGGTGGCGTTTAAGTGGTTAGTAGATAAGTTTATGGATGAAAAGGGAATGGTTTAGATTAGAGGGTCATTGCTTTTTCTTCATTGGTCGGCATAACATCGAAGGCCGAAGGGCCTGTTCTGCGCTGTAATGTTCTATGTTCTGTGTTCTAAATTATACCTTATACCCCTCACCCTAAGCCTGTGACCCCTCGTGCTATTCGAGTCCATCCTAGGAAGAAAGTTCTTAACCCTGTTTACTCTATCTATACCCCTCAAATCTTGTACACCTCTATTAGATCTCCTCGTCTTTCTAAGGAAAACAATCCCAATTTGCCTAACCTCTCCTCATAACTCAGACCTTCCATAATAGGCAGCATCCTGGTAAACCTCCTCTGCACTCTCTCCAGATTCTCCACGTCCTTCCTGTAGTAAGGCGACCAGAACTGGACGCAGTATTCCAAATGAGGTCCAATCAATGTTTTATACAACTGCAACATTATAGGCCAACTTTGGTGAGATCAGAGAATCCCACTAGTGTAAAAAGCTGGAGAATTGCAGCCAATATCTTTCCATGTTAGATGTGTTAAGTGTGCAAGGTTTAAAAGTGCCCAATCTTTCCAAAAGTGCGTCCTTTCATTACCAACACTCCTATCGAAGGAAAAAAATCTCTTCCCAGTGTTGGATATTCTGATTCTGCCAGATCAGAATTAGCAAGCAAAATCCCGACATTTTAATTTCCTTATCTGTGTGCACAATCATTCTCAGTATTTCTTTCACCATAATTTGATCAGAAAATTGTGAGCATCGCACATTTGAATATCTGTTACATTCGCCTGGTAGGGAAGGCTCTCCCACCAGTAGGATCAAGACAGAAAATAACCACTAAAGACCTATTTTGTTCCCAGCAGCTGAAAGACCTCTGCGATTATAAGGGAACATGATTTAACCAGATAAATGCTGGGAATTGACAGCTGCTGATCACCTGAGACCCAAGGTTAGATCGTGTAATGTGGTACACTTAAGATGCTGTCAAGAGATTTCAGGTTTCATTAGGATCAAAAGGTATCTATTGAGCAAGAGTTCCAAGTTTATTTATTAGTGTCACAAGCAGACCTACATTAACACTGCAATGAAATGAAAATCATCTGGTCTGCTGCTTGTTCGAGTACACAAAGGGAGAATTTAGCTTGGCCAATTACCTAAGTAGCATATCTTTTGGATTGAGGTGGAAAACTGGAGCACCTGGTGGAAACTCATGCAGGCATTGGGGGAAAACGTGTAGACTCTTCACAGACAGTGATCCAAGCCAGGAACTGAACCCGGGGGCTTGGTGCCGTGAAAGCAGCAGTGTTAACCACTATGCCACTGTACTGAGAAAAGTACATATAAGGATTTTGTGATGACTTCAGCCAGGCTAATGATGTTGGCCTGCTTGAGTATGAATGGCCTAATAGATGGTTAAATCAGGCAGCCTCGTGCTCCCTATTTAAAGCGGATGTGTCAGTTCCCAGTTTGCATTCAGCAGAGAGCAACGAGAGATCTGGCTGTGTACAGATGTGCAAATAAAGTAACTCGGTGACAGGACTTTCGCTTCCATGGAGTTATTACAGGTTTGAAGCCCTAGACTGCCTTGGAGACACAATCCCCCATTGCTCTAGTCCATAGTTGTTACAAGATGGCTTCCGATATATTCTGCCCAAGACAGAACTCCACCATCCGGGGTGACCATCCTCCCTTGGTTCCCATTGTTTACTCAAGCCATTTGGCTCTCTTCTGTTGTGCTGTCTTAAGGGGACAGAACCCTTAATCACTGCAGACAGCATCAACATCAAAGAGCAATTAAAGAATCGCCCAAGTTAAGCCGCAGATGAATGATGCTAGATTTATCTTTTCCATTATGGGGCATATCAACAGTTCTGTGTCTTCATGGTAAAATAGGAAGGCTATTTTGGGGAAGAATGGGATCTTTGTGGCTGCTGGCACAATAATGGATGGCAATCTGCCTGTTGATTTGTGTCCATTGGGTGCATTTGTTTTGTTTCCAGTTGCTGAGCTGAGATAGTTGGGTTCAACCTTCTCCACCTCATTAACAAACCTTGGGTTCAGCACTGCTGCTTCACAGCTCCAAGGTCCTGGGTTCGATTCCCAGCTCAGGTTACTGTATGTGTGGAGTTTGCACATTCTCCTCGTGTCTGCGTGGGTTTCCTCCTGGTACTTCAGTTTCCTCCCTCAGTCCAAAGATGTGCTGGTTAGGTTGATTGGCCATGCTAAGAAATTGCCACTTGTGTCCAGGGATGCATAGATTAGTGGGTATAATACGTAGTGAGATTGGGGTAGGGCCTGGGTGGGATTGTGTTCAGTGCAGACTCGATGGGCCAAAGGGCTTCTTTCTGCAATGTAGAGTTCTATGATCTAATTAGATATTGAGCATCATTTAAATAGAAACAAACAGATAACTGGCACATTAACATGTTTTTCAATAATGAAAGAATTATATCTTTCAAGATATGTCATACCCAGAAGGCTGAGAGCAAACTCTTCTACGTATTCCAAAAAGCAAAATGAAAAGAGGTTTAAAAAATAACACTCAAACCTGTCCAAGTTAATTTTATAACTTGAATGATTCACAACTATCTCAACTGTGGATTGCAGTCAAGGGATCAGCAAACAACAAAACAACATCTGTTCATACTCAAATACATCCTCATCATGCCTGTGAACATCACTGTGGCCTACATAAATGAGATGTATGGATTACACACACATGGTCACTGTATATAACCTTTGCACTTTACTTAACTGTACGCACATTGCGACCACTTTCCTCAATCAGAAATGATCTCTGCTATGTTGAGAAGAATGGCCCTCTCATCGCCAGTGGGATTCAGTGCAATTAGAGCTGATATACACACGTTCAAGTGGGTTGTCAATCTAATAATCGATATTGAAAACTCATGGCCATTTCATGGCATCGGCCTGGAGAAATAAAAAAAAGGCATTAAAATGATGAACCTATTTCAAGTATAACTGTTGCTGCTCAAGCTGCCCTCCCATAAATGATCAATGCCAGCTTCCCAGCTGCTTCCTGAACTGGCAGGTTTGTTAATGAGATGGACAAAGTTGGACTCAACTGTCTCAGCTCAGCAACTGGAAGCAAAACAAATGCTCCAAATGGACACAAATCAACAGGCAGATGGCCATCCATTATTGTGCTTTTATTCAATTCAGTAATGCTCAAATGTTTCTTTTTTGTTATTAAATACAGCAGCTGTTATATAGATAATAGATGATGTGGCTTTCAGGAATACCAACATACTTAAATTAAACCCACTGACAATATGCAACTCCTCATTCATCTTTCTTTCATTCTGTTTGAAATCTTGGCAATCAACCTTGTTTATAGCTACTCCAATGATCTCTTTGGATTAAATAGGCACAGGCCATTCATCCCAAAAAAATTCACACTGGCATTTTTTTCTCCACTCAATTTTCCTCCCTTCGTTCCTCGGCTAAATCTATCATCGTATCTGTCTATTCCTTTCTCCCTCATTTGCGCAGATGGGAAAGAAATTCCCACTCTAACTTTCACCTGTCAGAAATTTCATGATTTCAGATACGATCATCCTCCAAATTTCAAAACTAATAATCAGCTACTCATAGTTATCCCGAAACCATCTCTTCACACAGCACCTGTAATACTGCACTGCATGATGTTAAAGTTACAACTCTACAATTTCAGCATCATCTACAAATATGGCAAGGAGATGTTCTTGATTGGTGCCCTTTCTAGAGCCATTTTACCCACTGCAGACCAACAGACTGTGAGGAAGACATTGATGTCATTATATTAAAGGTACCATATTTGCTGGCCTTCCAGGTGGGCATCACATGCAGACAACTGCACAACATCATCACAAGGAGACAACCAGAGTCCTTAAGGGAGCTTCCCCATGAGCTCTGAAAAATCTTCGCCATCCAAGATGAAGTAAATGTACAGGACGGACTGATACTGCAAGGCCAGAGATTCAAAGAACATAGAACATAGAACACTACAGCATAAACAGGCCCTTCAGCTCACAAGTTGTGCTGATCATATCAATACCTACCAGGCCATAGAACTATCTGTAACTCCCAATCCCATTAGATCCCATATACTCATCTAGAAGTCTCTTAAAAGATCCCAGTGGTTTCGCCTCTACCACCACTGATGGCAGCCGATTCCATTCACTCACCACCCTCTGAGTGAAAAACTTACCTCTAACATCTCCTCTGTCCTTGCTCCCCAGCACCTTAAACCTGTGTCCTCTCATAGCGACCATTTCATCCCTGGGAAATAGCCTCTGAGAATCCACTCTATCTATTCCTCTCAACATATATATATAGAGGGAATAGTGATGTGGAGACTGGGAGCAAGGAAGTTAGCTCCCAGGTAGGGAAGGACTCTAGGCAGGATGAGAGGCAGGTTAGACGAGTGGGGGAGAAGGGAAATGTCCAGTCTGAGGGACTGAGCTGTGTCTATTTTAATGCCAGGAGTGTAGTAAATAAGGTGGATGAACTTAGGGCGTGGATTGCTGCTTGGGATTGTGATGTGGTGGCCATTACAGAGACTTGGATGTCTCAGGGACAGGACTGGGTACTACAGGTCCTGGGATTCAGATCCTTCAGGAAGGACAGGGAGGGAGCAAAAGAGGTGGTGGAGTGGCACTGTTGATCAGGGACAGTGTCATGGCTGCAGAGAAGGTGGATACCGAGGAGGGAATGTCTACGGAGTCTCTGTGGGTGGAAGTTAGGAATAGCAAAGGGTCGGTGACGTTGCTGGGTGTATTCTATAGGCCGCCCAATAGTGACAGGGAAGTTGAGGTGCAGATAGGGAAACAGATACTGGAGAGATGTAGAAATAACAGAGTTGTTGTGATGGGAGACTTCAATTTCCCAAACATCGACTAGAATATCCCAAGGGTAAGGGATTTGGATGGGGAGGAGTTTGTTAGGTGTGTTCAGGAGGGTTTCCTGACACAGCACGTGGACAAGCCTACGAGAGGAGGCTGTACTGGACCTGGTACTAGCTAATGAACCAGGACAGGTGATGGATCTCTCGGTAGGAGAGCATCTTGGGGATGGAGATCATAATTTTATCTCCTTCACCCTTGCGTTGGAAAAGGATAGGATCAGGCAGGCTAGGAAGGTGTTTGTCTGGAATAAGGGGAAATATGAAGACATCAGGCAGATGTTGGGGCGAATAAACTGGAAGGAGGTGTTCTTGGGGAAAAGCACAGAAGGAAGGTGGCAGATATTCAAGGAATGCTTGTCTGGAGCTCTGCACGACAACGTTCCGGTGAGACAAGGAGGTTTTGGTAGGACGCGGGAACCGTGGTGCACGAAGGCAGTGGTAAACATAGTCAGGAAGAAAAGAAAGGTGTATAAAAGGTTCAAAGAGCTAGGAGATGTTGGGGATCTAGAGAAGTATAAGGCTTATAGAAGAGAGCTTAAAAAGGAAATTAGGAGAGCCAGAAGGGGTCATGAGAAGGCCTTGGCTGGTCGGATTAAGGAGAATCCCAAGGCCTTCTACAAATATGTGAAAAGCAAAAGGATGAGAAGGGAAGGGATAGGACCTATAAAAGGTGAAGGGGGAAAAGTCTGTATGGAACCGGAAGAAATAGCAGAGGTGCTTAATGAGTACTTTGCCTCAGAATTCACGGTGGAAAGTGATCTGGGAGGATGCACTACAAGTTTGCAGCAGACTGAAAAGATTGAGTATGCAGATATTAAGGAAGCGGATGTGTTAGAACTTCTAAATGCTATCAAGATAGACAAGTCTCCGGGACCAGATGGGATGTACCCATGGTTATTGTGGGAGGTGAGGGATGTCATTGCAGAGCCCCTGGCGATGATCTTTGCGTCGTTGATGGAGACGGGAGAGGTTCTGGAGGATTGGAGGATTGTGGATGTGGTCCCTATTTTCAAGAAAGGGAACAGGGATAGTCCTGGAAATTACCGACCGGTGAGTCTGACCTCAGTGGTTGGTAAGCTGATGGAGAGGCTTCTGAGGGACAAGATTTACGAGCATTTGGAGAAGTTTAGGTTGATTAGAAATAGTCAACATGGTTTTGTAAAAGGCAGGTCGTGCCTTACGAGCTTAATTGAGTTCTTGAAAATGTGACTGAACACATTGACGAAGGAAGAGCAGTGGACGTGGTGTACATGGACTTCAGCAAGGCATTTGACAAGGTCCCACATGCAAGACTTCTTGAGAAGGTGAGAGGCCATGGGATCCAAGGGGCTTTGGCCTTGTGGATCCAGAACTGGCTTGCCTGCAGAAGGCAGAGGGTGGTTGTGGATGGCTCTTTTTCTGCATGGAGGTCGGTCACCAGTGGAGTGCCCCAGGGATCTGTTCTAGGACCCTTGCTGTTTGTCATTTTCATAAATGACCTGGATGAGGAAGTGGAGGGATGGGTGAGTAAGTTCGCCAATGACACGAAGGTCGCTGGTGTTGTGGATGGTCTGGAGGGATGTCAGAAGTTGCAGCATGACATCGACAGGATGCAAGACGGGGCGGAGAAGTAGCAGATGGACTTCAATGCTGATAAATGTGTTGTGGTCCATTTTGGCAGATCCAACGGGATGAATGAGTACACTATCAAAGGTAGGAGTCTTAGCTGTGTGGAAGAGCAGAGGATCTTGGGGTCCGGGTCCATAAGACTCTCAAATCGGCCTCCCAGGTGGAGGATGTGGTTAAGAAAGCTTATGGTGTACTGGCCTTCATTCATCGAGGGATTGAGTTCAGGAGTCAGGAGGTAATGCTGCAGCTTTATAGGACCCTTGTCAGACCACACTTGGAGTACTGTGCGCAGTTCTGGTCGCCTCACTATAGGAAGGACGTGGAAGCTATTGAAAGGGTGCAGAGGAGATTTACAAGGATGTTGCCTGGATTGGGAGGCATGCCTTATGAAGACAGGTTGAGGGAGCTGGGACTGTTCTCCCTGGAGAGACGAAGGTTGAGAGGCGACCTGATAGAGGTTTACAAGATGTTGAGAGGAATAGATAGGGTGGACTCTCAGAGACTATTTCCCAGGGCTGAAATAGTCGCGACGAGAGGGCACAGATTTAAGGTGCAGGGAAGCAAGTACAGAGGGGATGCTAGGGGAAAGTTTTTCACTCAGAGGGTGGTGAGTGAATGGAATCGGCTGCCGTCGGTGGTGGTCGAGGCGAACTCGCTGGGGTCTTTTAAAAGACTTCTGGATGAGTATATGGGATCTAATGGGATTGGGGGTTATAGATAGGTCTATGGCTGGGTAGGTTTTTGATGTGTTCGGCACAACTTGTGGGCCGAAGGGCCTGTTTGTGCTGTAGTGTTCTATGTTCTATGTAACATCTTATAAACCTCTATCAGTTCGCCTCTCAACCTTCATCTCTCCAGGGAGAAGAGACCTAGCTCTGTCAACCTATCTTCATAAGGCATGCCTCCCAATCCAGGCAACATCCTTGTAAATCCTTCCTACAGTGAGGCGACCAGAACTGCACACAGTACTCCACGTGGGGTCTGACAAGGGTCTTATTAAGTTGCAGCATTACCTCCCGACTCCTAAACTCAATCCCTCGATTAATGAAGGCCAGTACACCTTCTTGACCACATCCTCCACTTGCGGGGCAGATTTAGGAGACCTATGGACCCGGACCCCAAGATCCTTCTGCTCCTCAACACTGCCAAGACTCCTACCCTTGATATTATACTGCTTCATCCCATTGTCCTGCCAAAATGGACATTCATCACCCCCACTTCTCTTTGGATGTTCTATACCCAATAAATTCACCAGCGGTACCTTTGATACAAAGCCAATCACTATATTGGCACTCCATGTGCACAGCCATGGAGAGGGGAAGTCTTCAGATGTGCATCATGCAATGAACTCAAACTGCACCAAACAAAAACACCTACAGGAGATCCCACAGCACTCACAGTCATTCACAGCAGTCAGCATTTCGAGTGGGATGGTAAACAATATTTACTCTTAGTCGACTTGTATGGTTTTGAACTCAACTGCTGCCAAACGTGATGAGTGAAACAGTCATCATTCAGCTCGAGACAGTTTGCCACACATGGCATCCCACAGAGATTCATGACAAACATCGCACACCAATTTGTCTCCACCAAGTATTAAAACTTTGCAGGCACATGGAACTTTGAGCATGTATCTAGAGCCCTCTAAACCCACTGCCCAATGGCCTGGCAGAACAGGCAGTATACTCAGCTAAGCATCTTCAGAGAAATGTCCCTGGGATCACATATGCTGCACTCCTTAGCCTGCAGAATCTGCCATGACAAGGTCTACCTTTGTCAGCACAGAGATGATTCTCCAGGTGCATCAGGATCACAATACCTATTGTTAAACTCGAAACCAACATGATTGCTCCTTTCATGGAACATTGGGGAGGCAGTGGCATAGTGGTATTGGTATTTGTACAGGCCCCTCCAGACCTACACAATGAACTCTGTATCCAGTGGGCACACCAATGGAGTGCCCCAGGTTGTCCACACTGAGGACACTAGCTCAAGAATATCTAGCTGCAATAGCTTAATCTGTGTTTCACTCCATTAAATAGTTACATATTGTTAGCCTGTTCAATCTGTACATTATAAAATAGCTAGCAAACGATTACTGTTTGCACACACTGTTACGTCTCAGTACTACCAGCTGGAATTAAGTTGGAATTACATTCCAATTTAAATGGGGAGGATGTTGATTGAATGGCCACCTGATGATGTGGTTACTTAAGACGTAAGCATTCTGGAGTGGGGACAGTGCATGGAGTAACTGCAGAGCTTGTGAATAAAGTGCTGTTTTTGATCGATCCTTGGTCTTCAGTCTTTGGGAACAAAAAGACCCCACACATTTCTGCTGTCATCCTTGTAAATCTCTGTCCCCTTTTTCTTGTACTTCTGATAATATGGCAACCAAAACTCAGGCAGTGTACCAGATGTAGTCTAACCAAGGTTGGATTAAGGGTCAGCATAATGCTTAGAAATAAAGTACTTGTTTATTATTTAATGGACTTGCTAACCTGTGACGCAAGTTTTGACAATAGACACATTTGTATTTTGAGATCCCTCTGTTCCTCTACAGCCAGACTTGCACTTTCTATTGGATAAGTAATTCAATTTTTTTCCTACTTAAATGTCTGACCTCACATTTCTCTGTGTTGAACTCGAGAAAAGTTGATCAAGCGAGATATTCTCTTTTTGTTACATTGTGGTACTTTAGCATTGTCAAGAGATTTCAGACTTTTTTGGGAACAAAAGATATTTATTGATGACGTGAAACTTGGTGCAATAGTTGTAGCCCTGGCCTGCTCCAGTCCTCATGATGTTAACTACATGGTTGCCAGATGATTCTGCCCGAGAGCTCCACCCTCTACCCTCTGGGGTGATCACTCACTCTCAGTTCCCATTGGTTCCTCAAACCAGATGCTGTGTGCTGTCTCAGACACAGACAGCACACACATAACATTCTTCTCCTTTTAACTTTATTACGCAATCTTCAAAATCGATTTACTCAATCCACATGCTAAATAAAGATTATTCACACAAGTTACATATTTGTAAATCGACGTAGCAATTGTTCAATAGAGGGATCTTAAGGTTTTCAAATGTTAACATAATATTTCTTATTGAAAGCTTCAATGATGCACAATTCCAAATATGGTCTAGCATGGAACTCTTCCATATAGGCTTCCTGCTTTCCGAATTCTGTCCCAAACTGTGTGCTGACCAAGGACTATATCTTAACTCTGCAGACGACGTCACTCTCTCCGATCCCTTGCTGTGCTTTTCTCTTACTTTATAATGCACGTAGGCACCATCATCATCATCACATAACTGTCAAGTGTTGTGTGTTGACAGGTCATCCACAAACTTGATTCTGTCACATGTGAAGGTACCCTCGTCTTATTCTATTTCCAGTACTTGGATCATATGATAAAAGTTTCTTCCCTTTCTGGTATTTCTATTCAGTATCTTTTCCATCGATCAATTTATCATATTAGTTTTTGTGAATTTCTATTAGTGTGACCAATTCAGAAATCTTGTGCTGGTGTGTAATCTCAGTTTCCTTCTCTGCCTGAATTTTTGCTTTGTCTAGTTCTCTCTGACACAACTCCTTCGACAGACTGGCTTCATTTATCAATCTCTTCCTATTAGCTTCTGCACCAACCAGTTTTCCACTTAGACTTGAGTTGTTCTGTATTCCATGCATCCATTTTTACAATCCATTCAATATATCTGTTCCTGGGTTTATCCTAAGGTGAAAGCAATATTCCCTTCTAACAACATTTGATAAAGATCTCTTCCTTTCATGCATTGCATGTTTTCAGAGAACTGACATATTCCTTTTGTTGTAGTTGCAACAAATTCTATTCCTGCTTTCAACATTTCTGCCTTCTCATTATATTTATTAGACAATTCTCCTGAATTGCTAAGTTGTTCTGTCTTTGGGTTTGTCCATTGCTATATCCTCTTCAGCATTCTCAAACACTGGGCAATTTCTGCCTCTCTGCAGAATGCCAATTTCTTAAGCTCAATCCTGTGTTCTACATGACCGGTACTTCCATCATTCAATTGAATCTCTAAAGGGCTTGCAATACGGTTCTGGTGAGTGATAGCTCTGTCCAGATTTCTGCTTCAACAGGACAGTGACTCTTCCAGTAGATGATACAGGATGTCCTACATGAGTGTCATGAATCAAATCTTTGCTGCATTTCACTCTGAGACTCGCAATTCTCTCATCCGTCACAAAATTAATAGTATCTATCACATGGGATTTGCCAGCCACTTCTTGAGTTCCATGTTCCGACCTCTGTTGCTGAGTTCTGCTTATGCATTTTGTCTCAACCCTTTTAACTTTTTATTCACATCTTCATGCTCTAACTCCGGTTCCTTCATTGCTAGCTGATGAATGTTGTACTGTTTTATTCATGGATTTCCTAGTTACTTCCACTTTTCATTGTGTTTTTTTTTCTCTTAGTTTTGATATAGCCGGGCCACTTCTTATTTCAATTAGATTCACAAACTTTTACCTTATTTTCTGTTTGCTGTAGTTCTTGCTGAAGTTTATCCGATTCTTTTCTCATCTCTGCATTCTAATTTCTTCTGCTATGGCTTGTCTAACCTATGATGATTTATGGGTCACATTACCTTCCTGAGAGCTATTGGAACACAAAACTCAGACTATCAGGTTTGTATCTATATATGCCCTATTTGTGAACAAAATCCCTCTCACCTGATGAAGAGGCAATGCTCCGAAAGCTACCAAATAAACCTGTTGGATTTTAATGTGTTGTTGTCAGGTTTCTTAGCATTCCGACAGTGGGGTCAGGGCTTCTGTTCCTATAAGTGGGGAACAGTCGTAAACACCACCAGTAGTTGGGGGAGATGTTAGCACACCCAGAGAATTCCATGCTGGGCCCACTAATCAGTTCTGTACCTATTTACTTTCAGAGGGCACTAGCGATCAGTGTAATGATAGTTAAGAGCCTTACTAAAGGCTGGTGTCCCCCAGCCCAAAAATATGTCAAGATGACATATTACTGACACATCATAAGAATCCATTATTAAAGATGAGATTGAGGAGTACTTAGAAGTGCACGATAAAATAGAACTGAGTCATCATGGCTTCATCAAGGGGAGGTCATGTCTGACAAATCTGTTAACGTTCCCTGAGGAGGTAACAAGGAAGTTACATAAAGGAGAGTCAGTGGGTGTGATTTATTTAGATTGCAAAAGGCCTTGGACAAGGTGCTGCATAGGGGGTTGTTAAATAAGTTAAGAGGCCATGGTGTTAAGGGTAAGATCCTGGCATGGATAGAGGATTCGCTGATTGGCAGAAGGCAGAGAATGGGGATAAAGTGGTCTTTTTTAGCATAAGTTTCAAGAAGATCTCCCCCTCATCCTTCTAAACTCCAACAAGTACAAACACAGAGTCCTCAACTGTTCTTCATATGACAAGGCTCTTCATTCCAGGGATCATTCTTGTGAACCTCCTCTGGGCCCTTTCCAAGTCCAGTGCATCCTTCCATAGATATGGAGAGGGACCAAAACTGTTCACAGTACTCCAAATGGGGTCTAACCAGAACCTTATTCAGCTTCAGAAGTACATCCCTGCACTTGTCTTCTAGCCCTCTTGACATGAATGCTAACATTATATTACTATGAGATACTATGAGACCTGGATAGAGTGGACATGGAGAGATAGACCTTGTCCAAGGTCTTTTGCAATCTAAATAAATCACACCCGCTAACTCTCCTTTATGTAACTTCCTTGTTACCTCCTCAGAGAACGCTAACAGATTTGTCAGACATGACCTCCCCTTGATGAAGCCATGATGACTCAGTTCTATTTTAGATAGGGTGGACAGTGATAGCCTTTTTCCGAGGATGGAGAAAGCTAGCACGAGGGGACATAGCTTTAAATTAAGGGGTGGTAGTTATAGGACGGATGTCAGAGGTAGGTTCTTTACCCAGAGGGTGGTAAGGGTATGGAATGCCCTGCCTGCTGCAGTTGTAGATGCACCAAGTTTGGTGGCGTTTAAGAGGTTAGTAGATAAGTTTATGGATGAAAAGGGAATGGTTTAGGTTAAGGGTCATTGCTTTTTGTTAATTGGTCGGCGCAACATCGAGGGCCGAAGGGCCTGTTCTGCGCTGTAATGTTCTGTGTTCAAATAGGAAAAGCTAGAACCATAGGGCACAACCCAGACTAAAGGGATGATCCTTTAAAACAGAGATAGGTAGGAATTTCTTCAACCACAGAAAAGATAGGAGAATGGGGATGAGAAAAATATCAGTCATGATTGAAAAACGGAGCAGACTCCATGGGCCGAGTGGTCTAATTCTGCTCTTATGTCTTATTGTCATAATAGAAACTTGGCAATGCCATGCTCAGACAGTATGGGGCCTGTCGTTAAAGACCTCCCATTCTAACAGATCAAGGAGTCATGCAGTAAAGTCAGTGAGTTCTGAGATGGCTGGCATTCAATTCTCAAGAGCCATTGAAAGGAAAAAGTTTAAGTTTTTTTTTGCTGAAAGGTACAACAAATTGCCAACAAGTTGTCAAGTATACATTGAGCACAATCCCTATGACTTGCACCAACAGCTCAAGAGACAGTGGATTGAACCCAGGTCATATGTCACATTGACAGGTCACAACGTGTGTGTGTGTGTGTGCATGTGTGTGTTTTTATATGTGTTTGGATGTGGGGGGTGAAGAGGGAGGGGAGAATAGATTATCTGGGAGGGCAGAATGCAGATTTGAGGTTACAATCCAATCAGCCAAGGCTCAGGAGGTTGAATTCCTTACTCTTGCTCCTTGTATTTGCATTCTTATGTACAACATACTGATTGAAGGTACAAATGTGAGTTGGTTAGCTTCAGAATGATTACTGAGACATTGGTATGTCCAAACACAATTGGTTTATTTTGATTGGATTTGATTTAATTTATTATTGTCACATGTATTAGCATGCAGTGAAAAGTCCTTGGACAAGTCCTTGCAGTCTGTACAGACAAAGCTACCATTCATAGAGAGGAAATGAGACTGTGCAGAATGTAGTGTTGCAGTCATAGTTAGGATGTAGAGAAAGATCAACTTAATGCTAGGATGGTCCATTCAAAAGTCTGATGGCAGCCGGAGAGAAGATGTTCTTTGTAAGATAAGGTTGGAATGTGAATCTTTACAGGTATTTAAGTTTTAACATAGCTTCTTTTTGCTTTTCAAATTGCTTTCTTAAGCTCCATTCATACACTTGCTGTTTTTCACTCATGCCTCTGCTGATTTGGTCCCCTTGAACCTGCTAAAAACTCTTTCTTTTCCTTCTCATTGTACCTTGAATATCTCTGCTCATTCATGGTTCTCTGGACTTGTTACTTCTTCCTATCACCCCAGAGGGAAGATGATGGGCTTATACCCTTCCCATTTTCTTTCTAAATGTTCCCTACTGCTTGTAACTATTCCCAGTCTATCAGGCTGGGTCTCTCTTCTCTTCTAATCCAAAACTTTTTTTTTTGCAATTTGTCTATTTATTTGTCAATAAAAAGCTTAAATTGTATCATGTTGAGATCACTAACACTAAAATGCTCCCCCACCACCAGCTCAACCACCTATCCAGCTTCAATCCCCAGAATTAAGTCCAGCACAGCTCCTTCGTTTTTTGATTCTCTACATATTGACATAAAAAGTTTTCTTATGCACATTTCAAGAAATCTACTCCATCCAAGCCCTTGGCATGACGTTTACTCCATCTGACGTTAGGAAAATTGAAATCACCTATTATACACCTCTATGAATTGTGCACATATTTGCTCCTTAATTTCCCACTGACTATCCGGGGTTTATTATAAATAGCTAGCAATGTTGCTGCCTCTTTTTTATTCCTAAGCTCTACCTACAAAGCTTCATCCCTCCAAGATACAATCTCTCCTTATTGTGGTAACTGACTCCTTAACTAATAATGCAATGTCCCTTCCTCTTTTACTCCTCCTCTGTATTGTCTGAAGATTCCATATCTCAGAATGTTGAGCTACCAATTTTGTTTCTACTGCAATCATGTCCCTGTGATGGCTACCACATGTCAATCATTGCCCGTAACTCATTCATTTTATCTGTAATACTTCTAACATATAAATAGTGGCATCTAGCCTTGCCTTATTCCCCTCAATACAGCTTCACTCACTCCCTCTGACTTGAATGTTTTCTTTTGTCCCTTATTCTGCTAACAGTCTGTGTCCCCTTCCCCTGCCAAATTAGTTTAAACTCCACCCAACAGGCCTCATAAAAAATTCTGCAAGGATGTTCGTTCTGTTTTGGTTCAGATGTAGATTGTTCTGCTTCTACAGATGGATACCAACATGTTGGTTAGCTTTCTTCAGAGCATCGTCTGATTTTGCTCCTTTGTAACAGTCATGCATGTTTTATTTTTATTTTGAATGAGCTTTCTCTTCATTCTGCTTCAGCGTCCAGTCTGAAAACCATGTCAACAAGAGCTTTCCTTTTGACTGGTCACTGTAACAACATCTTTGTGATCATTGTGCACATCAGTCTGAACAATTCTTACCCCTCACTCTGGTTGTAAACTGTATTCAAATGTGCTCTCCTTACCAGAGATGCTCGTAAGTGGAAACCCCCAATTTGAAAAGCTACACATAGAACAGCAAGAACAGATTTATGGAATGAAGCTGTGGAGAAAACGTTTTGTGCATTAATTCAGAATTGGATGGGTATTCCTTTCAAAAGAAATTTACGAAAGTAAAGGGAGAAAGAATCAGAAACTCTTCAGAATCCCTTTGAATACAGCTATGACAGTGTCATCATGGTAAATGCTCATGACATAAGAAAAAGAGTAAAGTAACATTATCTATCTGTATGGTTGTCATTTTGTGCCTGTTATCATTCAGAAAGACAGGAAATCTGGCAATTTCTATTTAAAATACAATGGACATATGCTGCAGAGATATGCATCTTCATTTTGAAGGTGCATTATGCATGAGAATAGTTTCATTCTGCAATAATCTGATGGATGAAGTGACAATTCGTGCTTCCAAAACTGTGCTGTATGAAGCATTTCTGCATCCGACAATGACATCTGCTTTCTTTATTTTCTATCCATGTCCACGAGAAATGTTAGATGACTAATGAAGCAACACAGAGAAGAATTGAGGCTGCAGAGTTGTGGTTTTTGAGGTAAATAATGAAGATATCTTGGACAAATCACACTGCCAGTGCTGGTAAAATCTGAGACCAAAAGAGCTCTGCTAATCCATAAGAGCTGATCCACATCTCCAGAGCAAGATTAACATGGAGTGTTGTAGCCATCAACACCATCACATCATTCTGGAAATAGCCCCAATTGCATTGCTTGTTGTTGCATGAATATGTTATCAGCACCTCACTTCCACCCCTTTTAAGGTTATATGCCAATACCTGTAGTCAATTTCACCAAGCAAAATTCTGTCCATTTGCTTTTTTTAAATAAAAGGCAGCCTGTAATCCCAGAAAGAGAAATGACAAGTGCCTGTCTTACAGTGACCCACAATGAGAGCCAAGCACAGCAAATCCAGTGAAAGAAAGTCAGAGCATCGCTGATGGCTGGTTTGTGCTTCTGGTGACATGAGGAAACAATTGCCCCAAGCACAAGGTTGGGTCAAAAAACATGACACTCGTACATCTAACATTTTAAAAGAATGGCGTGTGCTCATAATGAAGCATTGGTGGAGGTATTAAGGAGCTGAGCTAAAAGCTCATGGCTGGTTGAGTCCACTATACTATAAAGACATTTCAGGATGGCTTTGCAGCTTGGTGGTTCATCTTGGAAAATAACCGTTCCAGAGAGAGGCTTCCGTGAGGATGGTCCTTAAAATACAGGGATTGGGCCTGGCTGGGATTGTGGTTGGTGCAGACACGATGGGCCAAAAGACTTCCTTCTGCACTGTAAGGATTCTATGATTCCATGTTCAGCATCATTCAAAACTCCTCAGATACTGAAGCAGTCCATGAACAAATGCTGTAAGACATGGACAATATCCAGACTTGGGCTGACAAGTGACAAATAACATTTGCATCACACGTGTTAGGAAATGACTATCTCCAACAAAGGAAGATGTAACTATCACCTCCTTGGCATTTAATGGCATTACCATCATTGAATCTCTCATTGTCAACACTCTGGGGGGTTTCATGGACCAGAAACTGAATTGGACAAGCCATGAAAATGCTGAGGCTACCAGAGCAGTTCAAAGGCCAGGAGTGCTGTGATGGGTAACTCACCTATTGACTCCCCAAAACCTGCCCACCCTCTACAAAGTGTAAATTTTGGAATATTCTTCACTTGTTTGGATGAGTGCAACTCCCCAAACACTCAAGAAGCTTGACACCATCCAAGACAAATCAACTCATTTGATTACTACCACTTCCACAAACATTCACTCCCTCTGCCACTGATGAACAGTGACAATAGTTTGTGTCATCTGCAAGATAATTGCAGCAACTCCCCAAAGTTCCATCAGCAGCACTTTTCAAACCCAGATCCACTGCTATATATAAGAACCAGGACAGCAGATCTGTGGGAACACGACTACCTGGAGTTGCCCCTCCGAGACATTCACAATCCTGACCTGGAATTCATAGAATCCCTATAGTGCAGAAGGAGGCCATTCGGCCCACCAAGTCCATCCCAACCACAATCCCATCCAGACCCTAACATCGTAATCCCACGTCTACACTGCTCATCCCCCTGACACTAAGGGGTAATTTTCCATGTCCAATCAACATAACCCACCCATCGTTTGGACTGTGGGAGGAAACCAGAGCACCTGGAGGAAACCCACGCAGGCATGGAGAGAACAGACACTGACCCAAGCCAGGAATCAAACCTAGATCCCTGGTACTGTGAGGCAGTAGTGTTAACCACAATGCCACCCATATATCATTTCTCCTTCATTGTCGCTAGGTCAAAATACAGGCACTCCTCCCTCATATACTCCTCGGCCACCTCAGGCCAAGAGGTGGCAAATGGAGTTTAATGTGGAAAAGTGTGAGGTAATTCACTTTGGCAGGAATAATAAATGTGTAGAGTATAGGGCTAATGGTAGGACTCTTAATAGTGTTGATGAACAAAGGGATCTAGGTGTATATGTGCATAGATCCCTGAAAGTTTGCAATCAAGTTGATAAGGTTGTTAAGAAGGCATATGGAGTCTTAGCTTTTATTGGTAGGGGGATTGAATTCCGGAGCCGCAATGTCATGTTGCAACTGTACAAAACTCTGGTGCAGCCGCACTTGGAGTATTGTGCACAGTTCTGGTCCCCACATTATAAGAAAGATGTGGAGGCATTGGAGAGGGTGCAGGGGAGGTTTACCAGGATGTTGCCTGGTATGGAAGGCAGGTCTTATGAAGAGAGGCTGAGGGATTTGAGGTTGTTTTTGTTAGAAAGAAGGCGGCTAAGAGGAGACCTTATTGAAACATATAAGATGATTAGAGGTTTAGATAGGGTGGACAGTGATAGCCTTTTTCCTCGGATGGAGAAAGCTAGCACGAGGGGACATAGCTTTAAATAAAGCGGGTGGTAGTTATAGGACGGATATCAGAGGTAGGTTCTTTACCCAGAGTGTGGTAAGGGTATGGAATGCCCTGCCTGCTGCAGTTGTAGATGCGCCAAGTTTGGGGGTGTTTAAGAGGTGCATGGATAAGTTTATGGATGAAAAGGGAATGGTTTAGGTTAGAGGGTCATTGCTTTTTCTTAATTGGTCGGCGCAACATCGAGGGCCAAAGGGCCTGTTCTGCGCTGTAATGTTCTATGTTCTATATACACGTACACCTCAGCGAATGCAGCAGTTCAAGAAGGCAGCTCACCACCACCATCTCAAGGGCAACTAGGGATAAGCAATAAATGCTAGTCACCAGTGACATCCACATCCAACAAATTAATTTTAAAAAGATCCTACCTGTGGAATGGGCCATAAAATGCCATCCATTCAAAGTGGTGTCCCACTAGTCTGACAGATAACCAGTCAGGGATTTGAGTTTAAGATAATTTTGGACTTCAGCATTGTAATAATTTCTTTATTCTGAATTGGAACTCATTATCTTGTCCATCTCTTGTAAATTTTAATGCTGTGATGTACTTATTCATGTAATGTGTATTGCACATTACAATTCTTTATTTAATGTGTAAATAAATAAGCTAATATTCTGTATTCAATCTTATATCTGTTGTGGTATCTCCAGAGATTGTATGCTGGAAGAACGGTATTTATCACATAACATCCTCCTAAGACAGCCATGGGAAGTCAACCCAGAAGTCACGTGAAGACTGATGATACACTCCTCCCATTAGACATCAGTGCAATGAGAATCAGCTGTGTAGCCTTGCTAGACTATATAAGCAGAGCACCGAACTTTACTAAAGATAAAAGCTTATTTGATGAATAAAGAGTTTACAGAGTCCACGAACCATGTCTAGTTGATCTTGGCCTGATTTGGATTGAACTTTGGCCTTGATGGGAGAATATTGCGGTAATCTAACTGTTCTCTCTTTCCCCTCCTCTCTGTCCCCATTATTCCCCCCATACCTCTTCTCCATCTTCTTTCCCACCACCCTTCCCCCTTCCCTCCCTTCCATGTTTTGACTACCTCTACTGAAAGACTGTGTTGAATATTGCCCTGGAAAATGGATTTGCCATCTAGAGTTAAATAGGGATTTATAGTAAAATTAATCTCAAAGATTTCCTTTTTTTTTTTTTGCTGAGTATCTGATGACATTTAAATAAACATTTGCCTTTTATGGTGTATTGGGACAACTGATGTGCATTGAGTGGACTCCACCCTGCAGATTGCAATCCTCAGCTCCTGGTAACATCAGATTATACACTTCTCCACCCTGAACCCTTATACTTGGAAATTATACCTTAGGTGATTTATTTTTAAAAAGATTAACTGGAGGAAGGTAATTTTTTGAGTGAGAAGTACGTTTTACTCTCGTCTAAACAGTGTTTGCAGGAAGATAACCTATTTTGAACTTGGATGAAGGGGATTATTGGGAGTGTGCTCCTCGTCTGGCATAATCCCAAATGGGGATGAGGGCTATCATCAGCTTCACACACTGGCTCTATTATCTTCCACTAATCTCCCTTACGATCTCTGTCCCTGCCCCAGGAAAGTGCTGCAGACCCATGCTATCTATGCAGTTTACACTTGAAATGGATTCATTCAGGACTTTGCTGTGGTATGATGAGAACTCTGTTGCAACCTAATCTTCTGGTATTTGGTATCATTCAAATTGAACCACGATGAACAAAATCATACTTTGCACATCATATAACTACTACTTCTTACTGCTATGTCTCACATAAGAGTCCACAAAAAGAATTTTGATAGCAACAGTGTATGTGATTTGGAAAGGTTGGTGGTGTTTCATTCAATAGGGTGTCAATGAAAACTTGGTGAATTGTTAGTATAGATAGGAGTTAGAGATAGTGACTACTCAGTGGAGAACGTTGGTTAAGTAACATTAGAACCTTCAGTGAAGTGGCCACAACATGAAATCAAGAGAAGCCCACCTCTGTGATTGTGACATATGCATTATCTAGAATTGGGAATGAGTTCTCCCCTGCAATATCTTTGTGTTGCTTCTGTTTCCTCATTGTGCATAGGGGAGATGGAGAGGGATGCTGTTTCCTCCATCCTAATGCAGCCAATTTAAAGTATGAGATATATATGCACAATTATGCAGACCCATCACTAACTCTTAGCGTAGCATGCCTTCAAAATGGAGCCCACTTGATGGTGGACCCTCCATAAACTTTCAATCCCTTCACGATTGATGAAGAGTGACAACCATGAGTACCAAGGAACTCACCAAGGTTCCTTGGGCAGCACCTCCCAAACCCAGGACCATCCCTATCTAGAAGGGCAGTAGGCATATGGGAACACCACCTGAAGTTTTCCTTTGAGCCACTCACCATCTTGACTTGGAAATATATCGCCATTCCTGCACTTCCACTTGGTAAAAATCCTGGAAATCTATCCCTCACAGCAATGTGGGTGTACTTGCTCCACATGGACTGCAACAATTCGCAAAGGCAGCTTACCGTGACTTTCCAAGAGCAACTATGGATGGGCAATAAATGCTAGCCTAGTCAGTGATATCCGCATCCCACAACTGAATTTTAATAACATTGATCATTGAGACATCCAGTGATCGTGCAAAGTGTAAAATAAATACAAGTTTTATTTTCTCTTTTTCTACTGGATAGATGAACAAAATATAATTGGATAGAATTTGTGATTGTAAAGCACAAGATGTGATATATATAATTGAGTTTTGTTATGAAAATTTCAGAAAGTAATTTCATTCAAGGAATTGCATTTCTTTTACAATAAATATCGGAGGGAAAGAGATCCAGCGGCAGTTTCCAAAAATGTACTGGATACGCACCCAAAGTGTAAAAAATATGCCATATTATGGGAAAAGAGAAACTAAATTGTAACAATCAAAGTTTGATTCAGGCTTGATAGGCTGAAGAGCCTCTTTCTGTGTTAGATTCTGCGGGATGAAACATCTGTATTTTGTCATCCTTAAGTTGAGTGGCTTTACAAAATGTCATTTGAGTCTGTTCTCTCCTCTTGTCCCACCTCCCAATTTTCTGGTGCAACTCTGTGAACCATTGCATAAGACTACATGGAAAATAAACTACTTTACCACTTAGAATCTGGCACTGTAACTGACAAGTTATTATTCTACATGGCCTTCCATTAACCTGTGTTTCAGAATCCGTGACGAGGCAGCAGAAAATATCAAGGCAAAAATATTCTTTAAGGACTTTATGATATAACTGTGGATGGAACTGGAAGATCAATACGGGATTCTATTAGATTGCCTATGGAGCCTGCCAGCGCAGTGAAGCACAGAATTAACAGTACCTGCTCAGGAATGGAATCCAGGGCAATTCTTCATTGTTTTGAGTGGCAGTTTGAAAGGCTATTTAACTTCATCATAAACCTTCTTCAGTTCAAAGTCAGTTTGATATAATTAACTGTTTCTGCCAAGGACTGCGAATGTGAATGCCTATAGCTCAAGCACACAACTGTTATATGCACGAATAACGTGACAATGGCAGAAATTCACTCACGACTGGGGTTCCGCTGTAGTGAATGGAGTTTAGGATAAGTGCCAAATTCTCCATTCTCACTGGCAACATTGGCGGGTCAAATGGGATGGGAGAATCTCGGCCCTAGATGCCTCAATTCTGTATTTCAAGTGGCATTAATGGTCTCAAAAAACTTAGAACACTACAGCACAAACAGGCCCTTAGGCCCACGAGTTGCACCAATCACATCTATTAAAGAAGTTTAGATGGTGTCTGTGGATTTTTTTTTGTGTGGCACGTTGCAATTTCCTTGCAAGTTTCAAAGAGAACAAAGAACAACACAGAACCAGGCCTTTCAGCTCGCCAAGCTTGTGCTGATACTTGGTTTCTATCCCTCTGTTTGCCTCCAATTTATGTGTCTATCAAGATGTGTGTTGCTAATGTGTTTCATTTTTATAAATGACCTATATGAGAGTGTAGAAGGATGGGTTAGTAAATTTGCAATCGACACTAGTCAGAGGAGTTGTAAACAGTGAAGATGGATGTTACACTTTGCAGAAGAACATAGATAAGCTGCAGAGCTTGGCTGAGAGATGGCAAATGGAGTTTAATGTGGAAAAGTGAGGTGATTCACTTTGGAAAGAGTAACAGGATTACAGAATATAGGGCTAATGGAAGGACTCTCAGTTGTGTCAATGAGCAGAAAGACCTTGGTATACATGTGCATAGATCCTTGAAAGTTGGTACCCAGGTTGATAAGGTTGTTAAGGCATACGGTGTGTTAGCATTTATTGGTAGAGGGATTGAATTTTGGAGCCATGAAATCATGTTGCAACTGTACAAAACTCTGGTGCGGCTGCACTTGGAGTATTGTGTACAGTTCTGGTCATCGCATTATAAGAAAGGTGTGGAGGCATTGGAAAGGGTGCAGGTTTATCAGGATGTTGCCTGGTATGGTGGGTAGATCTTATGAGGAAAGGCTGAGGGACTTGAGGTTGTTTACATTAGAAAAGAGGTTAAGAAGTGACCTAATTGAGGCATACAAGATGATCAGAGAGTTAGATAGGGTGGACAGTGAGGGGACATAGCTTTAAATTGAGGGGTGATAATTATAGGATGGATGTCAGAGGTAGGTCCTTTACTCAGAGGGCGTGGAATGCACTGTCTGCAGCAGTTGTGGACTCGCCAACTTTAAGGGCATTTAAATGGTCAGTGGATAGGCATATGGATAACATTGGAATAATTTAGATTAGAAAGTCATTAGATTAGTTCCACTGTCAGTGCAACATCAAGGGCTGAAGGGACTGTACTGCGCTGTAATGTTCTATATTCTATCATAGAAACTCTACAGTGCAGAAAGAGGCCATTTGGCCCATCAAGTCTGCATTGACTACAGTCCCATCCATTCCCTACTCCAATATCCCAACATGCTAATCCCTCTGATACATTTCAGAAAACTAAAGGGCAATTTTAGCATGACCGATCAGCCAAACCTACACATGGGGAGGTAGTAAATTGGATTAGACTCTGGCTCAATGGAAGAAGCCAGACAGTGTTTGTGGAGGATTGCTTCTCTGAGTGGAAGTCTGTGACTAGTGGTGTGCTACAGGCATCAGTGTTAGGTCCATTGTTGTTTGTCATCTATATCAATGATTTGGGTGATAATGTGGTAAATTGGATCAGCAAATTTGCTAATGATACAAAGATTGGAGATGTAGTGGACAGTGTAGAGGGCACAGCCTCAAGATTAGGGGGGGGGAGGTTCAGATCGGAGTTGCGGAGGGGTTTCTTCACGCAAAGGGTGGTGAATCTTTGGAATTCTCTGCCTGATGAGGTGGTGGAGGCTTCCTCGCTGAATATGTTCAAGTCAAGAGTAGATAAGTTTTTGATTGACAAGGGAATTAAGGGTTACGAGGAGAAAGCGGGAAAGTGGTACTGAATCACTGCAGATCAGCCATGATCTTATCGAATGGCAGGGCAGGCTCGAGGGGCTGTGTGGCCTACTCCTGCTTCTATTTCTTATGTTCTTATGTTAATGTAAGCTTACTTGTGACACTAATAAAACTTTAAACTGGAAGGTAAGATGTCAGCCATGCTTTACCATGGATGGGTCTACAAGTGTTATTAAAAAAAGTGTTATTAAACTGGAGAGAGAGTGCAGAAGAGATTTTCAAGGATGTTGCCAGGACTAAGGGGCTGAGTTACAGGAAGAGATTGGACAGGCTGGAATATTTTTCTTTGGAACGTAGGAGACTGAGGGGTGATGTTACAGAAGCATACAAGATCGAGAAGTATGGATAAATTGAATGCATTTAATCTTTTTCACAGGGCTGAGGAACCGAGAACTAGATTTAATAGGTTTAAGTTGAGAGGAAAGAATTAGTGGGAGCTTGAGGAGTGACATTTTTATAACGAATGTGGAATGAGCTGCAGGAGGTAGTGGTTGAGGCAGGTACATTGACAACATTTAAAAGGCATTTGGACAGATTCATGGATAGGAAAGGGTTAGAGGGATATGGGCCAAATAAAAGCAAAGGGGCTTAACTTAGATGGGCATTTTGGTCAGCATGAACCAATTTGGGCCAAAGAGCCAATTCCCACGCTGGAAGTGACAGGCTCCAGACTCAGTGCAAACCCTTGTGTGGGTCTTCCATACTAAGGATGGTTTCAGGAAGATTGTTGGCAGATTTCCCAATGCAACAAGTATTTGATTTTTCATATTCATCTGATATCCATTCCCATCAAAGTTCTTATCAGAACTCATGTAACCATGTCCCCAGCCCTAACCCATAGGAATATTGGTTGTACTTCAAAAGTACTTAACTTTTATAAAACCCTCTGGCATGTCCTAAAAGGCAAAGCTGCAATATCAAAGGAACATCATTACTTTCTTTCAACACATGTATATTTTCCTTGGGTTTCTTGGAGGGAACTAAGGACCGTATGATAAATCCAAAAAATAGTTTATTGGCTGCAAAGGTGCTTTGAGGTGCTTGGTCATGAAAAGTGCTACATAAATGCAAGTTTTCATGTTTTTCTTTTGCCTTTTTTAAAGAAGATATCATATAGTGATAAAGTCAAAGAGGTTTACAACATGGAAGTAGGCCCTTCAGCCCAACTTGTGTACGCTGCCCTTTTTTTAAAACCCATAATCTTGTCCCAGTTTCCCATGTTTGGCTTGACTCCCTCCCTACCCATCTTACCTGTATAACTGTCTAAATGCTTTTTAAAAGAAAAAATTGCACCTGCCTCTACTACTATCTCCGGCAACTTGTTCCACTCACAGCCCTCTGAATAAAGTGCCCCTCTGGACTCCTTTGTATCTCTCCCTTTTCACTTTAAACCAACATTCTCTAGTTTGAGACTCTCTTATCTTTAGGAAAAAAATATTGACTAGCTGAGCTACGCCACTCATTATTTTATAGATCTCTATAAAATCATCCCTAAGCCTCCTACATGCCAGAGGAAAAAATCCCAGTCTATCAGCCTGTCCTTATAACTCAAGCAATCAAGACCCTGTAGCAGCCTAGTAAATCTTTTCTGCACTCTTTGTATTTAATAATATCCTTTCTATAATAGGATGACCAGGGTCCTGTACAACTTCAGCAAGATGTCCCAACTCATGTATTCAATGTTCTGACCAATGGAACCAAGCATACCAGATGCATTCTCCACCACTCTGTCCACCTGTGACTCCACTTTCATGGAGCGAGGAACTTGTACCTCTAGCTCTCTTTGTTTGATAACTCTCCTAACACTCCACCATTAACTGAGTAAGTCCTGTACTAGTTCAATGAACCAAAATGCATCTCCTCGCATTTATCTAAATTAAACTGCATCTGCCATTCATCAGCCCATTGGCCCAATTGATCAAGATCTCATTGTAATTTTAGATAATCTTCTTCATTGTCTACAATGCCACTAATCTTGCTGACATCTGCAAACTTACTAACCATGCCTACCAAATTCTCATCCAAATCATTGTTATAAAAATGACAAATAACACTGGACCCAGCACCAATCCCTGAGCTCATAGGCCTGCAGTTTGAAAACAACCCTCCACAACCACCCTCTGTCTTCTACCATCAAGCTAATTTTGTACCCATTTGCTTAGCTTCACCTGGATCCCACTATATTTAACTTTATGCAACAACCTACAATATGGTACACTGTCAAAAGCCTTGCCAAAGTCCATTTAGACAATATCAACTGCACTGTCCTCATCTATCTTCTTAGTTACCGCTTCAAAAAACTTGAGACACAATTTTCCACTCACAAAGCCATACTGACTGTCTCTAATTAGTCCTTGCTTCTCTAAATGCCTGTAGATCCTATTTCCCAAAATAGGTTCTAACAACTTACCCACATAATATGTGAATCACACTGGCCTGTAGTTCTGAGGCCAATCTTCAGGCACCTCATCTTTGGCTATCAATGATTCAAATATCTCTGCTGGGGACCTGTAATTTTCTGTCTGGCCTCCCACAGTGTCCTGGGATACACTTTGTCAGGTCCTGGGGATTTATCTACCTTGATACACTTTAAGACTTTAAGCACCTCCTTCTCTATAATATGTACACTCCTCAAGACATCATTAGCTGTTTCCCCAAGTTCCCTAACATCCAAGTTTTTCTCAACAATAAATATTGTGGAGAAGTATTCATTTAGGATCTCCTCTACCTCTTGTGGATCCAGACGTAGATGAACTTCTTGATTCCTAAGAGGCCCTACTCTTTCCCTAGTTAGTCTTTTGCTCTTATGTATTTGTAGAAGCACTTTGCATTCTCCTTTGCCTTATCTGCCAATACAATCTCATGTTCCTTTTTTGCCTTCTTGATTTTTCTTGTAAGCTTACTCTGATACCCTCTGTACTCTTCAAAAGATTCACTTGATCCCAAAGACCTGTGCATGTTATGTGCCTCTTTCTTCTTCTTGACCAGGGCCTCAATATCCCGAGTCATCCAGTGTTCCCTACTTTTATCAGTCTTGCCCTTCATTCTAAGAGGAATGTGGTTTCCCTGAATTCTGATTAACACACTTTTATAAGTCTCCCATTTACTATATATCCCTTTGCCTTCCCACAGATTCCCCCAATTAACTGTTGAAAGTTCCTGCCTGATACCATCAAAATTGGCATTGCCCCAATTTAGAATTTTAACTTTTGGGCCAGACCTATTATTCTCCAGAGCTATTTTCAAATGAATGGAATTATGGTCACAGGTCCCAAAGTGATCCCTCACTAACACTTTTGTCACCTACCCTTCCTTATCTACCAGGAGGAAGTCAAGTATTGTCTCCTCTCAAGTCAGGCTAACCACATACTGAATGAAAATTCCTCATGAATACACTCAACAAATTTCTCTCTATCCAAGCTTCTAATATTATGGCTGTCCCAGTCAATGTTGGGAAAGTTAAAATCCCCTCCTATTACCACCCTATTTTTGGAGCTATCTGTAATCTGCTAACATATTTGCTCCTCAATGTCTTGCCCACTATTTGGAGGCCTATAGTACAATCCTATCAGTGATTCCACCCCCCCCCCCCCCCCCCCCCCCCCCCTCTTATTTCTCAGTTCAATCCATATAGACTCAGTAGGTGAATCCTTGGACATATCTCCTGTCAATACTATTGTGATGTTTTCCCTAATCAAAAGTGCAATTTCCTCTTCACTCTTACGTGTCATTCTATCTTTTCTGTAGCATCTGTACACTAGAACATTGAGCTGCCAACCCTGTCCTCACATTGTTTGATTGAAGCAGGTGTCACTGGTTAGGCACATTCATTACTTATCTGTAATTACCCTTGAGAAGGTGCTGGTGCACTGACTTGTTGAACCACTACAGTCCATGTGGCATAAGTACACCAGCGCTATGAAGGAGTGAATTCCAGTAATTTAACCCAGTGACAGTGAAAGAATGGTGACAGTCAAGGATGTCAAGTCAGAATGATGAGCGACTTGCAAGGGAACCTCCCAAATGGTGGTGTTCCCAGGTTTCAGCTGCCCTGGTTCTTGTTGACAGTGGTCGTGAGTTTGAAAAGTGCTGCCTAAAAAATACCTTGGTGAGCTCCTGCAATGCATCTTGTAGATGGTACTCATGGTTGCCATGGTAATGGTGGCGTGTGTGAATGTTTGTGGAAGGAGTAGCAATCAAACTTTATCCTGGACAGTGTTCAGCTTATTGAATGTTGTTGGAGTTGTATCCCTCCAAGCAAATGGAGAATATTCCTTCACACTTCTGACTTGTGCTTTATAGATGGTGGAAAGGCTTTGGGGAGGTCAGGGGGTGAGTTACTTGCTGCAGGATTCTTAGCCTTTGACTTGCTCTGGAAGCCATGGTATTTATATTGTTAGCCCAGTTCAGTTGGCAAATGATTTTGGAGGATTCTGTAGAGGAGAATCATTGTTTTTCTTAGTTCTGTGACTTATTATCTAGATTGCACTTTGATGAATGTCTGGGGAAATGGATTCAAAACTATTTTTAAAACAGTACATGGATCCATGCTGAAAGCTACAGGGCTATGGGCTGGGTGCAGGAAGGTTGGACTAGAAAGAACAGCTGGGTGTCCTCGGGCTGGCATGAATAAGATAGGTCAAATGGCCTCCTTCTAGTTGTATTTGGGATGAATTGCATAATTCTTTCAGAGGAACAGCAGAAGTGCAATGGGCCAAATGGTCTCCTCCTGCACTGTGCTGTTCCACAATGCCAAAAATAAACCAAGCTCAGTGGAGAATAAACAGCTGTCGAGCAGAATACACGGAAGATTGTTTAACAGATAATAAGGCGTGTGAGAACAAAAATGTGCTCAATGAACCAGGAGATGATGTTGAGTTAGCCACCTGACATCCAGTTACTAAGGAGGAATGAAAACAGTACATCAGGGAATGATCAAATTCATTCAACCAGTTTACCGGAGCAAAGCAGCTCCATACTTGTTGTTAACCTCATCTAAAGTCTGTTGGAGATTGGAAGTCATGTTCAGTAAGTCTGGACAGGATTTCCCCTGTGGGCTTTTGAAATTTCGGGTGTCAGATCTCAGACTGTGTGTGAAACAGTAACTCTGTGATTTTTTTTTTACTCTGATGCGATCTATTAATGACAATAGACTGGGCTCGCTGTTAAATTAAAATTTGGAAAGCCAGTCAGAAACTCCTCAGCTCAAAAGAGACAGCAAGCTGTAATGGAAGCTAAGCAAGGGAGAAGGTGTCAAATGGAGACACCCTCTCTTTACTTTTAAATTTAAATTTAACAAATGGCTTTTGCACAGTGATTAGCACTGCTGCTTCACAGCATCGATTTTCCAGATTCAGTTCTTGGCTTGGGTCACTGTCTGTCTGTACATTCTCTCTCCCCTTGCCTGTATGGGGTTCCTCCGTGTGCTCAGGTTTCCTCCCATGGTCCAAGGACGTGTTGGTTAGGTGCACTGGCCATGGTAAGTTGTCTCTGTGTACCCCAACAGACATTGGGGTGTGGCAACTGGGGGATTTTCACAGTAACTTGTACTACAGGATTGTGGCAAACTGAAAAGATTGAGTATGTGGACGTTAAGAAAGAGGAGGTGTTGGAACTGTTAAATTCCATCAAGGTAGATAAGTCGCTGGGTCCAGATGGGATGTACCCCAGGTTATTGTGGGAGGTGAGCAAGTGATGGCAGAGCCCCTGGCAATGATCTTTGCGTCATCGATGGAGACGGGAGAGGTTCTGGAAGACTGGAGGATTGCAAATGTGGTAGCCCAGGCAATTACCAACCTGTGAGTCTGACTCAGTGGTCAGTAAGTTGATGGAGAGGATTCTGAGAGACAGGATTTATGAGCATTTAGAGAAGTTCAATATGATCAGAAATAGTCAACATGGCTTTAAGGGCAGATCGTGCCTTACAAGCCTAGTTGAATTCTTTGAAATGTGACTGAACATGTTGACAAAGGAAGAGCAGTAGATGTGGTTTACATGGATTTCAGCAAAGCATTTGATAAGGTCCCCCATGCAAGACTTGAGAAGCTAAGAGGGCATGGGATCCAAGGGGCTTTGGCCTTGTGGATCCAGAACTGGCTTGCCTGCAGAAGGCAGAGAGTAGTTGTGGATGGGTCTTCTTCTGCATGGAGGTCATCACCAGTGGAGTGCCCCAGGGATCTGTTCTAGGACCCTTGCTGTTTGTCATTTTCATAAATGACCTGGATGAGGAAGTGGAGGGATGGGTTAGTAAGTTCGCCGACGATATGGAGATTGGTGGTGTTGTGGATAGTCTAGAGGGATGTCAGAAGTTGCAGCGAGACATAGATCGGATGCAAGACTGGACGGAGAAGTGGTAGATGGACTTCAACGCGGATAAATGTGTGGTGGTGCATTTTGGCAGGATCAATGGGATGAAGGAATATAATATCAAGGGTAGGATTCTTGGCAGTGTTGAGGAGCAGAAGGATTTGGGGTCCGGGTCCATAGGACTCTTGAATCTGCCCCGCAAGTGGACGATGTAGTCAAGAAGGCATATGGTGTACTGGCCTTCATTAAAAGAGGAGTTTAGGAGTCGGGAGGTAATGCTGCAACTTTATAAGACCCTTGTCAGACCCCACTTGGAGTATTGTGTGCAGTTCTGGTCGCCTCACTATAGGAAGGATGCAGAAGCTATTGAGAGGGTGCAGAGGAGATTTACAGGGATGTTGCCTGGATTGGGAGGCATGCCTTATGAAGATAGGTTGAGAGAGGTAGGTCTCTTCTCTCTGGAGAGACGAAGGTTGAGAGGCGACCTGATAGAGGTTTATAAGATGTTGAGAGGAATAGATAGAGTGGATTCGCGGTGGCTATTTCCCAGGGCTGAAATGGTCACTACGAGAGGACACAGGTTTAAGATGCTGGGGGATAGTAAAGAGGGGATGTTAGGGATAAGTTTTTCACTCAGAGGGTGGTGAGTGAATGGAATCGGCTGCCATCAGTGGTGGTAGAGGCAAACTCGTTGGGGTCTTTTAAGAGACTTCTGGATGAGTACATGGGATTTAATGGGATTGGGAGTTACAGATAGTTCTATGGCCTGGTAGGTATAGATACGATCGACACAACTTGTGGGCTGAAGGGCCTGTTTATGCTGTAGTGTTCTATGTTCTAACTTAGTTGCAGTGTTAATGTAAGCACAGAAAAAGGCCCTTTCACCCTTCACATGTTTGCTGGTCAAAAGCAAACCATCTAACTACATGAATCCCATTTTCCAGCATTCATTGACTCTGTCTACACTTCCTATCAACACGACAACTCGAGGCTGAACAGGGGCTCAGTGCAGGATGACAACTCGATGCTAATCCAGGGCCTGGTGTCGGACAACGGCTTGGGGTAAACCTGGGGCCCAGTACAGAGCAACAGCTTGAGGGTGATCCAGGGTTCAATACAGGACAACAGCTCCAGGCTAATCTGGGCCCAGCACAGGGCTACGGTTTGGGGCTGAACCAGGGCTCAGTACAGGACTAAAACTCGAGGCTGAACTGGAGCTCAGTGAAGGATGACAATTCAAGGCTAACGCAGGGCCCAGTATATGACAACAGCTCGATGCTGAACTGGGGCCCAGTATAGGATAACAGCTCGAAGCTGACCCAGGGCCCAATACAGGACGACAACTTGAGGCTGAACTGGGGCTCAGTGCAGGATGACAATTTGAGGCTAAACCAGGGTCCAGTGAAGGACAATGGTTTGAACATAGAACATAGAACATTACAGCACAGAACAGGCCCTTCGGCCTTCGATGTTGCACCGACCAATATAAAAAGCAATGCCCCTCCAAACTAAACCATTCCCTTCTCTTCCATATACTTATCAACTAACCTCTTAAACGCCACCAAACTTGGCGCATCTACAACTGCTGCAGGCAGGGCATTCCACTCCCGAACCACCCTTTGGGTAAAGAACCTACCTCTGATATCCGTCCTATAACTATCACCCCTTAATTTAAAGCTGTGTCCCCTCGTGCTAGCTTTCTCCATCCTAGGAAAAAGGCTAACCTGAGGCCCAGTACGGAATGACGTAAGTCAATAAGAAATAGAAGCAGGAGTAGGCCATCTAGCCCACCATACAAAAAGAACGTGGCTGATCTGAAGTGGATCATTTTCACTTTCCTGCTTTCTCCCCATAACCCTTAATTCCCTTCTCTATCAGAAACCTATCTACCCGTGACTTAAATATATTCAGCAAGGTAGCCTCCGTCACTTCAACGGGCAGAGAATTCCAGAGACTCACCACCCTTTGAGTGAAGAAGTTCCTCCTCAACTCTGATCTAAATTCCACCACCCCCCCCCCCCACTTATTTTGAGGCTGTGCCCTCTAGATCTGCTATCCTTTCTAAGCGGAAAGAATCTCTACCATTACTCTACCTATCTCTTTCACTATCTTATATGTCTCTATAAAACTCCTCTCAGCCTTCTAAACACCAACGAGTATGACAGTTTGAGGCTTACCCAGGGCCCAGTTTAGAACAACAGTTCAAGGCTAACTCGGGGCACAGTGCAAGACAACAGCTTGAGACTATCCTAGGGCCCAATTCAGGACAATGGCTTGAGGCTGAACTGGAGCCCAATACAGGACTTGAGGCTGAACTGGAGCCCAATACAGGACTTGAGGCTGAACTGGAGCCCAATACAGGACTTGAGGCTGAACTGGGGCCCAATACAGGACAATGGCTTGAGATTGAACTGGGGCTCAGTGCAGGATAACAACTCAAGGCTAATCTGGGTTATGACAGCTTGAATTTGACCCACAGCCCAGTGCAGGACAACAGCTTGAGGCTGACCCAGGGCCCAGTCAGGACAACAACTTAAAGTTCCAGACAGTAAAGAAATAGACTAGAATGGAAGTTGAGGAAGCAAGTGGCCAAGATGAACCTGAGTAAGTGACACTTTGGTGTTCCCTTTGAAAACAGAAGTCCCTGATTACCTTCATGCTTCTAGATCTGGCACAACCTTTGGCTTTTAAACAAGCAGCAAAAAGAGCTCCCTCCCAGCACGGGTACTGGGGAACCTGTGGAGCAGGTGGGAGCAATGTTTCTGTGAATGTGAAGGACATGGCATCATTATAGATCTCCCTGTGGGGATTGTGAAATATCAGTTGCCCAGTTGAATGAGCAGGATCTCTGAGAGACAGATGGTGGGAGTTTAAGACCTGCAATTGTGGGTTATGTAGGTCCAGTGCACTGGTTTTGATTTGTGATAAGCTTGGCAGATGGCCTTTCCTTTGTTTTAATAAGGCAGTGTTCTACCAAAGGACTGGCCTTGGTCGGGGAGATGGAAATACGGTATCACCTACAATTTGAGTAAAGAGACATTTCACCTGAGACTATTGTCAGGAATGGTCTGAACTGAGACCTGTGTTGAAACAAACATGGAATTAGCTCATGGATCGGGCAAGAGCTGACATATAAGGTGGCACAGTGGTTAGCACGGCTGCCTCACAGCGTCAGGGACACAGATTTGATTCTGGCCTTGAGTGTGTGGAGTTTGCACATTCTCCTTTGTCTGCATGGATTTCCTTCGGATGCTCCAATTATTTCCCTTAATCCAAAGATGTGCAGGTAAGGTTAATTGGACATCTGGTAGAGGCAACTGAGGGACTTCATTGGTGCATTCTGGGAGACGTCAGCCCAGCAACATCTACTGAGAAGTGGGAAGTGGAAGATCTGGTGTCAAGAAATGTTAACCTGAAACACTGCATCAGTGTTTCCCTCCCTCCCCCCCAGCCAAAAGAAAGGCACCTGTGAGAAGGTAAAAGTGAAAGGAAGACTTCTTAAATTTTCTTGGTTAAGGGAAGGACAGGATTGGCAGCTTAACATTCTAAGATACAGATGTTTCGGGCAGGATAGAGGGGATGTAAAAGAGGTGGAGGAGATGCACGACTGGTTAAGGAGAATATCATAGCTGTACTTTGGGAGGACACTTCAGAGAGCTCATACAGTGAGGCAATTATGGATAGAGCTCAGGAATAGGAAGGGTGTAGTCACAGTGTTAACTATAGACCAGCCAGCAAGAGAGAGAGGAATAGATATGAGGCCAGATTTTGGCAAGGTGTTAAAGTAGCAGTGTTGTTGTGGTGGGAGATTTTAACTTCCCCCATATTGACTGGGACTCACTTAGTGCTAGAGGCATGGATGGGACAGAGTTTGTAAGGAGTATCCAAGACAGCTTCTTGAAACAGTATGTAGATAGTCCAAGTGGGGAAGGAGACGTACTGGGCTTGGTACTGGGGAATGAGCCCAGTCAGATGATCGCTATTTCAGTAGGGAAAGCAGTTTGGGAAGAGGGACCACAATTCAGCAAGCTTTAAGATACTGATGGATAAAGAAAAGTGTAGTTCCCAAGTTCAGGTGCTAAACTGGGGGAAGGCTAATTATAACAATATGAACTGGAACTGAAGAATGTAGATTGAGGGCAGCTGTTTGAGGGCAAATCAACATCTGGCATGTGGGAGGCTTTCAAATGTAAGTTAATATGGATTCAGGACCGGCAGAATCCTGTAAAGATGAAGGATAAGTACGGCAAGTTTTGGGAACCTTGCATAATGAAAGATATTGTGAGTCTAGTCAAAGAGAGCATTTGTTAAGGCTAAGAGGCTGGGAACACACAAGGTAAATGTGAAATATAAAGAAAATAGAAAGAAAATTAAGTAAGGAGCAAGGATGGCTGAAAGGGGTCACAATAAAGCATTGGACAGCAAGATTAAGGAAAAATTTATGGAGGAAACATTAGGTAGACAAGTCCCCAGGGCCTGATAGGATATACCCCAGAATACTGATAAAGGCAAGAGAGGAAATTGCTGGGGCCTTGAGAGAAATCTTTGTTTCCTCACTGGTTACAGCGGTGAACGTGATGTAGAGATGCCGGCATTGGATTGGGGTAAACACAGTAAGAAGTCTCTCAACACCAGGTTGGAGTCCAAGTTAAAATGTTGATAGGCAGAGGGATCTGGGTGTACAGGTACACAGGTCACAAAGTGACAAATGCATGTGGAGAAAGTAGTCAAGAAGGCATATTGGCATGCTTGCCCTCACTGGCTAAGGCATTGAGTTTAAAAATTGGCAAGTCATGTTGCAGCTTTATAGAACCTTAGTTAGGCCGGACTTGGAATATAATGTTCAATTCTGGTTGCCACACTACCAGAAAGATATGGAGGCTTTGGAAAGGGTGAAGAAAAGATTTACCAGTACGTTGCCTGGTATGGGGGGCATTAGCTATGAGAAGAGGTTGGAGAAACATGTTTTGTTCTCACTGGAATGACAGAGCTTAAGGGGCGACCTGATAGAAGTCTACAGATTATGAGAGGCTTGGACAGAATGAATAGTCAGAGCTTTTTCCCATATGGAAGAGTCAATTACTAGGGGGCATAGGTTTAAGGTGCAAAGGGCATGTTTTTTTATAGAGGGTGACAGGTGCCTGGAACCTGCTGTCAGGGGAGAAAGTAGAAGCAAATGGTGAGTTTGGACAAATACATGAATAGGATGGGAATAGAGGGATGTGGTCCCTGGAAGGCTAGGAGATTTTAGTTCAGTTGGACAGCATGGTTGATGCGGGCCCGGAGGGCTGAAAGTCCTGTTCCAGTGCTGTAATTTTCTTTGTTCTTTGTTAAATTGCCTCTTAGTACAGTGAGATTAGCAGGGTAAATATGTGGGGTTATGGAGATAGGCCCTGTGTGTGATTGCTGTTGGTGCAGGCTCGATGGGCAAATGGCCTCTTTCTGCGCCACAGGGATTCTTGTACAATAAATAAATAATTACCTGTTTTCCATAAATACTTGATGTTGAACCATACAAGACTGTCTGTGTTGATGTGAGTGCTATTGCAGACCAGAATACTGCATTTGCCTGATGAAGCCATAGAGTCGAAAGCTTGCAAATTTACTATCAAATAAATTGGTTGGATTTAAAATTGGTGTTGTAAAACTTTACCGAGTTTACCCCAGTTCAACGCCGGCATCTCTACATCAGAAGCATACAAGACTCAGAACCTCCTTATGATGCATTGATTAGCACTGCTGCTTTACAGCTCCCGGAATCTGAGTCTGATCCCACTTGAGTCACTGTCTGTGTGGAGTTTGCACGTTCTCCCTGGTTTCTCCAGGTGTTCCGGTTTCCTCTGCAGTCCAAAGATATGTGGGTTAGGTGCATTGGCCATGCTAAATTGTCCCTTGGTGTCCTGGGATATGTAGGTTATAAGGATTAGTGGGATAAGTATGTGAAATTACATGGATAGGATTGTTGTCAGTGCAGACTCAATGAGTCAAATGGTCTCCTTCTGCACTGAAGGGTTTCTATGATTTCAATGATATGAAGCACACGTTGTGAGGTTGGCTGGAAAACCCCAGTTGGCCGCATTTAATAGCCCTTTAAAATACTTTAACAAATTGTTTTTCTCTACTTGCCAAGTCATTGCATGACAGCACCCTTGCCCCATGCACCACTCACACCCAAATCCAACCTGTAATTGGTAAATGGCCTGGAGACAAAAATGGAGTCATGCAGGCTGGGATGCTGCTTTTAGCACCCTCTCAACACTGACAAAGGCAAATAATATGTTGGCCTTCATTGCAAGAGGTTTCAAATACAGAAGCAGCGAAATGTCGTTGCAATTATACAGGGTTTAGGTGAAGCCACGCCTAGAATATTGTGTACAGTTTTGGTCTCCTTTTCTGAGGAAGGATGTTCTTGGTCTTGAGGAAGTGCAGGGAAAATTTGTCAGGCTGATTCCAGGGATGGAAAGGACTGATGTGTGAGGAGAGATTGACTCAATTAGAATTGTTTTTGTCCTACGAATGAAGGGGATCTCATAGAAACTTACAGAATTGATGCACGAAGGAAGTTCCTAATGGTTGGGGTTCCAGAAACAGGGGTCACATTCTGAGGACACAGGTTAGACCATTTAGGATGGAGATGAGGAGACATCTCTTCACCCAACGAGTGATGAGCCTTTGAAATTCATTCCTATAGGAAGCTGTTGAAGCTGTATTCAAGAGGCAGTTAGATATAGCACTTGGGGTGAATGGGATCAAAGGCTGTGGGGAGAAAACAGGATTAGGCTATTGAGTTGGATATTCAACCATTGATCGTGATGAATGGTGGAGCAGGCTCAGTGGGCTGAATGGCCTCTTCCTGCTCCTATCTTTTATGTTTCTCTGACTGTGGCTCCCATGAGGTTTAGAAATCAAGCTCTCTGTTATACTGCTAATCAGCCTGAAAGTATCACGAGTAGTTTTGTCCTCAAGTCTGAGCACTGAGCTGTTTATTGTGTTTGAAGGGTTTGAGCTACAGCTGCAATATTGATGCAAATGAGCAAGATGTTGCCACAAACAGTCAGCTAATGGCTCAAACTAATTACAGCACCCAGTTAGTGAATGATAGGATGATTACTGTTATCAGTAATTAGTAATTAATAGAACAAATAAAGCAGAAACCGTTTTTATTGGCACAGGAGGTCGATAATCAGGGGACGCAGATTTAAACTAATTGTCAAAAGAATTAGAGACAAGAGGAGAATTTCTTTTTTAAAATGCAGTAACTTATAACCTGGAAGGCTGGTGAAAACAATTTCAAATTACTTTTAAAAGGAAATTGGGTAATTAATTGAAGGTAAAGATTTTGTAATATGGGATGTGGACATTGGCGTGAACGGTTTTGAACTGGATTTTCAGAGACTAGTTTGCATGATGTGCAACCCTTTGGAAACTGGGCAAGGGAAGAAGAGTCCATCCAGTAACAGGCTGCAAAAAATGCTTTTCCTTGTCTAAATTTTCTACTTGAAGCCCACAGTCCATTTTTGTACTTGAGCATGTTTTACGGGTAGAGTTTTATCACGGTTAGGAAAGCAGAAAGACAGCATCACCATTGTAGTCAAGCAACAATCTATGACCAGCTCAGACCATGGCAATTTAAGGTATTGCAATTCAGAGTTATGAAATGCCTGAATAGATGTTAATAATCTAATTTTTGCTAATAATTCTAAAAGGCTGCAAGATGACCAGAATATTTCCGTCACTCAAGGACAGCATTATCCTGAGTTTACTTTGTCCGTAAGGCTGGAGTTATGTGTTTTGGATATTTTTTTTCTGAAGCAAATAAACAATCTATTAAGGTTAAAATGATTAGAGGTAATGAAGTCCCCTAGAGATTGAGCTGTTCAGGTCTGCCATATGACGGTCTTAAAAATCCACTCAAAAGATCAATTATGAGTGATGATCAACTCTCAAATATATTGTTTGAATTGGTTTGGTTTGATTAGTAAGTTTGCAGATGACATAAAGGTTGGTGGATTTTGCAAATAGCAATGAGGACCATCAGAGGATACAGATCAATTGGAGGCTTGGGCAGAGCGATGGCAGATGAAGTTTAATCTGGACAAATGTGAGGTATTGCATTTTGGAAGGTCTAATACAGATAGAAAATGTATAGTAAATGGTAGAACCCTTATGAGTATTGATAGGCAGAAGGATCTGGATGTCTAGGTACATAGGTCACTGAAAGTGGCAATGTAAGCAGAGAAGGTAGTCAACAAGGCAAATGGCACATTTGTCTTCATTGGCCAAAGCATTAAGTTTAAAAATTGGCAAGTCATGTTGCAGCTTTATAGAACTTAGTTGGGCTGCACTTCGAAGAAATTGTTCAGTTCTGGTTGCCACACTAGAAGAAGGCTTTGGAGAGGGTACAGAAAAGATTTACCAGGATGTTGCCTGGTACGAAGGGCATTAGCTTTGAGGAGAGATTGGAGAACTTGGTCTGTTCTCACTGGAACGAAGGAGTTTGAGGGGCAACCAGATAGAAGTCTACAAAATTGAGTGGCATGGACAGAATGGAAAGTCAGAAGCTTTTTCCCAACATGAATGAGTCAACTATTTGGAAGCATAGGTTTAAGGTGTCAGTGGCAAGGCTTAAAGGAGTTATATGTTTGTACACAGAGGGTGATTGGTGCCTGGAACTCGCTGCCAGGAAAAGTAATGGAAACAGGTATGATAGTGAGCTTTAAGGGGTATCTGGACAAATGCACGACTATGATGGGAATAGAAGGATATGGACTCTGGAAGGGTAGGAGGTTTTAATTCAGTTGGGCAACATGGTCAGTGCAGGCTTGCTGTAAACCTGTTCAGGTGCTGTAATTTTCTTTGTTCTTTGGGATTCATGTCTTTTAACAAGGAGATCACTGAAATAGAGACAAGGGGCTTGATTAACACTTTGCAACGTCAGAGCTAGCTGGCTGAATAAGCGAGCTTGTGGTAGTATCTACCCCATTACCAAAAGTACCCTGTACCAAAAGTACAATAAAGGCTGTACATTATTTGTTTCTTTCCTATTTCTATCACTGTCCCATTATTTGTTTCTTTCCTATTTTCTATCAACGCACGTGCAAGTATGATATTGTATTACGGGACAGACAGTGTACAAACAATGGGTAATTTTTCCAGCATTGACACAGTAGCCAATGCATGCAACTTAATAAGCAATGAGGGAGATGTGGCTTCATATATGCACTCAGAAATTGTCCAGCTTTTAGCAATATATCCGAGGCACATGATACCGGAGGACATTGGAAGCGCCAATGCAGAAAACAAAGACCAGAACGTGATGGCCTTGTGGTATTATCATTCGATAATTAATCCAGAAACTCAGCTAATTAAAGGCAAACTGTCACATGGAGGTCAGGAAGAAAGCACTTTCGGGACACTGAGCGTTTTGCTGACGAGTCTACATATTGCTCCGATGTATGGCAAAAGATTGCTCTGTATGGAATGCTCCCATTTGTGAAGGTTCCAATTCCTGTGAATAGAGATGCACTGGCCAACAAAGTGTGTGCTTTGCAAGCCAAAAGCTGCAAACATCCTTTCCACACCAACATGTATGTCCACACTGCAGCCATTCTTCCTGTGCTCAAATTGGACTGATTTAATCATCTTCAAACTCATTTCAGTTGAAACTTAAGCTCTAGACATTGCCATCCTTTAACGATTATTGCAGGTAATTGTAAAATAAAGTTGAACTGTTTGCGTCATCAGTTACCAGAGGCTATGTTTGAGGAATAGCCTAGTTGGCCGGTCATTATACAAAATATTGTCATGTATGGTTTGCAATTGGGAGGTTATTGCACATAATGCACAATGTATTAATGTTTACTTCAATGCCAGGTAATTGCTCAGACACAACAAATCTCTTCATCTGTGCAGTTCAAGTGGAAAGTGACTCATTGCTCATAAAATACCAAAAGTACAATAAAGGCTGTACATTATTTGTTTCTTTCCTATTTTCTATTCCTTCACTCTATGTTTGGACATTGTTGTGCAGTGTTCTGATGTGAGGGCATTAGTGAGAGAGTGCAGAAAAGATTCAGGAGAATAGCAAAAGACATGGGAAGGTTATAGAAATTGGGACTCTTCTCCTTGGAGAAGCGAAAGTTGAGAGGAGATTTAATGAAATGAAATTAATTAAAATCAGGAGGGGTTAGAAAAGATTGGGAGAAACCATTCCCATTGGCAGAAGGATCAAGAATTGGGCACAGATTTAACATAATTGGCAAGAGTGTCACTAGGGACACAAGCAAAAATGTTTTCACAAGGTGAGTGAGGATCCAGAGCACACAGGAATGTTCTGGCTGTTCACACTTGGGAGATTTTCTGGGCCCACTGACAGCATATCCTGTTACGGGTTCCCCTGCAGCATTGCGTGCAGTCAATGGGAAAACCTATTAACAACAGCGAGACCCATGAGCTCCTGCCACCAGTAAATGGTATGCTGCCTCCCACTGTGAGAAACTCACCATGAGGAGGCCAGAAAATCCTCCTCGTCCTCATTGCCTGAGGGTGTGGGGGAGGCAGATTCAATGAGACTTTCAAAGGAATTGGCTAAACAAAGAATTCATTACAGGCATGCAGAGAAAGTTACACTTGATGCATTGTTCATTCAACAGGCGTGCATAGACATGATAGGCTGAATGGTCTCCTCCAGTGCTGGAACGATTCTGGTCTGTTTCTGTCTAACTCCTATCATCTTGCCAAGTTGCTTTGCTTCTGTGTATTTATGCCTACCCATGACTTCACTATTATTTCAATAGATCAATGATTTATTGATCCAGGTGTTAGGCTTGGAAGTTGGTGAACATTTTGGTGATAGTGACCACAATTCGGTTGCGTTCACCTTAGTGATGGATAGGGATAGGCATGAAGCTGGGGGCAGTAGTTATAGCTGGGGGAAGGGTAATTATGAGGCCATAAGGAGAGCATTAGGGTGCATAGGTTGGACTAGGAAACTACAGGGATTGGGAACATCTGAAATGTGGAGCTTATTCAAGGAACAGCTGCTGCAAGTCCTTGATAAGTATGTCCCTGTCAGGCAAGGAGGAAATGGTCGAGTAAGGGAACCTTGGTGTACGAAAAAAGTTAATTCGCTGGTTAAAAGGGAAAAGGAGGCTTATGTCAGGATGAGGCTCGAAGGCTCGGTTAGTGCAATGGATAGCTATAGATTAGCCAGGAGGGAGCTAAAGAGTGAGTTGAGAAGAGCTAAGAGGGGACACGAGAAGACCTTGGCTGATAGGATTAAAGAGAATCCTAAAGCTTTCTTTAGATATGTTAATAATAGAAGATTGGTTAGGGCAAGATTAGGGCCAGTCATAGACAGCAGTGGGAAGTTGTGCGTGGAGCCTGAAGAGATTGGTGAGGCACTGAATAAATATTTCTCTTCGGTATTCACGCAGAGTGCTGGAAATGTAGCTATGGAGAACACTGAGGTACAGGGTTGCAAATTGGGAAGTATTGTAGTAGATAGGGAGGATGTGTTAGAAATTCTCGAGGGTTTGAAGTTGGATAAGTCCCCTGGGCCGGACGGGATTTACCCTAGGATTCTCTGGGAGGCAAGAGAGGAGATTGCAGAGCCTCTGGCTCTGATCTTCAGGTCGTCGTTGGTTACGGGTGTGGTTCCGGAGGACTGGAGGATAGCGAATGTGGTCCCATTGTTCAAGAAGGGGAAGAGAGACCTTCCAGGGAATTATAGGCCAGTGAGTCTTACTTCTGTTGTGGGCAAAGTATTGGAGAGAATTATTAGGGATAGGATTTATAGTTATTTAGAGAGAAATGAATTGATTGGGGATAGTCAGCATGGTTTTGTGAAGGGTAGGTCGTGCCTTACTAACCTTATTGAGTTTTTTGAAAAAGTGACCAAAGAGGTGGATGGGGGTAAGGCGGTTGATGTGGTATATATGGACTTTAGTAAGGCGTTCGATAAGGTGGCCCATGGAAGGCTTCTGCAGAAAATGCAGATGTATGGGAGTGAGGGTGATTTAGCTAATTGGATTAGGAATTGGCTAGCAGATAGAAGACAGAGGGTGGTGGTTGATGGGAGATATTCATCGTGGAGTTCGGTTACAAGTGGTGTACCTCAGGGGTCTGTTTTGGGGCCCCTGCTGTTTGTAATTTTATAAATGATCTGGATGAGGGTATTGAAGGATGGATTAGTAAATTTGCAGATGACACTAAAGTCGGTGGAGTGGTAGATAGTGAAGAGGGGTGTTATAGTTTGCAGAGAGACTTGGACAAGTTGCAGAGCTGGGCCGAGAGGTGGCAAATGGAGTTTAATGTGGAAAAGTGTGAGGTAATGCACTTTGGCAGGAATAATAAATGTGTAGAGTATAGGGCTAATGGTAGGATTCTTAATAGTGTTGATGAACAGAGGGATCTTGGTGTATTTGTGCATAGATCCCTGAAAGTAGGCAGTCAAGTCGAGAAGGTTGTTAAGAAGGCATATGGAGTCTTAGCTTTTATTAGTAGGGGGATTGAATTTCGGAGCCGCAACGTCATGTTGCAACTGTACAAAACTCTAGTGCGGCCGCACTTGGAGTATTGTGTGCAGTTCTGGTCCCCACATTATAAGAAAGATGTGGAGGCATTGGAGAGGGTACAGAGGAGGTTTACCAGGATGTTGCCTGGTATGGAGGGCAGGTCTTATGAAGAGAGGCTGAGGGATTTGAGGTTGTTTTCGTTAGAAAGGAGGCGGCTAAGAGGAGACCTTATCGAAACATATAAGATGATTAGAGGTTTAGATAGGGTGGACAGTGATAGCCTTTTTCCTAGGATGGAGAAAGCTAGCACGAGGGGACACAGCTTTAAATTAAGGGGTGATAGTTGTAGGACGGATATCAGAGGTAGGTTCTTTACCCAGAGGGTGGTTAGGGAGTGGAATGCCCTGCCTGCGTCAGTTGTAGCTGCACCAAGTTTGGTGGCATTTAAGAGGTTAGTTGATAAGTTTATGGAAGAGAAGGGAATGGTTTAGTTTGGAGGGTGATTGCTTTTTTCATAATTGGTCGGCGCAACATTGAAGGCCGAAGGGCCTGTTCTGCGCTGTAATGTTCTGTGTTCTATGATTTGGAATTTCAGTACGTCTTGTGAGGAAAGCAAGCAGCCTAAGAATTTTATTGAATTTTTGGTGTGAAGTGTTAGTCCTGACAGCAGTTGGAGAAAAGAGAGTTTAGGGACTGTGGAACAAGGAGGTGCTGGCTCCCAGTGCACAGAGCTGAACTGGGGAATTGCACACAAGGGGAGCCTTGATATGGTGGACATGGAAACATTGTGCAAAACCTTTCCAATGCAGTTATTTATGGACATTAGACAATTGTTGAAACAGAACTTTTTTGTACTGATTTTTCCTCTCTTAGCAATACCTGTTCCACCATTCAGAGATTTTGCAGTAGCACAGTGGTTCGCATTTCTGTCTTGTGCCAGTAATGCGAGTTCAATTCTGGTCTCTGGTGACTGCCTGTGTGTGATTTGCAAATTCTTCACATGTCAGTGCAGGTTTCCTCCAGGTGCTCTGGTTTCCTACCACATTCCAAAGATGAGTGCGTTAGGTTGATTGGCCATGCAAGATTGTCTCTTAGTGTCAGGGGAACCAACAGGGTCAATAAATGAGGTGATGGGGATAGGACCTGGGTGGAATTGATGTCAGTGCATGTTCAATGGGCCATGTGGCCTCCTTCTGCACTTTAGAGATTCTATGAAGAACAAGGCTGACTTATAGAACATAGAACATAGAACATTACAGCGCAGAACAGGCCCTTCGGCCTTCGATGTTGCGCCAACCAATTAGGAACAAGCAGTGACCCTCTAACCTAGACCATTCCCTTTTCATCCATAAACTTATCTACTAACCTCTTAAGCGTCACCAAACTTGGCGCATCTACAACTGACGCAGGCAGGGCATTCCATACCCTTACCACCCTCTGGGTAAAGAACCTACCTCTGACATCCGTCCTATAACTACCACCCCTTAATTTAAAGCTATGTCCCCTCGTGCTAGCTTTCTCCATCCTAGGAAAAAGGCTATCACTGTCCACCCTATCTAAACCTCTAATCATCTTATATGTTTCAATAAGGTCTCCTCTTAGCCGCCTTCTTTCTAACGAAAACAACCTCAAATCCCTCAGCCTCTCTTCATAAGACCTGCCTTCCATACCAGGCAACATCCTGGTAAACCTCCTCTGTACCCTCTCCAATGCCTCCACATCTTTCTTATAATGTGGGGACCAGAACTGCACACAATACTCCAAGTGCGGCCGCATTAGAGTTTTGTACAGTTGCAACATGACGTTGCGGCTCCGAAATTCAATCCCCCTACCAATAAAAGCTAAGACTCCGTATGCCTTCTTAACAACCTTATCGACTTGACTGCCTACTTTCAGGGATCTATGCACATATACACCAAGATCCCTCTGTTCATCAACACTATTAAGAATCCTACCATTAGCCCTATACTCTACACATTTATTATTCCTGCCAAAGTGCATTACCTCACACTTTTCCACATTAAACTCCATTTGCCACCTCTCGGCCCAGCTCTGCAACTTGTCCAAGTCTCTCTGCAAACTAGAACACCCCTCTTCACTATCTACCACTCCTCCGACTTTGGTGTCATCCGCAAATTTACTAATCCATCCTTCAATACCCTCATCCAGATCATTTATAAAAATTACAAACAGCAGGGGCCCCAAAACAGACCCCTGAGGTACACCACTTGTAACCGAACTCCAAGATGAATATCTCCCATCAACCACCACCCTCTGTCTTCTATCTGCTAGCCAATTCCTAATCCAATTAGCTAAATCACCCTCTATCCCATACATCTGCATTTTCTGCAGAAGCCTTATGGTCCAACTCTCTAGGTCCACCTTTGAACAATGTCTCTTAATGTCAGCACTTAATCTTAAATTTTTCTTCTGAATGGTCTGTTTATGTAATGTATGTCTTGTCTGGCTTGCCATATCTCTCAAATGCATTACATGAACAAAGAACAAAACAGCACAGGAAACAGGCCCTTCGACCCAACGAGCCCGTGCTGCCACCTCGATATTCCCACCTCTACCCGTGATCCCTGTCTATGTTTATAGATCAATGGATTAAAAACCAAATTTGAGACAATTTAGGGAGAATTTGTTTTGCCAATTAGCCTAAGAGCACATCTTTGGGATGTGGGAGGAAACCGGAGCACCCGGAGAAAACCCATGGAAGCACGGGGAGAATGTGCAAACTCCCACAGACACAGGCCCAAATCCATGTATTTGCACAGCACAGCGATAGTCACTGAGCTGTCGTGTTGCCCATCAAATGGTCCAGGTCAAGCATACACTAACGACGTGAAGCACTAGGATACTCTCGAAAAAGATCCAAGAGCAGTGCTGTCACGACCCATCGCATGTATGCCCCTTGTTAGACAACAAGGTGGACCAAAGCACCTGTAGGATAAAAAAAGGATCCATGTTATTTTGTTAGTTTGGTTGCTGAAGAATTGAATGGTAGTTGTAATGTTAATCAGCTCCTGTGCCTATGTATATTGATTAATCTTTGAAGATACTACCATTTAAAAATACAGCAAATTGAAAAAGAGGATGATGGATCTTTGCAGTAATGCCACTCAAAATGAAACCTGTTATATATTTAAGTGGTTGCATGATTGCACTGTAAGGGCCTGTCACATTATTAATGGTGACATCTTGATTTATGCTCTGTATAGACAAGAGCTCCTTGGGAAAGCAATTCTGTGTTATTTTGAATCTACATTTGCAAACCATGTCTTTTTGTTTAAAATCCACAATCCCTAACATTGTTAGGACATTACAAAACCAAAATAAGGAAACTTTATTTTTCAACTGTGAGCCATGTGTTGAATATATGCTACAAAGCAGGAAAAAAAGCTGGATTTAAGTACAGGAATCTGCAGAATTTGGAACTAAAAGAAACCTGCAGACTTTAAAAATAAATAACAACTACAGAGAATAAGATTAAATCTCATGGGATCAGAGGCAAAGTAACTGGATGGATTAAGAACTGGCTTGGCCATAGAAGGCAGAGAGCAGCAGTGGAAAGGTGTTTTTCTGAATGGTGGTGTGTAACTATTGATGTTCCGCAGAGATTAGTGCTGGGGTCTCCGCTGTTTATAACATGTATAAATGACTTGGAAGAAAAAGTAGCTGGTCTGATTAGCAAGTTTGCGGGTGATACTAAGATTAGCAGAGTTGCAGATTGTGATGGAGAACATAGCTGGAAAATTGGTTGGAGAAATAGCAGCTGGAATTCAATCCAGACAAATGCTAGGCATTTCGCTAGATCCTATTCAGATAGGAGCTATCAAATAAATGGCAGAACCATCAGGAGCACAAGTATACTGAGATCTGGAGTACAGGTCCACAGATCTATGAAAATGGCAGCATATGTGGAAAAAGGTAGTGAAGAAAGCATTTGTCATTCTTGCCTTCATCAGATGGGGCATCGAATATAAAAGTTGGCAAACTGTGTTGCAGTTTTATAAATCATTGTTTAGGCCACGTTTGGAATACTGTGTCCAATTCCAGCTGCCACACTACCAGAAGGAGATGGAGGCTTTGGAGAGAATATAGAAAAGGTTTACCAGTGTGTTGACTATAGCCTATGAGGAGTGATTGAATAAACTGGGATTGTTCTCCCTGGAAAGATGGAGGCTGACAGAAGTTTATAAAATTGAGAGGTACTGATCGGGCGATCAGCTAGAAGCTTTTCCAGTGCAGAAGTGACAATTACAAGGGGGCACAAGTTCAGGGTAAGGGGGGAAACGTTCAGTGGAGATGTGCAGGTGACGTTTTACGTGGAGTGTCTGGGGACCTGAAATGCACTGCCAAGTGAGGTGATTGTGGCAGTTACGATAGGCATGTGAACGAATGGGGAATAGGGGGATATCCTGTGATCGGCACAAGCTTGGATAGCTGAGGGGCTTGTTCCTGTGCTTCACTGTTCTTTGTTCTATATCAATTTGCTTAAAATAAAGGAAGCTCGGCTGTTTGTTAGATTTGGGAGGGAAAAACAACAATGAGAAGCTCTGTTGCTTTTGGTTAATGAAAAGATTCAGTGAGAAGAAATGGCTAGTAAGAGAAAAAAAAATAGGTTCCGGTCAGACCACAAGCCCACTGGGACCCCTGAAGGATGGAAAAATCAATAAGATACAACTAACAGACTGCCAACAGCCCACTGTGTACAAAAAAATACAAACAAAAGAAATGCTGCAGAGTTTCTGGGCTACCGTTGCTGCGGTGTGTTTGAAATAAAACAAGAAGTTTTATAAGTTTGGGAGGCTTGTAAGGGGAATGAAGTGACTGATCCCTGAGGATCCCAAAAAAGTGAGGGAAACACAGAGAACAAAAGTCCCTGTTGAGTTTAAAAAAAACCTTGAGAATCACCCAGAGGGGAAAAAAAAGAAGAGATTGCTGCTGTGCTTTCAACGGGAACGTCATTCCATTGCTCAAGAAAGAAGGCTCCATACTCATCTGTGGAGATTTCAAGGTTACAATTAATTATGTGTTGTGTGCTGAACAATATCCACTTCTTTGGATTGAGGACATTTTTCAGGCCTGGCTGATGGATAGAAATTCAGCAAAATATTCAGCAAAAAGGGTATGGAATGCCCTGCCTGCGTCAGTTGTAGATGCACCAAGTTTGGTGGCGTTTAAGAGGTTAATAGATAAGTTTATGGATGAAAAGGGAATGGTTTAGGTTGGAGGGTCACTGCTTGTTCCTAATTGGTCGGCGCAACATCGAAGGCCGAAGGGCCTGTAATGTTCTATGTTCTATGTAAAATAAACCAATAACAGGCTGACTGACAAGTTTGAGAAAGGTGGCACAGTGATTAGCACTACTGCCTCAGTGGTTGAGACATGAGTTTGATTCCTGGCTTGGGTTACTGTCCGTGTGGAGTTTGTACATTCTCTTCGTGTCTGCCTGGGTTTTCTCCGCGTGCTCCTTTTTCCCCCCCACAGTCCAAAGATGTGTGTGTTAGGTTGATTGGTCATGTTGAGTTGCTTCTTGTGTCAGGGGGATTAGGAATATATATTTGGGCTTAAAAGGGTAGAACTTGGGAAGGATTGTTGTTGGTGCACACTCAGTGGGCCAAATGCACTGTAAATTCTATCTATGAGAAATCACAAGAATATCTTACCATCACAGCACACAAATGATTGTACAGATACTGCTGTTTGCCTTTTGGAGTAGCATCAGCTTTAGCCCTGTTTCAAAGAACCATGGACCAGATCCTGACTGGCTTGCTTGGAGTTCAGTGTGTTACTTTGATGACATGTTGGTACTGGTCGGCACTGCTGAAGATCAACACAAGAACTCCAGTGTCACCCTGCAAAGGTGAGAGGAATAAGGCCTATGCATTTACAAAGACAAATGTGAATTTTTTCAGCCCTCTTTGGAATATTTGAAGCACATCATCGATGCTGCTGGCCTTCACAAAGTATCCTCCAAAGTCAAAGGGTGATCCAGTTCCTCAGAATATCAGTTAATGTCACCCATTCTTAAGCTGCTGAATTATTACAGGAGATTCATTCCACAGTTGGCACTCCTGCTGAAATCCTTAAAATCATAGTATCCCTACAAATGCAGAAGGTGACTATTAGTATCCCTACAAATGCAGAAGGTGACTATTAGTATCCCTACAAATGCAGAAGGTGACTAATAGCCTGCACTAGCAATTCCACCCAAGTTCTATTCCCCCTAAGTTCACATATTTACTCTGCTCATCCCCTGACACTAAGGGGCAATTTTAGCATGGTCAATCAACCTAACCGCACAACTTTGGACTGTGGGAAGAAACTCACTCAGACAAGAGGAGAACATATAAACTGCACACAGACAAGTCCCCCAAAGCCAGAATTGAACCGGGTCCCTGGTGCTGTGAAGCAGCAATGCCAACCACTGCCACCTGCTGCCCATGAGACTTTGTGCCAGAACAAACCTTGGAGAAGGACAGAAGCCTGTGATGCTGCTTTCAAGAAAGCTAAAGTGGCATTTGCAGATTCTGAGGTGCTGACACACGTTGAGCTCTCCTTACACTACTTGCATGTGATGCATTATCTTTTGGACTTAGTGTTGTTGTCGTACGCAAGCTACCTTCTGACATAGGCTGATAGCATTCACTTCACAGACTGTAAAGCAGAGGGCCAATGTGCTCAAATCAATGGTAAAGCACTGGGGACAATTTTTGGAATCTAGAGATTTCACCTATTTGGGTAGAAATTCCTGTTGCTGACTGATCATTGACCACTCACACACCTTGATATTCAGTCTGCACATGGTTATCCCTCCTTTATCTGCAAACAAAATGCAGCATTGGGCATTGATGTTGAGCGTTCATGTAAGACATCAAAAATATACTGGCACAACAATGGATATGGTCTTTCAAGGCTGCTCCTACCTGTCCACCACAGAGACATTGCTGATAAAGACATCTTTCAGTTTGCACAGTTGGAGAATGCACCCATCACTTCAGTCCAAATCATCAAGGTGCCTCGAGTCGACCCAGCATTGTCCAAAGTCACGGACTTGTGATGCATGGCAACTCTAACCCAGACTTCCAAGTGTCACTGAAATTTATCCTTATGTATCTAGAAAAGTGCAGTTATCAGTCACTAAAGGATGTTTGCTTTGAGGCTAAGTTTTTATTCCACCAACAGTGGAAAAAGCCATTGTTGGACTAAGTGCATTCTGAATACTGTGGGATATTTTGCATGAAAAAGATCACCAGGACCTAATTTGGCTTGGACCAAATTAATACATTGAGACCAAGGCAAGATCATGCTCTTCATTTCAAAGTGTGAGAAACATACCTCATTTGGTACCCCTCCATCCATGGGATTGACTGGAAAACCCGTGGCAGGGCATTCATCTCAATTTTGCTGGTCCATTTCAATTAACAATGTACATTGTAGGTGTAGATGCTCATTTCAAACGACCAGAAATGTAATGTCCTCTATTAAATCAGAACACAATTCAAAAGGTGAAAGAAATTTTCAGTCATTACAGATTAAAAGAGCAACTCGGTTTTTGAGACATAATGGAATTCATCACATCACCTCAGCACCACACCACCCATCCACCAATTAATTTGCAGGGAAAAACACTTCAAGATGGTCACATGGACATTCCTCCATTCAAAAGCATCCAAATACATTCCTGCTGACATACTGAAACAAGCACACCTTATGATTAAAGCATCTTCAACATTCCTTCTAATCAGGACTGCAACTGAGATCTTCTGAAACCAACAAAAATATGATAAATTGTGCCAGATCAATAGCATGACCAAATGGAGAGAAGATCAAAACCACAAATTTTCTGTACTGGACAAGAAGGTCTTGGAGTTGACTGGATTTCTGCTACTGTGATTCCTTACACAACCTATTTCGTACATAGTTCAATCGGTGTATAATCTCACATGGCGGAGACATGTTGGCCAAGAGTTGCCAAATCAAGCACCATCTAAAGATATACCTCTTACAGAAGAGCCTGACTTCGCCACCTGCAGTGAGTCATCTTCAAGTCAAGGAATGCCGACTCCAGTCTCGTCTCCTCAATTGAACTTGACCGAGGGGACACAGCTTTAAATTAAGGGGTGATAGTTATAGGACGGATATCAGAGGCAGGTTCTTTACCCAAAGGGTGGTTCGGGAGTGGAATGCCCTGCCTGCAGCAGTTGTAGATGCGCCAAGTTTGGTGGCGTTTAAGAGGTTAGTTGATAAGTATATGGAAGAGAAGGGAATGGTTTAGTTTGGAGGGGCATTGCTTTTTATATTGGTCGGCGCAACATCGAAGACCAAAGGGCCTGTTCTGTGCTGTAATGTTCTATGTTCTATGTTCTATGAAGTTGTCTTGCCCTCTCCAGCATGAGGCACAATTTCAGGTTTGGCTACGTATTTCAAATTGTCATCAACTCCCGATGAACATTATTCTTAGAGCAACAGAAGTTCGCCTTAACCCATATCATCAGGGTAAATCCCTTGAGGACCTGAGTTACGCTTGAGGTGGAAGTTTTGTGCATTTTTGAGTTAGCCTACCCACTTGCCTGAATTCAGAACATGTTTTGTTAAAAACTGACACTTCCAGTAAGGGAAGAAGAATACATTATGTATTGTATATCTTGTCTGGCTTGCTGTATTTTGCAAGTCAGTGCATTTAGGGGTGTTTAATTAGTTGGATTGCTGAAGCATTAAACGGCAGCTGCAATGTTATTCACCTTCTGTGCCTGTGTGTATTGGTTAATCTTTGAAGGTACCAGTATTAAAAAATAACAGCTGGCTGCAAGTTTTAGATACAAGGAACAAAGAACAACATAACGCAGAAATAGGTCCTTCAGCCCACCAAAACTGTGCCGATCACATTGTCCTATGTAGATGAACGTAGGACCTGTGTCTATCCAGACAAGTCTGACATGTCACTAATGTGTCTGCCTCAACCACCTCACTGAGCAGTGCATTCCAGACTCTAACCACACTCAGTAAAAAAAATATTCCCTGCACATCTCTACTGAACCTTTATCCCCCCTTACCTTGAACTTGTGCACCCTTGTAATTATCATTTCTGCCCTGGAAAAACTTCCAAGTGTTCACTGTCAATGCCCCTAATAATTTTATGAACTTCTATCAGGTTGCCCCTCTGCCTATGTCCTTCTGGGGAGAACAATCCCAGCTTATTCAACCTCTTCTCATTGTTAATATCCTCTATAGCAGACAAGATCCTGGTAAAGCTTTTCTGCGCTCTCTCCAAAGCCTCCATATCCTTCCGATAATGTTGTGACTAGAATTGGACACAGTATTCCAATTGTCCCCCAACAAACATTTTATGTAACTATAGCATAATTTGCCAACTTTTGTATTCAGTATGATGAAGGCAAGCACGTCATACATCTTCTTCATCACCTTTTCCATTTGTGCTATCACTTTTAAGGATCTAAGGACCGGTACTTGTCTATCTTCCTGATGGTTCTGTCATTTATTTTATAGCTGCCACCTGAATTGGAACTTCCAAAATGTATCATCTTTCTTTTGAACAGATGAAGTTCCATCTGCCATTTTTCTGCCCAATTTTTCAACCTATTTGTATCCTGCTAAATCTATATCTTCATCACTATCCACAACTTCAGCAATCTTAATATCATCTTCAAACTTGCTAATCAGACCAGCTATTTTTACTTCCAAATTATTAAACAACAGACGTCCCAACACTGATTCCTGCAGAACACCACGAATTACAGACCTCTATTCAGAAAAACATCCTTCTACTACTATCCTTTTGTTTTCTATGGCTAAGTCAGTTCTAAATCCATCGAGCTAGTTCAACCCTGATCCCATATGATTTAACCTTTGGCACCTTCCTGCCATGAAGGAACTTTGTCAAATGTTTTACTGAAGTCACATATACAACCTCTAGGACTCTTCCCTCATCAATCATTTTTGTCACCTCCTCAAAAAACTCAATTAAATTAATGAGGCATGAACTCCCTCACACAAAAATATGTTGTTTGTCATGAATAAAACCATTCAGTCCCAAATGTGTATAGATCCTACCCCTAAGAATCTTCTCCAACAATTTCACTATCACTGACGTCAAGCTCACTGGCCTATAATTACCTGGGTTATCCTTGCTATCCTTCTTAAATAATGGGACAACACTGCTATCCTTCAATCCTCTGGGACCTCACCTGTGGCCAACAAGGAAACAAATATTTCTGTTCGAGGCCTAGCAATTTCCTTTCTTGTGTTCCTGAAACAGCTGGGATAGATGCCATATGGCTCTAGAGATTTGTCTACCTTAATGCTTCTTAATACAACTAACACTTCCTCCTTTGTAATGATGACTTGCTCGAGACAGTTTGCTTATCCCTCCAAGACACTATCAATTGACATGTCCCTCTCCATCGTGAATTATGTCCTTTAGTCATAGACTTCCTAACCAGTGAAATAGTTTCTCTCTATCAACCTCAATGTTCCTCTTAATATCTTGAAAACACTGAAAATTTATCCCTTGTCCTTCTAAATGCCGGACAATAAAACCCTAATAAAGGTGGTGCAATGGTAATGTCACCGGATTAACAATCCAGAGGCTAAAGCATTGGGGACACAGGTTCAGATCCCACTCTGGCAATGGTGGAATTTAAATTCAATTAATTAACAATTCTGGAAATGAAAGCCAGCCTCAGTAATGGGTTCCAAAAACCCATCTGATTCACTAAGGTCCTTTAGGGTAAAAATCCTGATCTGACGTAGGTGATGCCAAGCCCCAGAGCAATGTAATTGACTTTTAACTCCTTTCTGAAATGGCCGAGTGAGAACCTCAGTTCAAGCGCAACTGGGAATAGGCAAGGAATGCCACACCCTATGAAAGAATAAATAGTTTTTGTAATCATTGCTCAAAATATAAAACTTAGAGCCCAGGTAAATCTATATTTTTCTCTCCGGGGTCAACATAGTCTTCCTACGGCCAGAATAGACTCGGTGTTTTTATGACTGGGATTTTGCAAAGCTGTAACCGAAGTTCTTAATGTAATGTCTTCTCGATTCTCAGCGCCAAGTCACTCGGCCTGTTCTTTCAAAAGATGATAATTAAAACGACCACCGACATTATATCAAGAGTAACAGACTTCACATGAAGCTAGAAGCTTGACAAGATAGCAGCAAGTCTGTGCAGTTGAACTGATGAGTGTAACTTGCAGTTGAGACTCAGAGATTTCAGGTTTAGAAACTTGCAGCAATCTTAATTGCTTTTCTATTCATGTGCCTTCATTTGACCTTTTATAATCAAGTATAGGGACTTCTGTTTGGGAGATTAGACTGCATAATTGCTGAGATGATGTATAATTTTATGGAAATGCACTCAAGATCCTTCAGCTTTTCTGAAATCATCAGAGGTCAGGCAAAGCAAATGAAAATATTCTGCAATCATAATAGGAACGGCTCTTGATGGAGAACATTCTGAAGTAAAGGCTTTCTCACCAACAACCTGTACTGATATTGCAACTTTAATGTAATGAAACATCCCTTTATGCTTCAGAGGAGCTTTATAAAACAATGTATATGGCGAAGCCACATCAGGTCAGATGAACAAATGCTTGATCAAACAGATTTGTGTTAAGGCATGTCTTAAAAGAGGAAAGTGAGCAAAGAGATATCAAAGAACAAAGAAAAAGAAGAAGAACAAAACAGCACTGGAAACAGGCCTTTTGGCCCAACGAGCCCGCGCCGCCACCCCAATGTTCCCACCTCTACCTGCGATCCCTGTCTATGTTTATAGATCTATGGATTAAAAATTAAATTTGAGACAATTTAGGGAGAATTTATTTGCCAATTAGCCTAAGAGCACATCTTTGGGATGTGGGAGGAAACTGGGGCACCCAGAGAAAACCCATGCAAGCACGGGGAGAATGCGCAAACTCCCATAGACACAGGCCCAAATCCATGTACCCGGACAACACAGCGATAGTCACTGAGCTGTCGTGTTGCCCATCAGATGGTCCAGGTAAAGCGTACACTAACGATGTGAATCACTAGGATACTCTCGAAAAAATCCAAGAGCAGCCCTCTCACGACCCATTGTGTGTATGCTCCTTGTTAGACAACAAGGTGGACCAAAGCACCTATAGGATAAAAACAAGTACATCAATATCATCATCTATTTACACACTTCCCAGGGACTCCCAAGGCTCATGATCCCTATTTTAAATCAGTTTTCTATACCTCTCCATTCCCATTCTGTTCATGTGCCCATTAAGTATTTCTTAAATAACTCCAGAGTGCCTGCCTCTACCACTTTACTTGGCAGTGCATTCCATACCCCCATCACCCTCTGCGTGAAAAAACTTTCTCTAGCATCCAAATTATACCTTACCCCCCTCACCCTAAGCTCATGACCCCTTGTGCTATTAGAGTTCATCTGAGGAAAAAGCTTAACCCTGTTTACTCTATCTATACCCCTCATAATCTTGTACACCTCTATCAGATCTCCTCTAAGTCTACATCTTTCTAAGGAAAATAGCTCCAATTTACCTAACCTCTTTTCATAACTCAGACCTTCCATACAAGGCAGCATCCTGCTAAACCTCCTCTACACTCCCTCCATAGTCTCCACGTCTTTCCAGTAGTAAGGCGACCAGAGCTAGACACAATATTCCAAATGAGGTCTAACTAATGTTTTATGCAACTGCAACATTAAAGGCCAGCTCTTGTACTCTATACCTCTTCCTATAAAGGCTAACATACCATATGCTTTCTTCACAACCTTCTCCACCTGCTCTGCCACCTTCAGAGACTTGTGCACCTGCACCCCCAGGTCCCTCTGCGTTTCTATACCCTTAATAGGTCTACCCTTTATCATATACCTCCCTGCTACATTCTTTCTCCCGAAATGCATCACCTCACATTTATCAGGATAGAATTCCATTTGCCATCTGTTTGCCCAAGCTACAGCTATGTCCTGCTGCATCGCCTGACAATGCTCCTCACTATCCGCAAGTCCAACATCTTTGTATCGTCTGCAAACTTGCTGATTACTCCACTTACTCACTCTTCCAAGTCATTTATATATGTTACAAATAGAAGAGGTCCCAGTATCAAGCCCTGCAGCACACCACTAGTGACTGACCTCCATCTAGAAAAACACCCTTCCACTAATACTCTTTGTTTCCTATTACCAAGTAAGAAGTCTGACAACATCAGTTTTAAATTCAACCGATTTATTTGATAGTAAAATTGCAAGCTTTTGGATTTATGGCCTTCGTCAGGCAAATGAGGTCTTCTGGTCTCCAACAGCACACATATCAGCACATACAGTTTACAGATTACTGATTAGAATGCGAATCTTTACACCGAACCTGCTATTCAAGTTTTAAAGTGGCTAATAATGTGAGTGGAAGGAGCACTGAGCACAGGTTAAAGAGATGTGTATTGTCTCCAGACAGCACAGTAAGTGAAGTTTTTTGCTAACCCAGGCAAGTCATGGGGGTTACAGATAGTGTGACATGGAGCCAAGATCCCTGTCAAGACTGTCCTCACGTGTGCGGAACTTGGCTATCAGTCTCTGTTCAGAGGCTCTGTACTGTCGTGTGTCGTGAAGGCCCCCTTGAACAACGTTTACCCAAAGGTTGGAGGCCGAATGCCCGTGACTGCTGAACTGTCTGCCAACAAGGGAACAGTTTTGCCTGGTGATTGTCGAGCGATGTTCATTCATCGCACGGTACATTGGGGAGACCATGCAGACGCTACAACAACGGATGAATGAACATCGCTCGACAATCAGCAGCCAAACCTTTGTCAAACGCCTTGCTGAAATCCATATAGATGACATCAACGGCTCGCCCTTCGTTGACCATTTTCATCACCTCCTCAAAAAATTCGACCAGATTCGTAAGGCGCAACCTCCCCTTAACAAAACCATGCTACGTATCCCTAATCAGATCGCAACACTCTAAGTGCCTATACATCCTATCCTACTACTGACGTCAAACTTATTGACGTTTCCACCCACTGGCCAAAGATGTGTGGCTTATTTGCATTGGCTATGCTAAATTGGCTCAAGTGTCAGGGGAATAATAGGTAAATCTATGGGATTACGGGGATTGGACCTGGATTGGATTGTAATTGGTAGAGGCTCGATGGGCCAAATGACCTTCTGTACTGTGGGGATTCTATGTTTGCTACTCTTGCCCCCTGTCATCAGACATATTTGAAAGATTTGTGGCCTGATAACCACCTATTTGACCATACAATGAACACAACTTCCACGCCATCAAGTCCTGAGGTGGGATTTGAATCTGTTACTTCTAGCTAAGTGATAGGGACACAAACACTGCTTCACAAGACCCCCATTTTTGACAGCTAATAGTGAGTCCTTTCTTGAACAACGTCCCTCACTTATTTTAGCTATTTGTCTGTGTTAATATTTGTTTATCTATTTAAAAAGCATGTCAGACGCTGTGCTGATTCACTTTGTCTTCACCTGTTATTCTAATTTTCATTGAATTATATAAATGAGAAAAATAACTAAAATGTGTTTTCATTTTGTTCATGCAATAGATTTTGTGACTGCTTTTGAACAATACTGTCAGCAGCCTGGATTATAATACAGTATGTAATATCACCAGATACTGAGTAACATACAGGAGGAATTCTGACACAAAGCAGTGGCTTGTTTTAAATATGTTGCATTCAGAGGGAAGGATTATAAAACAGATTGTATACATTGTGTTAGAGGAAGAAGGATGGCAGGCTTGTGTGAAGCATGATCACCAGGGTAAACCAATTATGCCAAATGACCTGCTTCCGGGCTGTTAATTGCATGTAATATTTCACGGATGCAGAGGCGATGACTTTGCAATTGAATCTTGTCCTGAAGTTACCAAAAGCTGGTTGTGCATCTGCGTAATGTGAGGGTCCTAACACCATGTATTTCTTATGGTCATTATAATGGAAAACACTTCCTTTTGAGAGTCTACCAACTGTCGAGCCACGTACACCTGCAAATGATCCCTGAAGGCTACCGCTGGTAGTCATTTGTATGTTTGGGAATTAAGATAATAGAATAAAGCACGCCTTTAAGGAATACCAGGCTGAAATCAATTCTCCTTTTCCAATGGGATGACCAATAGAATCATAGATTCATATAGTGCAGAAGGAAGTCATTGGGCTCATTGCGTCTGCACCAACCACAATCCCACCCAAGACCTATTCCCATAACCCATGCATTTAGCTAAGCCCCCTGACACGAAAGGGTAATATAGCATGGCCAACCCATCTATCCCGTACATCTTCGGACAGTGAGAGGAAACTAGAGCACCTGGAGGAATGTGTAAATTCTGCACAGACAGTGACCCAAGTTGGAAATTGAACCTGGGTCCTTGGCACTTTTGAGGCAATTGTGCTAATCACTCTGCTGCAGTGCTGCAAAATAGTTTTGCCGAAGCAAGATTGTAGACTTCTATCTGAACACGCATTTTGTTGGTTCTGAAAATTGAATAGAGCATTTCTGAGGTGATCAGACAAACCTCTGCAGAAGAGGATGGGAGTCAGGTGACAAGTGGGGTTGGCGCTTCCATCAAAGATCCAATATCTGACGTTCATTCAGTTGAAGACTTCCCTACCTCAGGGCTTGCTGACTAAAAGAGGTCCATTCATTAGGTGGCCAAAGGGATTGATTATCAAGCTGCAAATCCTTCCAACACATAGCAAAGACAGGAGGTAAGATTGAAAGAGACTGCTATTCGACTGTATGATGAGGAGAACCTGTTTCTGAGCTATTTTGGGTGACATGGTGGTTAGATCTGCTGTCTGTGTTTCATTCCCGTCTTGGGTCACTGTCTGTGTAGAGTTCACACATTCTCCTTGTGCCAGCATGGATTTCCTTTGGGTTTCCTCCCACAACCCAGTAATGTGTGGGTTAGGTAATTTGGCCATGCTAAATTCCACTTAGTGTCCCGGGAGGCTAGGTTAGAGGGATTAGTGGGGTAAATATGTGGGGTTGTCGGGATAGGACTCAGGTGGGATTATTGTTAGTGCAGATTTGGTGGGCTGAATGGCCTCCTTCTGAATTGTGGGGATTCTATGATTCAAACATTGGAGCCCCCATCATTATCCATAGCTCCAGGCTACAATATATACATTAGTGTGCATGTTGCTACAGCAACCCGCACTGAGTGAACTGCAGCACGTGACCAGCAAGATGCAGATTTAACAAAAACACAGCAGAGTAGTTGCACAAAAGCTCATAAATGTCCAAGTGTAAGAAACAAGAAGTTAATAAAATCACTGCTGTCAGCTGCAAAAAGACTTGGAAGGAAGCGCAACACATATATTTGCTGGGCCTAATATATACTTCAATATACACCTTGCACCACTGAATGTCAATTATCTACGAACATTATCAGGCTCTCGTGCTGCACCTAAAAGGACCCCGTCATAACTGTTATCTCAGAAGCCCACAATGATGCTCACAGACTAGCTAAAAGTTTAGAGTGAGATAGAACATAAAACATTACAGCACAGAACAGGCCCTTCGGCCTTCGATGTTGCGCCGACCAATATAAAAAGCAATGACCCTCCACACTAAACCATTCCCTTCTCTTCCATATACTTATCAACTAACCTCTTAAACGCCACCAAACTTGGCGCATCTACAACTGCTGCAGGCAGGGCATTCCACTCCCGAACCACCCTTTGGGTAAAGAACCTACCTCTGATATCCGTCCTATAACTATCACCCCTTAATTTAAAGCTGTGTCCCCTCGTGCTAGCTTTCTCCATCCTAGGAAAAAGGCTATCACTGTCCACCCTATCTAAACCTCTAATCATCTTATATGTTTCGATTAGGTCCCCTCTTAGCCACCTCCTTTCTAACGAAAACAACCTCAAATCCCTCAGCCTCTCTTCATAAGACCTGCCCTCCATACCAGGCAACATCCTGGTAAACCTCCTCTGAACCCTCTCCAATGCCTCCACATCTTTCTTATAATGCGGGGACCAGAACTGCACACAATACTCCAAGTGCGGCCGCACTAGAGTTTTGTACAGTTGCAACATGACGTTGCGGCTCCGAAATTCAATCCCCCTACCAATAAAAGCTAAGACTCCATATGCCTTCTTAACAACCTTCTCGACTTGACTGCCTACTTTCAGGGATCTATGCACATACACACCAAGATCCCTCTGTTCATCTAGACTACTAAGAATCCTACCATTTGCCCTATACTCTACACATTTATTATTTCTGCCATAGTGCATTACCTCACACTTTTCCACATTAAACTCCATTTGCCACCTCTTGGCCCAGCTCTGCAACTTGTCCAAGGTAGATCGCTTCTTATTCATAGAGTCATATAAGCACAAGCGACAAGCCATCAGGATTTCAGTTTCACTCCAAAATATCAGATTTCTGAAAAGGAATTGAGAAAGTTTTGCACAAGTCAACAGATCATCTGTTGTAAGTAGCTACAGGAAGCTGGTTAATATACGTACAAGTGTAGCCCATGGAAGGTAATCTAAAACATTAAGATGTGAATGTTGCATGTAAACACTGACAATGCTTTTGTTTTCAGTAAGTTTGGAAGAAGCATCCCCTATGCTCTCAAAGCCTTACTGCTCTGACAAATGAAGGTTGATATGTGTGTACCCATAGATTCTGGTGTGAAATCAGTAACTTTGTGCCTTTGTCACAGTCCAATAGCTTTAATCAGACCCTTTTCTCTTCCACAGGAAAAAACCAGTACAGTTGCACTGCTGTTGTGATGGTAGTTAAACATTGACAGTTCCTAAGCGATCGCTCCGAAATTTCATTTGGCTCCTGTAAGGTAAGATGGGGAGGGTACAATTGTTGCATAGTGTGAAGAGATGGTCTCCAGATCACCTTAACCAATCTCTCTACCACCTTTTAAAGGTGATTTCTGCAAATCCGTATGTCCCAGTGATTCAGAAAAGCTATTGCCTATGGGTGGATTAGCTGGCTCAGCATCATGCCAACATGGCTGCCAGGAAATGGCATGCACAGCATACCTGGCTCTATTCAAGATTAGAGTTGGCGAATTTTACAGCATTGAAGGCCAATTAGGCCCACACTTTGCCAATAAATCTCTAAAGTAATGCTACTCCTCTGCATCTTCTACTAATTGCAATAATTATTAAATTTTTGCTTCAGCACATTAATTGGTTCAAACACTCCAAAAAAAAGTATCCTATGCTCCTTTTAATGAAATCACTCATTTCTATTAAATTGCACCAACCACCAGCTCACTTGACTAATCTATGTCCTACTGATGCCGTTCCCCTTTGAGAGATGTAGAAACATAGAACATAGAACATTACAGCGCAGAACAGGCCCTTCAGCCTTCGATGTTGCGCCAACCAATTAAGAAAAAGCAATGACCCTCTAACCTAAACCATTCCCTTTTCATTCATAAACTTATCTACTAACCTCTTAAACGTCACCAAACTTGGTGCATCTACAACTGCAGCAGGCAGGGCATTCCATACCCATACCACCCTCTGGGTAAAGAACCTACTTCTGACATCCGTCCTATAACTACCACCCCTTAATTTAAAGCTATGTCCCCTCATGCTAGCTTTCTCCATCCTAGGAAAAAGGCTATCACTGTTCACCCTATCTAAACCTCTAATCATCTTATATGTTTCAATATGTTCAATATGTTTAAACAGCCTCCATCTTTCTGAAGTCAACAAATTTTTGAGCTGATGCTCCCAATATCCAAGACCAAATCATCTAAATCTTCTTCCACTCTTTCTGAACAATACCATGAGGCTAACATGTTTGTGGCAAGCTTCATGGCAAAGTTAGCACATTCAAAAAAGTATAAACACCTGAACCAAGTGTAGGCCATTTGGCCCCTTGGCCTGTATCGCCATTCAATAAGATCATGGCTGACTTCAGACTGTCGCCTCAACTCCACATTATGCTGACCCACAATACCTTTTGGCTTCTTTGTTAGTCGAGCATAAATACTGTACGCAGCAACTCTTTTTATCTAATTGGTTGCTTTGTCAAAAACTTCATTAAATTCTTCAGTTGCCCTTCAACATAGATCATAGAGGTGTACAGCATGAAAACAGGCCCTACTTGTCCAGGCTGCCCAATTTTTACCATTGAGGTAGTCCCAATTGCCTGTATTTGGCTCATATCTCTCTGTATCCATCTTACCCATGTAACTGTCCAAATGCTTTTTAAAACACAAAATTGCATTGATTTAAATTAAACTCCATCTCCCATTCATGGCCCATTGTCCCAATTGATCAAGATCCCGTTGCAATCATAGATAACCTTCTTCACTGTGCATAATTCCACCAGTCTTGGTGTCATCTGCAAACTTACCAACCATGCCTCCCAAATTCTCATCCAAATCAAGCAGATAAATAATAATTAACAGTGGACTCAGCACCGACCCCTGAGGCACACCGCTTGTCACAGGACCCCACTTTAAAAAAAACCCTCCACAACAACCCTTCGTCTTCTGTCGTCAAGCTACTTTTATATCCAATTGGTTACATCGCCCTGGACCTGGTGAGATTTAACCTTATGCAACAACCTACCATGTGGTACCTTGTCAAATGCCTTGCTAAAGTCCGTGTAGGCAACATCAACTGCACTGCTTTCATTTATCATCTTGGTTATCCCTTCAAGAAAAACTCTCAAATCTGTGAGATATGAGTTTCTACTCACAAAGCCACGCTGACTGTCCCTAATCAGTCCTCGCCTCTCTAAATGCTTGTAGATCCTATCTCTCAGAATACCTTCTAACAACTCACCCACACAGATGTTAAGCTCACCTGCCTGTAGTTCCCAGGCTTTTCCCTGCAGCCCTTCTTAAACCAAGGCACAATATTTGCACTTTCCAATCTCCAACACCTCACCTGTAGCTGTCGATGATTCAAACATGTTCTTGTTCAGTTAACACATTTCCAAATTCACACAACTTTACACTGACATTTGATTAACTGTTCTATCATTCTCACATTTATCTTTCATGAGCAAAATATTTACTGATTAAGGGTCATCCAGACTCAAAATGTTGGGTCTAATCTCTCCCCACAGATTTTGTCAGACGTGATGAGGTTTTCCAACATTTTCTGTGTTTGTTTCAGATTCCAGCATCCACAGTATTTTGTTTTTATCCACGCATCTATTCCGATGTTTCTTGAATGCTGTTCCAGAATCTGCTTTCACCACCTCCAGCTGCCTGTCCAGGCATTCACTACCCTGGGTGAAAAGCTTGCCTGTTACATCTACTTTGAACTTTCCCTCTCTCACTTTCAACCTATGCCCTGAATAATTGACCCTTTGATCCTGGGTAAAAGATTCTGTCTATCCACTCCATCCAAGTCTTTCATTAGCTTGTAAACCTTTATCAGGTAACCCCTCATCCTCTGATGTTCCAATAAAAACAATCCAAGTTTGTTCAACCTTTCTTCATAGTCCATATCCTCCAAACCAGGCAACAATCTAGCAAATTCTTGCACCTTTCCAATACACCAACATCCTTCTGGCAGTATGGTGACCAGGATTGTACACAATACCCCAAACACGACCTTACCAAAGACTTACACAGTTGCAACATGAAGAAGTAAAGTTGGTCATACAATAAAAATTGATGGATAGTAAACCAGCTAGATCACTTAATATAGCCAAGAAAAAATGAATATAGAATGACATATTGTAAGATGGAATTCATCACAATTCTGGAATTATGATCCATTACTGAGAATTTCTTCTCAATTATAATTGGAACACCAGCAGTCCCATTGATACAACAGACACAGAAAGAGCCATTACGCAGAAGGACATGAATTAATTGTCGAAGATAAGCAATAATTGTTTGTATAGCTTTATGCAAGTGTCTCCAGGTACAAAAAGACTGATGGATGCAGTGTTTGCTATCATTTCAGAAAACAAAAAAAAGATTAATTGTGTACCTAGTGGCTTGTTGCAGAGTGAACTGAACAAACACATTTCAAAATGGTACGCAGGCATTCCAAAAGAGGCAGAGGCAAACATGTAAACCCAATCATCCTGCACATATTCAGAGATCCCCAATTTTGTTTTTAATACTCCTCCAAAATACTTACGTTTCAAGAGGCAGGACAATTAAAATAGATGGCTGAAACAAATTGAATGATGGAGCAGGTTTGATGGGCTGAATGGTCTATTCCTAGAATTAAAGAAAGCCTCTGGTACAGGAAGAGGCCACATGGCTCACCATGTTTGTCCCAATCAAAATCATTGAACTGCACCCCCCTCTCCCCCTCCCCTAGCCTTTTCCAGCAGTCTTTCCTTAGCCTTGCAGGTTATAGCAATTCAGGTGCACCTTTTAAATGCTTCAACCAAGTAATGAGACCCCAACCACTCTCTGGGTGAAAAGACAATCTCCTTCTCTCCTCTAAGTATAGAATTCCCCAGTGCAAAAGGAGACTACATGACTTGTTAGACCCGGATGACAACAATCTGACCTTGTCCCTATCCTCGTAACCCCAAATATTTACCCTGCTAATCCCCCTGACAGTAGTGGCAACTTAGCATGGCCAATCAACTGAATGGGAGAAAACCAGAGCATGGTTAACACAGCATGGCGGAAGTGTGTTATTAACTTATGTCCCTGCTGAATACTGGGTCTTCCTCTTGACAATTGAACTTAACTGGTAGACGTTAATATTGCCCCTGTTGATGAGTTTGGAAACAGGAGCCCTTGTCCCCTTCCCATCTCTGCCTTGATTTGGGAAATCTTATGATCTATCATGTTCCATTGCCATTTGAGGCTTCCAAAATGTCCATTTAAGGGCCGTTTCTTACCACTGCTGATGTTCCAAGGGACAGGAAAGCGAGTTTACTTTGCAGACTCCTCAGAAACCTTTCTTTCAAAGGCATTCAGTGACTGATTGGGGATGCCACATTGGGAAACGGAGACTTGCCAAAGTGGGTGAATTTAAATTGAATTAATGAAAAGTAAAGTCTGAATGTAAAGTTGCTTTCAGTAAAGGTGATCATGATAAATATCATTGATCGTCATAAAAACCCATCTGGTTCACTAATGTCCTTTAGGGAAGGAAATCTGCTGTCCTTACCAGGTCTAGACTATACATGACTCCAGACTGTCAGCAGAGTGGTTGATTCTTAACTGTCCTCTGAAATGACTGAGGAACCGACACAGTTCAAGGGCAATTGGATCATAAGAGCATAAGAATCTAGAAACAGGAGGAGGCCATCTGCCCCCTTGAGCCTGCTTTACCATCAATAAGATCATAGATGATTTATTTTTGGGGACTCGGCATCAAGTCAACAGCATTCCATTCTGTTTAATATTGAACCGAGCTTCCTGACTGTTGGAGCTCACTTGCTTTCACTTTGTCTATTCCTTTCAAATTTAATACCTATTAACTCCCCAAGATGAACTTTCAAGACAGAAGCAAGATTACTTCTTTGGAATTTTCCTGGAATGTAATTATTGCAACAATAGCAATGAAACAATCAACTGCCACAATATTGGCGACCAATGAATTCATGCTCTGCAGTTTCTCTCTTGTAAGATTTACTTTTGAGAGGCAATAGAGTTCCTTTTGAAATATTTGGGAACTGATATTCTTCATGACTGAAGTATGGAAAATAATCTGATTGCCCCTAAACCTCTCCTCATATCACATCATACCCATGTCATGCAGCATTTTTAAAGGAATCCGAGTCATTCTGAAGCAAAATATTACACATGCTGGAAATCAGAACAAAAGCAGGAACACTGGAAATACTCAGCGGGTTACATGCACAGGTCAGAGGGTAGGAATACTGTGGCAAATAACTCACCTTCTGACACCCCAAAGTCTATCTATCTATTGAAATAATATGAGTGTAGTATTAGCCATTAAAAATAAGCTAATGGAAGCAGTCTATGCCCATATAAGGCACAACCTGTTCAATATTCAGGCTCAGGCTGATTAATGGCAAGTAACATTTACCAATAAGAGACACGCTAGTCACCATCTCCTGACATTCAATGGTGTTACAATCACTGAATCCTCCACTGTCGACAGCCATGAAGTTACCATTGACCAGAAGCTAAACTGGACTCATCACATAAACACAGTGGCTACAAAAGCAAGTTAGAGGCTAGAAATACTGTTAGTACCAGTAACTCCATTTTTAACTACCTAAAGCGGGTCCACCATCTATAAGAAACAAGTCTGGAGTGTGATGGAATATTCCCCACTTGCTTGGACAAGTGCAGCTCCAAGAACACTCAAGAAGCTTGACATCATCCAGAACAAAGCAGTCCAATTGATTGGCATCCGTTCCACAAGCATCCACTCCCTCCAACACTGCTGCTCAGTAGCAGCAGTGTGTGCTATCTGCAAGATGCACTGCAGCAATTCACCAAAGATCCTTAGACAGTATCTTCCAAATCCATGACCATATCCATCTAAAAGACAAGGGCAGCGGATGCATGGGAACACCACCACCTGCAAGTTCCCCTCCAAAGCACTCACCATCCTGAATTGAAAATATTTGGCCGTTCCTTTGTAGTCGCTGGGACAAAATCCTGGAATTCTCTCCCTAATGACATTGTGGGCCAACCCACAGCATGTGGACTGCAGTGATTCAAGAAGGACTAGATTGGACTAGGAAACTACAGGGACTGGGAACATCTGGAATGTGGTGCTTATTCAAGGAGCAGCTGCTGCGAGTCCTTGATAAGTATGTCCCTGTCAGGCAAGGAGGAAATGGTCGAGTAAGGGAACCTTGGTGTACTAAAAAAGTTAATTCGCTGGTTAAAAGGGAAAAGGAGGCTTATGTCAGGATGAGGCTTGAAGGCTCGGTTAGTGCAATGGATAGCTATAGATTAGCCAGAAGGGAGCTAAAGAGTGAATTGAGGAGAGCTAAGAGAGGACACGAGAAGACTTTGGCTGATAGGATTAAGGAGAATCCTAAAGCTTTCTTTAGATATGTTAAGAATAGAAGATTGGTTAGGGCAAGATTGGGGCCAGTCATAGACAGCAGTGGGAAGTTGTGCGTGGAGCCTGAAGAGATTGGTGAGGCACTGAATAAATATTTCTCTTCGGTATTCACGCAGAGTGCTGGAAATGTAGCTATGGAGAACACTGAGGTACAGGGTGGCAAATTGGGAAGTATTGTAGTAGATAGGGAGGATGTGCTAGAAATTCTCGAGGGGTTGAAGTTGGATAAGTCCCCTGGGCCGGACGGGATTTACCCTAGGATTCTCTGGGAGGCAAGAGAGGAGATTGCAGAGCCTCTGGCTCTGATCTTCAGGTCCTCGTTGGTTACGGGTGTGGTTCGGAGGACTGGAGGATAGCGAATGTGGTCCCATTGTTTAAGAAGGGGAAGAGAGACCTTCCAGGGAATTATAGGCCAGTGAGTCTTACTTCTGTTGTGGGCAAGGTATTGGAGGAATTATTAGGGATAGGATTTATAGTTATTTAGAGAGAAATGAATTGATTGGGGATAGTCAGCATGGTTTCGTGAAGGGTAGGTCATGCCTTACTGACCTCATTGAGTTTTTTGAGAAAGTGACCAGAGAGGTGGATGGGGGTAAGTCGGTTGATGTAGTATATATGGACTTTAGTAAGGCTTTTGATAAGGTGGCCCATGGAAGACTTCTACAGAAAATGCAGATGTGTGGAATAGAGGGTGAGTTAGCTAATTGGATTAGGAAGTGGCTGGCAGATAGAAGACAGAGGGTGGTGGTTGATGGGAGATATTCATCGTGGAGTTCGGTGACGAGTGGTGTGCCTCAGGGGTCTGTTTTGGGGCCCCTGCTGTTTGTAATTTTTATAATGATCTGGATGAGGGTATTGAGGGATGGATCAGTAAATTTGCAGATGATACTAAAGTTGGTGGTGTGGTAGATAGTGAAGAGGGGTGTTTTAGTTTACAGAGTGACTTGGACAAATTGCAGAGCTGGGCCGAGAGGTGGCAAATGGAGTTTAATGTGGAAAAGTGTGAGGTAATGCACTTTGGCATGAACAATAAATGTGTAGAGTATAGGGCTAATGGTAGGGCTCTTAATAGTGTTGAGGAACAGAAGGATCTTGGTGTATGTGTCAATAGATCCCGGAAAGTAGGCAGTCAAGTGGATAAAGTTGTTAAGAAGGCATATGGAGTCTTAGCTTTTATTGGTAGGGGGATTGAATTTAGGAGCCGCCGCATCATGTTGCAACTGTACAAAACTCTAGTGCGGCCGCACTTGGAGTATTGTGTGCAGTTCTGGTCGCCACATTATAAGAAAGATGTGGAGGCATTGGCGAGGGTACAGAGGAGGTTTACTAGGATGTTGCCTGGTATGGAGGGCAGGTCCTATGAAGAGAGGTTGAAGGATTTGAGGTTGTTTTCGTTAGAAAGGAGGCGGCTAAGAGGGATCTTATTGAAGCATATAAGATGATTAGAGGTTTAGATAGGGTGGACAGTGATAGCCTTTTTCCTAGGATGGAGAAAGCTAGCACTAGGGGACACAGCTTTAATTAAGGGGTATGAGTTATAGGACGGATATCAGAGGTAGGTTCTTTACTCAAAGAGTGATTAGGGAGTGGAATGCCCTGCCTGCAGCTGTCGTAGATGCGCCAAGTTTGGTGGCGTTTAAGAGGTTAATTGATAAGTAAATGGAAGAGAAGGGAATGGTTTAGTTTGGAGGGGCATTGCTTTTTATTTTGGTCGGCACAACATCAAAGGCCGAAGGGCCTGTTCTGTGCTGTAATGTTCTATGTTCTATGTTCTATGTTCTAAGGCAGCTCACCACCACTTCTCAATAAATGCTGGCCGGCCAGTGGTGCCCATGTCCCATAAATGAATGAAAAAAAGTCAGACAGCATGAAAGAAACTGAGTTTACAGGACAGACATTCTGGGCGCACCCAGCCTTGGGACCAGAAATTCTCTCTCAATGAATTTTTATCCTTTGTCTGTCGAATTCTCTGTGCTGACTGGGACATTCCACCAGTGGGTGAACCGGAATGTTTCAGATCTGTGACCTTTCACTAGAAATGATCAGAATCAGACTTGCTTAGTGAAAGCAATAGGAACACCATGGGTTGACTGACTGTTATTAAATGAGAAAACAAGAATTGTGAAGGAGCACAATTAATAGAAAACTTAAGTGAAAATAAAAGAAATTAATCACAAATAAAAATATTGGGGTAATGTTTCCACTTTGCACAAAATGAAAAGGGGGGGATAGTGGCATTGCGATAATGTCATTGGGCGATTAGGACTTAAATTAATATTCTGTGGGCATGGATTTGAATCCAATCACAGCAGCTTGATGGCATTTAAGTTTAATTAATAAATTTACTTAAGTATTACAAAATCTGGGACTAAAAGCTAATTTCAAAATTGTACCATTAAACTTCTGTTGTAAGAACTTATCTGGTCCACTAATATCCTTTGTGGAAGAAAATGTGTTGTCTTCGCCTGATGAAAGGGTTATAATCACGCAAGTTTAAAAATCACACAAGCTGTGATGAAAAAAAGTCTTGTAAGAGCTTTTACAGGTAGGCATCAAGGCCATTAGCCTTGGCAAAACTCATTTTCTCAGACATCTATAAATAAGAGAAAGGAAGTGATCCACAAAAACATGGGAATGAGCTGAACCATGATAACTTCTAAAAACAATGATATATTAAGACTTCATTCTGATTTGATATTATAATGAAGTGTAAAGTGATTGTGATTGGTATACACTAATTACTTGTAATCAAATTTGAAACTATAATTGCTTACGATCTTAGCCACAGAATGTGAGCTGTAGCTTTCCAGGAATCTTACTGTAGCTTGAAATTAACACAGCTTTTTAAGCAAACTTCATAATTGATCTGGTTACCTAAGGGTCAAGTTGTGATCAATTAAAAGCTGACATCAAAACCCGCCCCACCTAGTCTGATCTATATGTGACTCCAGAATCATAGAACAATTGACTCTTTGCTGTCGCTTAGAAAACCATCAGTTGATGGGGAGAAGTGCTGGCTTTCCAGTGATGCCCACTGAAGATTGTGCCCAAGCTTATTGCATTATTCACAAATGTGAAATATTCCAGGAACTAGCACGATCTGATGACAGATTGCAATGAAACTATTTCTTTAACAGTTTAATCCATACAGCAGAAAACAGGTTTAGCACACAAAAAAAAGCAAGTTAACCAGATTGCCTGGTCCCTACCTTAAACTGTCCAATTTCAAATTGCTCAAAAAGACGTTAAAAGGCTGAAGTGATAATTGGTGGACAATCATTAAAACCAATTTGTGGAAATGTTCAGCTTGCATTGAAAATTCTGTGAATTTTTAATGCCAATCTCAGCAACCTCAGGAACATGGACTTACGCAAACCCTCAGCCATCATTTAGCATATCCATCATGCTGTCTCCATCATGCTGTCTAGTCCCTGCAGTGCCCATTGTGTTATTTTAATGACATAAAGGCATCAATCACTCATAATGAGGCAGTGTTCTAGAGCACCATTGATGTTGGATTTCCCTATCCCACTGTCTGCCAATTACATCTCTGCAGAGATTTGTGTCCTTTCCAACTCTGCCATTTCTGTTGCCAAGCAAGATCAGCTTGTTGCCCATGGGGACCAGGGTCAAGGATTGTTCGAGGTTGGAGTAAAATTTCTCTTTGGACTGGTCTGTAGTGTGGGGCGTAAGTTTGAGGAATGTACTGCATTGACTCTGAGCTAGGTTGAGCCAAAAATTCATGTGGCTTTCATTAGTGCCACAAGGGGACTGAACCTCGGCAAACCAAACTCATGAAGGTGGCGATCTTATTTTGGTTTATCTTTCCAAATGAAGGTGCAACCACTGCCTTATTCCTTCAGCTGGACTTCCCCCTGACCATCGGATCTCATCTATGGTGGTGATGTCAATGCCAAAGTGCCCCAGTGCCCAGGTAGTGATAACATTATGCCATTCTAGTCTGTTGGGGCTCATGCCAGGTATGACTCACACCAGCAGAGAGTTTCCCCCCTGATTCCAGAGAATTCAATTTTGCTACGATTCCTCGATGTCAAACTTGCTGCCTTGTTGCAAAGGGCAGCCAATCTCACCTCATCTCTTTTGTCCATGCTTGAACCAAGGCTGAAATGAGCTCAGATGCTGAGGGACCCTAGTGAAATTCAAATTGATTGTTATTGAGCAGGTTATTTATTGCTAAGCAACTGATAGAACTGTTAATGATCCCTTGCATCATGTTACGGTTGATCGAGAGTAGACTCATGGGTTGGTAAATGCTTGGCTTGGATTTGTCCAGCTTTCTGCGTCCAGGAAATATTGGGCATTTTTCCACATTGTTGGGTAGATGCCATTGTTGTATCTGTACTGGAGCGGCTTGGATTGGTACATGGCAGTTCTGAAGCACAAATTTATCAGTATTATTGCCAGAACATTGTCAGCATCCACAACCTTTGCAGCATCCAGTGCCTTCAACCATTTCTTGTTTTCATGTGGAGTGAATTGGCTACAGAGTGGCATCTGTGATCTTGAGGACCTCTGGAAGAGGCCAAGATGGATTATTTACTGAGTATTTCTGGCTGAAGGTTATTGCAATTGCTTCCGCTGATCTTTTCCCCTGGTGTGCTAGGCTCAGCTATCTTGAGAGATTTGTTGACCCTCCTCCTCCAGTAAGTTGTTCAGTTATCCACCACCATATGGCTGGATGTGGCAGGACTTCAGATCTTGGGTCTGATCTGTTGGTTGTGGAATTGCTTAGGTCTATCCATTACTTACTGATAGAGACATAGAGGTTTACAGCCCTTTGGCCCAAATTATTCATGCTGCCCAGTTTTACAATTAAGCTAGTTGCAATTGACCGCATTTGGCCCATATCCCTCTATACATATTACTCATGGAACTGCATAAATGCTTTTTGAAAGACAAAATTGCACCTACTTCTGCTACTACTCTGGCATCTTGTTTGAGACACTCATCACACTCTGAGCCCTTTTGTATTTCTCCCCTCTTCCCTCTCACTTAAACCTACGCCCTCTAGTTTTAGACTCCTCCACCTTTGGGGAAAGATGTTGACTATCTTCTTTATCTATACTTCTCATTATTTTATAATCCTCTATTAAATCACCGACACTCCAGGGAAAAATGTTCCAGTCTAACCAGCCAATCCTTATAATCAAACGTTAAGTCCCAGTAGCATTCTCGTAAATCTCATAGAAAATAGAACAGTACCACACAGTACAGACCCTTCGACCCTCGATGTTGTGCCAAGCTTTGTCTGAAACCAAGGTCAAGCTATCCCACTCCCTATCATTCTGGTGTGCTCCATGTGCCTATCCAATAACCACTTGAAAGTTCCTAAATTGTCCGACTCCACTATCACAAGAGGCAGTCCATTCCACAACCCAACCACTCTGAGTAAAGAACCTACCTCGGACATCCTTCCTATATCGCCCATCATAATCCATATGCCTATTAGTAACAGCCAGATCCACCTGAGGAAATAGTCTCTGAACTCCACTCTATCTATCCCCCTCATCATCTTATAAACCTCTATTAAGTCACCTCTCATCTTTCTCTGCTCTAAAGAGAAAATCCCAGCTTCCTCAACCTTTCCTCATAAGGCCTACCCTCCAGACCAGGCAGCATCCTGGTAAATCTCCTCTGCATTCTTGCCAATGTTTCCACATCCTCCTTATAGTGAGGTGACCAGAACTGCACACACTATTCCAAATGTGGTCTCACCAAGGTCCTGTACAGTTGCAGCATAACCCCTTGGCTCTTAAACTCAAACCTCCTGTTAATAAACGTTAACACGCCATATGTCTTCCACTTGAGTAGCAACCTTCAGAGATTTCTCTGTTCCTCCACATTCCTCAGAACCCTGCTGTTGATCCACATTCAAATTTGTTCTACCAAAATTAATCACCTCCCCACTTATCACTCCATCTGCCATTTTTCAGCCCAGCTCTGCATCCTATCAATGTCTTTTTGCAGCCTACAACAGCCCTCCACCTCATCCATTACTCCAGCAATCTTGGAGTCATCAGCAAATTAACTGACCCAGCCTTCAGCCCCCTTCTCCAAGTCGTTGATAAAAATTACAAATAGTAGAGGATCCAGCACTGATCCCTGTGGTACACCGCAGGTAACTGCCCTCCAGTTTGAACATTTTCCATTCACCACCACCATCTGTCTTCTACGAGACAGCCAGTTACTTATCCAATTGGCCAAATGTCCCTCTATCCCATACCTCCTTACTTTCTTCATGAGCCTACCATGGGGAACCTTATCAAATGCCTTACTAAAATCTCTTCTGCACTCTTTCTACAATAGGGTGACCAGAATTGTACACAATATCCCAAGTGTGGATTTATTAATATCTTGCACAACTTAACAAGATGTCCCAACTCCTGTATCCAAAGTCTCACAATATCAGATTAAAGTCCAACAGATTTATTTGGCAGCCCAAGCTTTTGAGGCTCTGCCCCTTCATCAGGTGAGTGGAAGTTGTGTTCACAAACAGGACACAAACTGAATTTATAAAATAATGGTCAGAATGCAAGTCTTTATTTATCCATAAGGACTCCAATCATTATTTTGTGAATTGAGTTTGTGTCTTTATGTGCCCTGTTTATGAACAGATTTCCCAATCATCTGATGAAGGGGTAGCATTCTGAAAACTTGTGGCTTTTGCTACCAATTAAACGTGTTGAACTTTAACCTGGTGTTGTGAGACTCCTTACTATGCTTACCCCAATCCAAAGTCGGCATCTCCACATCATGGCTTCCAATTTTCTGACTAGTGAAACCAAGCATGCCGAATGCCTTCTTCACCATTCTGTTGACTTGTGACTCTACTTTCAAGGAGCTATGAACCTATACCCCTATATCTCTCTATTCTATATCTGTGCCAACACTCTACCATTAACTGAATAGGTTGTGCCCTGGTTCGAACTACCAAAATGCATCACTCACCTTTGTCAACAGTAAACTCATCTGCCGTTCATCAGCCCACTGACCCAATTGATCAATGTCCTGTTGCAATCCTAGATAGCTTTCTTCACTGTCCACTACGCCACCAATCTGGATATCATTTGCAAACTTACTAACCATGCCTCTTAAATTCCCATCCAAAACATGAATATAAATAACAAGTAACAGTGGACCCAACACCAATCCCCGAGGCACACAGCATGGTCACAGGCCTCCATTTTAAAAGACAACCTCAACAAACACCCTCTGTCTTTTGCCACCAAGACAATTTTGTATCCTTGATCCCATGAGGAATGATGCCTACCTTCCTTTGAGGAAAACAGTACAGTAACACAGTGGTCTCATTATGATGTTCTACCAGATTCTGTAAAACAGTTTCAATTATGGCATTTCTTAACCAGTACACGCCAGTTAAAGTGCCAATAGCATTACAATTCGGTGTGCACTTTCAATCGATACAACTTAGCATCATTTTAACCCTTAGTTTGTACGTCACTGTAGATGCAGATGTACAGAGTCCTTGACATTTTAGCACACAATGTTCAATAAACATCCTGCTAACAGCTAACTCCAACTCCCACACCAGCACCACCACCTCCGTCAGCATGTTCCAGGCATTCACCACCCCACTGTGTGAAAAACTTGCCCCTTACATCTCTCCTAAAATTTTCCCCACTCACTGTCAACGTAAGTCAACATATAAGACCACTTGAATGTGATTATCTGGGTTATTATTGCTACCCTTGTTAAATAACAAGACAACATTGGCTTTCCTCCAATCCTCTGGGATCTCATCTATGACCAACAAGGAAACAAAGATTTCAATTCGAGGCCAGCATCTTTTGTCTCCCTCAGTACTCTGGAGTAGATGCCATCTGGCCCTGGGATTATGTTTACTTTAATGGATTTAATGGGATTGGGAGTTATAGATAGTTCTATGGCCTGGTAAGTATAGATATGATCGTCACAACTTGTGGGCCGAAGGGCCTGTTTGTGCTGTAGTGTTCTATGTTAATGCTTTTTAATACACCTAAAACTTCCACCCTTGTAATGATGATTTTTTTTTTTCTAAAGGGTTTGCATATCCTTCTGAGCCACCATCAATTCACATGTCCCTCCTCTTTCAATCTAAATGCTTATGATTCATTCTACACTGTTGCAGGAAGTTGCGATCCATCCCTTAGACTACAGCACATCTGCTTGGTTTGTATCAATTAATCGGATTCTGTCAGAGATACTCTGTCATCATATGGTAAGATAGAGAGCTTAGCAAGTCCTATGAACACACTGAGTAACTGATCTAGTAATAATGCCATTGCTAAAAAGAAAAGTTTCTGCAGTGCAATTTGCAATGCTATAACCTGCCTTTTGCAAACACTGGATCGTGAGCAGATTAACAATAGACAGAGTTGTTTTCTGCTTCGGAAATGTTCTTTTATTTGTTGTGTTATATCCTGAAGCATGCAGACAATTTTCTTGCCTCTTACTTTCCTTAATGTATCTTGCCTATTAAAAATTTTCTTTTTCTAAGGACAATTTCCTACGCCATCAATTACTGCACAGTCATTATTGTAATCCAATCCTATTTCCTCCTTATTGCTTTTATTTTCTATTAAAATTATTGTGCAAGTTTAACATGAGTCACATTGTAGCCTTCCCACAGTGAAAATTGAAATATTTCACTCTATTAGTACTTTGTAGACTGTTTCATCTCTCAGAACACATTCAGAGTACATCTTTTTCCTAATATATGGAAGGCGCTGAGGTAATTTTCTGAAATGGACCTAATTTTAGAAAGCAGAATGATAACGGCAAGCAGAACCAAAGACTGTTTCTCAACATGCACCATCTGAGCAAATTAAAAATTGTAATTGTGTTATAAGATACATAGGTTCCTATCGCTTCCTGATACATCACAGTTACTGTTCTTTTTCGATAAATCTGCATCACTCTGATCAAAGTGATTAATTTTTCAGTGCAAGGATTATCGTACATTAAAATCATGCCAAGTTCTGGCACTCTATAGCCACGATAGTTGATATCAAGTGAAGAATTGTAGAATCATAGAAACCCTTCAGTGCAGAAGGTGGCCATTTGGCCCATCAGGCCTGCACCATCGACAAATCTTCCCAGACCGTTCTCTGTAACCTTATGTACTTACTCCTACAAACATGTGTAGAAATCTACACTTCTTTGGACACTAAGGGCCAATTTATCATGGCCAATCTACCTAACTTGCATATTTGCCTCACAGGACAGCACAGTAGCACAATGGTTACCACCATCTACGCCTAACATGAGGGGACATAGCTTTAAATTGAGGGGTGATAAATATAGGACAGATGTCAGAGTAGGTTCTTTACTCAGAGTAGTAAGGGCATGAAATGCCCTGCCTGCAGCAGCAGTGGACTCGCCAACTTTAAGGGCGTTCAAATGGTCATTGGATAGACATATGGATAATATTGGAATAGTTTAGGTTAGAGGGTTGTAAGATTGGTTCCACAGGTCAGCACAATACTGAGGGCTGAAGGGCCTGTACTGCACTGTTATGTTCTATGTACTATCTACCACTGCCTCAATCCTAGCCTTGGATCATTGTCTGTGTGGAGTTTGCTTAGTATCTCCATGACTGCATGGGCTTTCCCCGGGTGTTGCGGTTTCCTCCCACATTCCAAAGATGTGCAGATTAGGTTAATTGGCCATGCTAAATTGCCCCTCAGTGGTGGGAGAAATCACAGGGCAAATATGTTATGGAAATAGACCCTGGGTGGGGATTGTGGTCAGTGCAGACTTGATTGGTCGAATTGTCTTATTCTGCACTCTAGCGATTTGATGATTGTATGATATTGAGAAATTTCTTCAGCCAGAGTGTGGTGAATCTATGAAATTCATTGCCACAGAAGACAATGGAGGCCATCTCATTGAGTGTATTTGATTCATAAAAGGATCAATGTTAAAGGAAAAGGTGGCAGAATGAAGTCATGAAACTTATCAGCCATGATTGAATGGTGGAGAAGACTTGATGGGCTGAGTGGCCTAATTTTGCTCCTAGTGCTGCTGTCTGTCAGTTCCAGGGACTTATGTTCGATTCCTGGCTTGGGCACTGTCTGTGTGGAGTTTGCATATTCTCCCCGTGCTCTGGTTTCCTCCCACAATCTGAAAAATGTGCTGGTCAGGTGGATTGACCATGCTAAACCCTCCCTTGGTATACCCGAACAGTGCTGGAGTCTGGCGACTAAGGGGTTTTCACAGTAACTTCATTGCAGTGTTACTGTAAACCTACTTGTGACTAATAAATTTCCTATTATACCCTCAGCTCACAATTACATGCACTCACCATGAACTTTTTGTCCACTTGTTCATCAAAAATGTCAAATACGCCACTACGTATTTGAGGAAGGGAGTTCCAAAGACTGGTATTATTCTAGGAAATGCTCTTTCAACTGCTTCCAATGCATTTTCAGCCTTTCTTAGAGGAGACTGTTGTAAAGGGTTAATGTCAAAGCAAACATGATGCTGATGTAATAATGGCACCAGATCTAAAAGAAGGAGCAACTCCACTCTCAAATCTATACATATAAAAAAACTTTTTCTCTAAATCAACCGTCATGGATTTGAGAAACCACAGACTCGAGCATCATACTTTGCAAGAGTACACAATCCCCAAAATCCCAGTGTAAACGTGGGCCACACAGGATAACACTCAGGGAATTTCTAAAAAGGAGCAAGGCTTGAATAGATATTTTTTGTTTGCGATGTATGTGTGACTGCATCCCTTCTCTATATCCAGAATCATACAGTGCAGAAGAGACCCTGCACCCATCAAGTCTGCACTGACCTGTGAGAAACACCTGAACTAATTCCATTTACCAGCACTTGCCCGTAGCCTGAATGTTATGATGTACCGAGTGTTCATCCAGATTTTTTTTAAAGGACATTAGGCCACCTGTCTCTACCACTCTGCTCAGCAGTGCATGCCATGCCTTCACCACCCTTTGGGTAAAAAAGGTTTTCCTTCACATGCCCCCTAAACCTCCTGCCCCTCATCTTGAACTTGAAATATCCACCCTGTCCATGCCTTTCTCAATCTTGTACACCTGAATCAGGTCATCCTTCAGCCTTCTCTACTCCAGGGAAAGCAAGCCCATTCTATCCAACCTCTCTTCATAATTTCAATGTTCTATCCCATGCAGCATCTTGGTGAACTTCCACTCCACCCCCTCCAGTGCAACCAAATCTTTCTTATAATCTGGTGACCAGAACCGTAGACAGTACGGCGGTCATACCAAAGTTCTGTACAGCTCTAACATAACTTCCCTGCTTTTGTAATCTATGCCTTGACTCATAAAGACAAGCATCCCGTATACCTTTTTCACCATCCTATTAACATGCCCTTCACCTTCAGAGATCTATAGACATGAATGCTAAGGTCACTTTATTGCACAGAACTTCCTAGTGTCATTGTCAATCTTTGAATACTTTCTTTTCAAATTACTCCTTCTAAAGTGTATCACCTCACCTTTTCAAGATGAAATTTCATCTGCCACTTATTTATCCATTTGACGTTACTGCCTATCTTCCTACCGTCCAACACACAACCTCACTGTTAACCACCTGGCCAATTGGCAAGAATATTGGTTGGATGGAAGCGGATCCAAACAAGGCATCAAGAAATTGTCATCAACTGATCAACTTACGGCGCATTGTCACAATGGGTAACATTGCTGCCTCACTGCTCCAGGGACTCATGTTCAATTCTAGCTTTGGGACACTGTCTATGTTTGCATGTTCTCCCCATGTCTGTGTGGGCTTCCTCTGGATGACCTGGTTTCCTCCCACAGTCCAAAGATTCACATGTTAGGTGGATTGGCCATGCTAAATTGCCCCTTAGAATCCAAAGATATGTAGGTTAGAACAAAGAATAACAAGCAGTACAGCAGCACAGGAACAGGCCTCTGGCCCTCCAAACCTGCACTAATCACATTTACTTATCTAATATATATCCCTCTAATATCCCTTATATCCCTCTAATCCCTGTTTGTTGATGAGTCTATCAAGTTAAGTCTTAAATATGGCTAACGTAACTGCCTCAACTACTCACTTGACAGTGCTTCCAGGTCCACCATCCTCTCTGTTAAAAACTTCCCCCACACATCTCCATCAAACCTTTCTCCCTTATCTTGAACTTGTGCCCTCTTGTAATTGTCATTTCTGCCCTGAGAAAAAGCTTCCAACAGTTCACTGTATCTATACCTCTCATAATCTTATAAACTTCCATCAGGCTACCTCTCAGCCTCTGTCTTTCCGGGGAGAACAGTCCTAGTTTATTCAACCTTTCCTCATAGCTAATACCCTCCATACCAGGCAAATCCTGGTAAACCTTTGCTGCACTCTCTCCAAAGTTTCCATGTCCTTTTGTTAGCATTGTGACCAGAAATGGATGCAGTATTCCAAACGTGGCCTAACCAACGTTTTATACACTTGTAACATAATTTGCCAACTTTTATACTCAATGCCCCATCCAGTGATGGCAAGCATGCCATCTACTTTCTTCACCACCTTTTCCGCCTATGCTGCCATATTTAAAGATCTGTGGACCTGTACCCCCAGATCTCTCTCCGTGTCTGTGCTCCTGATTGTTCTGCCATTTATTTTATAGCTCTGAATTGAATCTACCAAAATGCTCAGATTAAATTCCATCTGCTATTTCTCCATCCAATATTCCAGTCTCGGTTTTCCAGGTTAGGGGGATTGGCCATGCTACATGTGTGGGATTGCAGGGCTAGGAGAGGGAGTGAGGGTGGGTGGGCATCGGTAAGATGTTCCTTCAGAGAGTTGGCGCAACTCGATGAGCTGGATGACCTCATTCTGCATTATTGGAAGTTCTAACAAAGCGGGACCATGAGTTTGAAATTACACACGTCCGTCAATTAATTTCTCAAGTGTAACAGACACTGCAGATTTTATACCCCAGCTTCATTCTATTTTTGTTCACTTTTTATGCTGCTCGTTACTGCAAGTGTAGATGCAACCAACCAGGCTGCTTTATACTATTGATGTGCGATAATAGCATTAACACTGAAGGATTGATGATCATGGTGGCAATCATTGCAGGTAGAAATTATTCACAACTGATTACTCAGAAATCCAATGGTGACTATAATGCGTTATCACTCAAACTAAAGTGTGTGCAACCTATAGTTTCTTATCCTTTGCTGATTTTTCATCCATGCATGCACAATGCAAAATCAATGACAAAATACAGTGCGTTTAAAAAAAAAATGCCACCGCACTTTTTGAGAAAATTTTCAATAATGTTAGCTTGAGTTCAGTTGTAGCCAGTATTATTCTTCATTCATAGAATGGTAACATCTTTGAACTAGGTATGCGATTGCAGGTTATCTGGCTTTTAACTAGACACTCCATTAGTGACTATTGTTTCCTCAGCAAATTATTGGCTGCACTAACGCCTAGTTTTTAATGTCCCCAATTATTCCAGGTTAGTCGAAAGCCTTCCAATCTGCCGCTGAACTGTTCTGTCACAACCAGCAGTTACCAAAATTAGTTTTGATTACACCTTGCCCGATGCAATTTGATGAGAAATGTCTCATGATGGGAAAACTGTGACAGCAAAGTGCATCATAATCAGTGCCACTTTTTAAAATGAATGATGATTCCCTTTTAACATCATATAACCTATGTTGATTAAGTTTAAGGTTTGTTTAATCAAAGGGAGCTGATGATATCATTTGGGGAACTGGCTTCAATCGAATCCGAGGGAGCCTGAATCAAAACATAGAGGTTGAACCAAGACATGCCAAGTAATGATTGCATCGCGGCTGAGATGAAACTGGCTCCCTCACACTTTCCAAAATTTAGGACAATTAGTCCACTTTGCTCATGCCAGCCATAGATGTAATTTTGCCTCCAACATGCCACCTGCGATACGGGGGGTACAATGACATAATGATAATATCATTGAACTAGGAATCCAGAATCAAGGCCCTGGGGATATGGCTCAGTACAGCAGTTGATAGAGTTTGAACTCAATTGATGAAATCTGGACTTGAAAGCTGGTCTCAGTATTGGTGACCATGTAATTATCATCGATTGTTGCAGTGATGGCCTAGTGATATTATTACTAGACTATTAATTCAGAACCTCAGCTAATGTTCTGGGCACCTGGATTTGAATCCCAGATGTAAAGATGCCGGCGTTGGATTGGAGTGGTAAGAACTCAGTAAGAATTTAGCAACACCAATTATTAATCCAACCGATTTATTTGATAGTAAAATAGCGAGCTTTCAACACTCCCGTGTCTTCATCAGGCAAGTGCAGTGTTCTTGCCTGATGAAGACACGGGAGTGTTGAAAGCTTGCTATTTTACTATCAAATAAATCGGTTGGATTAATAATTGGTGTTGCTAAATTCTTACTTTGAATCCCAGCACAGCAGATGGTGGAATTCAAATTCAATAAAAAATATCTGGAATCTATTGATGACTATGAAATCATTGCCTATTGTTGGAAAAAAAGCATCTGGCTCACTAATGTCCTTTAGAGAAGGAAATCTGCTGTTCTTACCTGGTCTGGTCTACATGTAACTCCAGAGCCAAAGACACTCAACTACCCTCCAAGAGCAGCTAGGTATGGGCAATAAATGCAGGCAGGCCAGCAATGCTCATGCCTCATGAATAACTTTAAAAAAAATCTGGTTTAGTCATGTCCCTTTAGGGAAGAAAATTTGCTGACCTTACTGAATCTGCCCTACATTGATCATGATGTGAAGATGCCGGAGTTGGACTGGGGTAAGCACACTAAGTAGCATCACAACACCAAGTATCACTCTTTCTTCAGATGAGTCAAGAATTGTGTGAGTTGTATAATATGACTCTTCACTCACCTGGAAAAGGAGCAACAGTCCTGAAGCTTCTGCTATTAAAGAAACCAGTTTGACTTTAATCTAGTGTTATGAGACTTCTTACTACATGTAACTCCAGACCCCTAGCAATATAATTAACATTCAACTACCCTCTGAAATAATGACTCAGTTTAAGGATAATTAATGATGAACAGCAATTGCTGGCCTTGTCAATGACACCCACATCCCATGAAAAGAATGAAATAATTCTGGTGCTGGTATGGTTTTGCTGACGGTATTTGCACAGGGCGTGTGCACTGGAAGTATGCAGAATAATCAGACCTGAATATTAGTTCACATATAATACTGACTCAATGTTAAAACTGCCATTTTTGGCCTCGACATTCCGGCTAACTCTCTCTTAACCTCTCACAGCTGATTCTGTGTTCAGCAGTGAAGATAGAGGCTATTCTCCTCGGGGAAGAAAGACTGAGGGAGAATTTGATAGAAATGTTCAAAATCAGGAGGGCTCTAGACCGTGTAGGTATTGGCGAAGTTGCCCCCTTGGCAGGACATCGAATTAATTAAAAGCACCATACTGCAGGTACTGGAAATCTGAAATAAAAATAAAAAATGCTGGAAAAAAGACTGCAAGTCTGGCAGTGACTGTGGAGGGAGAATTAATGGACGGAGTTAAGGTTACGTAGGAAGCCCAAAAGTGGGTTGACGCTGACATGAATTTCCCTTGGAATCTTCTAAGAGTCTCCATCATGCAGATCGGGGAACTTGCTGGAGGCTTACATGAAACTGATTTGCACCCAGCTGATGGGACACAGCTGAATGTCCAACTCCCACCCCCCATCTCTGGTGTTGGAATCTCCGCAACGCTGGTGGGAAAATATGCGGGCACCAAACAGGTCTGGAACAGCATAGACTGCCAACGTCAGAACTCATCTGAATGCCTGAGGCTACCTCCAGAGTTCAAGATGGATGTCATTGGTGACCCTGGACTTTGGAACACCACAGCAGCATGCTCAGGGGAGCATCTACAAATGGATCTTCCAGAGTAAGTGTCCTGAAGGAGGTCCATCTACCAGCCTTGCTGGAGAACCATCTTGAAATTCAGAAGGTCCACCTTCTTTTCTTCAATAATGGGTCAGTGATGATGGGCACCTTTTCAATTTGGCACCCATATAGGAGAGTGGATTACATGCCACCAGGCCTGCCCGAGAATTTGGCACAGAAACCTTAATTAATGAGTTTGCATTCAGAAGATGTGGTGTATTTTTCCATTGGCTTCCAGAGAGGGAATTGCTCCATGTTTTGGCCCCACTACAAGACCTAGTCCCAAATGGAGTTCTTTGCCTTGTGTTCCAAGTCAGAAAGGAAGACTTAAGCTCATTAGTAAATGAAGTGACAGCGACATAAGGAGAAACCAGTGAGTGGTTAGAATCTGTGTGGGATGTCAAAAGTGTATCAGATTATCTAAAAGGGCTTGTCAGAGTCAATGCTATGATGTTGTTTCCTCTGGCTGGAGAATTTAGAACAGGAGCACAGTCTTAGGATCAGAGGACAATTATTTAGGGCTGAACTAAGGACAGACCTTTTCACTTAAAAGGCTTATGAATCTTTGATACTCTGGACCCCAGCATGTTGTGGATGTTCCACAATGAAAATACTAAAGACCGGGAGAGAAAGATTCTTTCATCTCTCAGGGAATCAGGCAATACAGGGTACAATAAATGTACTGAATAGAATAGGAGGCTTGATGAGCAGAACGGTCTATTCCTATTCCTATTCCTATCTCCTTTGTTTTGTATTGCAGGGCTATGGGGAAAGAACAGGAGTGTGGCTTTTTTATGCATTCAAAGGATGTCGGCTTTACTAGTTAGGACAGCACTTATTGTCCATTCTGATTATTCTTGAGTAGTGAGAGGCCAATTTGAACATAGGTGAATTGTTGTAGCAAAGAGTCAACAAAGACTCTTTGCTTTAATCGTTTTGTGATTCCATAGCAAATAGTAGCAGGAATAGGCCATTCAGTGTTAATGCCTCTACATCTCCTTTAAACTTTCCACTTGTTACCTTAAAGCTATATTACCTAATAATTGGCATATCTAAATTGGGAAAGTTCTAGAGAATTCGAAAGATTCACCAATTCTCAGTGAAGAAATTCTTCCTCATCTCAATGCTAATTTATTTTTATTCATTGAGTGGATATCAGCATTGCTGGCTAGACCAGCACATATTGCCCATCCATAATTGCCCTTGAGTAGATGGTGGTGAGCTGCTTCTTGAACCTCCACAGTCTCTGAGGTATAGGTACACCCATAGTGCTTTCAGGCAAGGAGTTCCAGAATTTTGATTCTGTGTCATTGAAGGAACTGTGATATATTTCCAAGTTAAGATGGTGAATAACTTGGGGGGAACTTTCAGCTGTGGTCTTCCCATGTGTCTGCTGACCTTATCCTTCTAGATGGGAGTGGTCATGGGTTTGGAAGGTATGTTTAAGGAACCTTGGTGAATTCTTATAATGGATCTTGTAGATGCTATACATGGCTTCTACTGTTTGTCAGTGGTGGAGAGAGTGAATGTTTCTTGAAACAGGCTGTTTTGTTCTGGATGGTGTTAACCTCCTTGAGTGTTGTTGGAGCTGCACACATCCAGGCAAGTGAGGAGTATTCCATCACACTCCTGGCTCGTGCCCTGTAGATGGTGGACAAGCTTTAGAAGATGAGAAGGTGCAGAATTCCTAGCTTCTCATGTGCTGTTGTGTCCAGAGTCTTTATTTGGCTGGTCCAGTTCAGTTTCTGGTCAATGGTAACTTTAGAGTGTTGACAGTGGAAGATTCAGCAATGATAATGTTATTGAATATCAAGGAGCAATAGTTTGATTCTATTTTGCTGTAGATCGTTGTTGTCTGGCACTTAGGTGAGATGGATGTTACTGAGTATTTGTCAGCCCACTCCTGGATATTGCCCTACTCCTACTCTGTGACTGTATCCCCTGGTTCTAGACTGCAGTATCACCATCCCTCCTTCTCCGCCTCATCCCAAGCCAGAAGAAATGTTCTTTTTGAATCTATGCTGTCAAACCTTGTGAAAATGTTGCATGTTTCAATTATCTCATGATTTTAAATGTTAGAGAATACAGGTCCAGATTCCTCAAGCTCTCCTCACAAGACAAACCCAGGAATCAGTCTGGTGAATCTTTGTCACACGCTATCTATGGCAATGCATCCTTCTTTACATATGGAGACCAAAACTGTCTTCGCAAAAATTACACAAAGATTTACTTGTTTTAGGGAAGGTCTCTATATTCCTGGACTCAAATCCTTTTGCAATAAAAGCCAGCCTAATTAAGTCTCTTCCTGTGTGTTGTACCTACATGTTGGCTTTCAGTGATACATGAATAAGAAAATTCAGGACACCAACACTTTCCAGGCTCTCGCTATTGAAGAAATAAGGAAGGGTTAATCTAACCAATAATATTTAAATGTATCATCAGCTGCTTTCTTGTCAAGTTCTGCTGTGACCTTACAACGTTTGATGATTTTCAGAGTTGTTTAATTTGCTGGCAGGGAGTGATGTGACAGTTGCTCAATGACTTTGTCCTGACTTCAAGAATCCTGCACAAATGGGCGGCACGGTAACACAGTGGTTAGCACTGCTGCTTCAGAGCTCCAGGGACCTGAGTTGGCTTCCTGGCTTGGGTCACTGTCTGTGTGGAGTTTGCATATTCTCCTCATGTCTGTGTGGGTTTCATTTGGGTACTCCAGTTTCCTCCCGCAGTCCAAAGATGTGTGAGTTAGGTTGATTGGCCATGCTAAAATTGCCCCTTTGTATCCTGAGATTAGATGGATTAGCAAGTAAATATGTACGGTTATGGGGGTATGGAGTGGGTGGAATTGTGGTCGGTGCAGACTTGATGGGTCAAATGGCCTCTTTCTGCACTGTAGGTATTCTATGATTCAATAAAACTAATTGCATTCATGGAGCAGTTGGCAATGGGTGCAATAGTTTGTATTCCCATTATCATACAGCTTGCCCAGGAGAATGAATAGAAGCAACACAGACCAGGACAACCTGCTAGAAGAGGAAGGAGCCCATATCTGTCTAGGTGTCTCAGGAGAAATTCTCCTTAGAATCATAGAACCATACAGTGCAGAAGGAAGCTCTTCGGCCCATCGAGTTTGCATCGACCACAGTCCCACCCAGGTCCTACCCCCATACCGCTACATATTATACCCACTAATCCCTCTAACCTAAGCATTCCTGGACAGTAAGGGGCAATTTCTTAGCACAGTCAATCAACCTAACCTGCACATCTTTAGGCTGTGGGAGGAAACCGGACTACCTGGAAGCTAGAACATAGAACACTGCAGCACAAACAGGCCCTTTGGCCCACAAGTTGCGCCGATCACATCTATCTATAGCCCCCAATCCCATTAGATCCCATATACTCATCCAGAAGTCTTTTAAAAGACCCCAGTGAGTTCGCCTCTACTACCACCGACGGCAGCCGATTCCATTCACTCACCACCCTCTGAGTGAAAAACTTACCCCTAACATCTCCTCTGTACTTGCTTCCTTGCACCTTAAATCTGTGTCCTCTCGTAGCGACCATTTCAGCCCAGGGAAATAGCCTCTGAGAATCCACCCTATCTATTCCTCTCAACATTTTATAAACCTCTATCAGATCGCCTCTCAACCTACGTCTCTCCAGGGAGAACAGTCCCAGCTCCCTCAACATATCTTCATAGGGCATGCCTCCCAATCCAGGCAACATCCTTGTAAATCCCCTCCTGTAAATTTCTTGAAACTCATTGAGACACAGCTTATTAACCACCTTCTCTTCACGAAGATAACCTTTGCCTTAATATTTTTCTTGAATACATTAATTTGCCAAAGAAATTATTTGAACAACAATTGTTTATGTTTGGATTGACAGATCTGGTCTACCTTGATGACATTGAAGGACACTTGGTTGAGAAAGAGAGTTTCCATTAAAATCTTTGGCAGGTTTTCTTAATTGATTGTATTGAGGGTGGTGGAAGATGTGTGAAACCCCACATTTTAAATGTTACTTAATGATGGGTGCGTCTTCACCTTCCATATCTAGCTACTCACAGCCACTTATTTCATGAATGCTGTTCTGCATTATAATATATTTTAATCACTCCACCATTGGTGATTATACCTTTAGCTGCCCAATCCTGAGAAGATATAGATAATTTCTGGAATTTCCTCCCTGAATATTCTTGCCCAGCTGAGTGTCTCTATAAGCTGTTTTGGGGGAGAGAGAATGAGAGGTGAATGGGGAGAGATTAAATAGCGGTATTCAAACTGATCAGTAGTTTGGGCAGAGTAAATGAGGAGATATTGGCCATGATTCGCCCATCCGCGCCTCCTACTTTTCCAGCGGGTCCGGCCTGGAAATGCACATCTGCAGACTTGAATGAGAGCGGGTGCGAAGATCATTACTGGGGGAGTGTGGGGGCCAACATTCCGAGGTGGGGGGAGGGGGTCAGGGTTGGCCCAGGAATTGTTGTGGGGGTTACGATTGGGCTGTGGGGGAGGCTGGAGGGACCGCACTACGGGAATTCCCGCCTGGCCAGTGATCGAGTTGGCCAGCAAATGGGAGTTTGACAGTGCATCCACAGAACTCCAGAATTGTCAAACTCTGGTGCGAATAAACACTCCATGCCGCCACCACACACACACACACACCCCAACAGATTCCAGGCTTTTAATGAGAGTCATGCCTATTCAGTCGTGAATCTCATTAAAAACACAGAGGTGGGAGTGGAGGAGAGTCCTATTTGGGGCAGAGAGTGCAGAGATTCAGGTGAGAAGCTGAATTGTCAGATTGTTTGCGATCTAAGCAGTTTTCCCGCCAATTCAGCACTTTTGAGAGAGTTATTCCCATTGTTTCCATGGCAGGAGCATTGTTAACCAGAGAATACCGTCTGGAGCTGTAAAAGGACCAAAGAGGAACAAAGGAATTTTTTTTGATGCAGCACGTTGTGATTAGGAATACACTGCCTGAAAAGTTCATGCAGGCCGATTCAATAATGACCTGAAAAAGGAAATTTGATAGATATTAGAACATAGAACATTACAGCGCAGAACAGGCCCTTCGGCCTTCGATGTTGCGCCGACCAATTAAGACAAAGCAATGACCCTCTAACCTAAACCATTCCCTTTTCATCCATAAACTTATCTACTAACCTCTTAAACACGACCAAACTTGGCGCATCTACAACTGCAGCAGGCTGATATTAAAAAGGAAATTGTTTCAAGTTGGTGAGAAAAATACACAGAACTGAGGCTACTTGTATAGTCCTTTCAAAAAAGCAGCACATGCAGGGTGGGGCAAGTGACTTTGTTATATTGAGGTACTGAAGTATTTTGTGGGGTGGCACTGTGGCACAGTGGTTAGCACTGCTGCTTCACAGCTCCAGAGTCCTGGGTTCGATTCCCAGCTCCAGTTACTGTCTGTGTGGAGTTTGCACATTCTCCTCGTGTCTGTATGAGTTTCCTCTGGGTACTCCAGTTTCCTCCTACAGTCCAAAGATGTGCATGTTTGGTTAATTGGCCATGCTAAGAAATTGCCCTTTAGTGTCCAGGGATGTGTAGGTTAGAGGGATTAGTGGATATAATATGTAGGGATAGAACATAGAACATAGAACATAGAACAATACAGCACAGAACAGGCCCTTCGGCCTTCGATGTTGTGCCGACCAAAATAAAAAGCAATGCCCCTCCTACTAAACCATCCTTCTCATCCATATACTTATCAACTAACCTCTTAAACGCCACCAAACTTGGCGCATCTACAACGCTGCAGGCAGGGCATTCCACTCCCACACCTTTGGTAAAGAACCTACCTCTGATATCCGTCCTATAACTACCCCTTAATTTAAAGCTGTGTCCCCTCGTGCTAGCTTTCTCCATCCTAGAAAAAGCTATCACTGTCCACCCTATCAAACCTCTAATCATCTTATATGTTCAATAAGATCCCCCTTAGCCGCCTCCTTTCTAACGAAACAACCTCAAACCTTCAACCTCTCTCATAGGACCTGCCCTCCATACCAGGCAACATCCTGTAAACCTCCTCTTACCCTCCCAATGCCTCCACATCTTTCTTATAAGTGGGACCAGAACTGCACACAATCTCCAAGTGCGGCCGCACTAGAGTTTTGTACAGTGCAACATGATGCTGCGGCTCTAAATTCAATCCCCCTACCAATAAAAGCTAAGACTCCATATGCCTTCTTAACAACTTACCACTGACTGCCTACTTTCAGGGATCTATTGACACATACACCAAGATCCTTCTGTTCCTCACATATTAAGAGCCCTACCATTAGCCCTTACTCTACACATTTATTGTTCCTGCCAAGTGCATTACCTCACCTTTTCCACATTAAACTCCATTGCCACCTCTCGGCCCAGCTCGCAACTTGTCCAAGTCACTCTGTAAACTAAAACACCCCTCTTCACTATCTACCACACCACCAACTTTAGTATCTCTGCAAATTTACTGATCCATCCCTCAATACCCTCATCCAATCATTTATAAAAATACAAACAGCAGGGGCCCCAAAACAGACCCCTGAGGCACACCACTCGTCACCGATATGAGGTAGGGCCTGGGTGGAATTGTGTTTGATGCAGACTCGATGGGCTGAAGGGCTTTTTTCTGCACAGTAGTTTTCTATGATTCTGTGTTATACTTAATTGAGATGCATAAGATCCCCAAAAGTATTAACAAGGTGGGTATGAAAATGTTGTTTTGCCTTGTTGGTAAATTCAGAACTAATGGGAACTGTCTTAAAATTGGGGTTCGCCCTTTTAGAATGGAGATGAAGGAAATAAATTCTCTCAGAAAACTTGTGCGTCATTGGAACTTGACTTCTAAGAAGTGAAATATTTTTAAGGCGGTGGTAGATAGATTTTTGTTAGGCAGGGAAATCAAAGGTTGTGGGCGTAGAAAGGAAAACAGAATTTGAAACACAAATGATCTTATCAAATCACAGAGCAAGCTCGAGGGACCAAATACGTTGCTGTTTTGTATGTTCATCCATGACTCTGTAATGATGAAGAGAGCTCACCCTGAACCTTATAATGATCTTGATTATGGAAAATACAATAGAAGGTCATAATGGGGCCATATTTAGCAAAAGAAGCGCAATCCAAGTACACTTCCAGAAGAAAATTGCAGCAAGAGGTAATCTAAGACACATGATCTAAAGGTTTAAGATTAGAGTTATTGAAGAGGGAGTGACATAATGGTTAGCCTGCCTCACAGCTCCACGGATCCAGGCTTAATTCCAGCTGTGGGTGACTGTATGTGTGTAGAGTTTGCATGTTGTCCCTGTGTCTGCATGGGTTTCCTCCCACACTCAAAAGATGTGCAGATTAAGTGGGTTGGCCATGTTAAATTGCCCCTCAGTTTGTCTATGTGTGTGAGTGAGTGTTTGCTCTGTGACAGACTGATGTCCTGTCATGGGTGTATCCCGCCTAGCACCAAATGTCTTTCAGGACAGGCTCTGACCCTCCACTACCCGGAATTGAAGTAAGCTGGAAAGTGGAGAACGATGACTGAAGAGGCATATAGTTAAAATTATGAACAATACTCAAAGAGAGTACTTGAACTTGACTTATTTTGCCACTGCAGTGACATTGAAAATCAAACAAATCTACTTCAGATTTGAAATGGAAGTCACAGCCCAGTCCATCATTCAAACCAATCCCCCAACCATTGACTCCGTCCATACTTCCCACTGCCTCAGACAAGCAATCAGCATAATCAAGGACTCCACGCGTCCTGAACGTGCCCCTGCCCACATCAATGAAATGGAAATTGTCAAGAGCTTTAAGTTTCTCAATGTTTAGATCACCAACAACCTGTCCTGGTCCCTCCATGCTGACATTGCAGTCAGGATAGCCCACCAATGCCTGTCCCTACTCAGGAGGCTAAGGAAATTCGATATGCCCAATGTGTCTCTCACTAACTTTTACAGATGTACCATAGAAAGAATCCTTTCTGGTTGTATCACAGCATGGTATGGTTCCTGTTCTGCCCAAGACCACAAGAATTACAAAGGGTAGTGAATGTAGCCCAATCCATCACACAAACCAGTTCCCCATTTACACTTCCTGCTGCCTCAGAAAAGCAACCAGCATAATCAAGGACCCCCATGCACCTTGGACATAGTCTCTTTCATCTTCTTCTATCAGGAAAAAGATACAAGAGTCTGAAGTCACATACCTACTGTCACAAGAGCAGCTTCTTTCCTGCTGCCATCAGACTTTTGAATGGACCTACCTTGCATTAAGCTGATCTTTCTCTACACCCTAGCTATGACTGTAACACTACAGTTTGCACCCTCTCCTTTCTTGATCTCTTACGTAATCTATGAATGGTAAGCTTTGCATAGCGCACGCAAAATAATACTTTTCACTATATACAAATACATGTGACAATAATAAATCAAATCATTATATGCTGTTACTCAGTGTAAGTGCTTGCTTTAAATCAACTTTTTTAAAAAATCATTCATGAAATATCTTGCCTCTCTTTTTCACTTCTTGATAGGGGAATAACACTGCTTCATATTTCGATTGTTTTTAAATTGTTGAAAGAAAAGATCTCAAGACAGATTTACAAGATGCAAACACAAAAATAAAAAAAAATGGGCAAGATGACTACAAATGTAGCGGCTTTAATTTGCATCCCATCAGCCTAGGTTGGAGGCCAAGTGCAGGATGACACAGATGTATTTAGTTTGGTCACTTCATGGCGGCTTTACAGGGCCAAGTGTTCCTCTGTCCATTTGGAGTCGTCTGCCCTGCGGATAACAAATCTGCCATCTCATTTCATGCCAATGTGTTACTTAGCAATCAGTTTGAATCAGGCTGAAGAATGCCATAAGCATCACAGTCAGATGCCTGCCTTTGATGTCTGCATGCCCTTCCTATTGGCTGGAGTGGTTGTATGTCTCTGAGGAGAAATAGAAAGAATAAACAAGTTTCATAAAATAACGAGATAAAGAATCCCATAAGCATTGCACCAAGATGCCAAATGTTAAATTTAAAGGAAATTACTCACTTAGTTTTGTACAAGCCTCTATTTACTATGAGCCAAAGCAATAGCTTGCATTTGTATCATACTTTCAGCATAATCAAACTTTTCAGGATGCTTCACAGAACCAATTATCAAACAAAGTTTGAAACCAAACCACTTAGAAAAAGATTTAGAGCGGGAATGCCAGATCATCGCCCATGTCATTGAAAGCATTGCCACAAATGTGGGAGCAAAGAAAATCAGAGGTCAGAATTGGGATATGCAAAGATGTGGGAACATAACAACGCAAGAAGCCAATCAGGCCCCTTAAGCATTTTTTGCTATTTAGTTGGGTTATAACTGGTCCATACTTTAATTCCATCGACCTATCTTGGTTCTGTAACTTTTAATACCCTTGTTGAACAAACACTTATCAAGTTTTTTGTAGGGGTAACCAAAAAGATAAAGGCAGTGCAGTTGATGTTGTCTACATGGACTTTAGCAAGGCCTTTGACAAAGTACACATGTAGGTTGTTGCATAAAGTTATATCTCACGGGATCCAGGGTGAGGTAGCCAAATGGATACAAAATTGGTTTGATGATAGAAACTCAGTAAGAATTTAGCAACACTAATTATTAATCCAACCGATTTATTTGATAGTAAATCCGCGAGCTTTCAATACTCTTGTGTCTTCCTCAGGCAAGTGCAGTGTTCTGGTCTGCAATAGCACACATCAGCACAGACAGTCAGAGATTGCTGATTAGAATGCGAATCCTTACATCTAACCTGCTATTCAAGTGTTAAAGTGGCTAACAATGTGTGTGAAGGGGATCCTGAGCATTGTTAGAGAATTGTGTATTTTCTCCAGACAGCACAGTAAGTGAGGTTTTTTGCTAACCCAGGCAAGTTACAGGGTTACAGATAGTGTGTCATGAAGCCAAGATCCCTGTTAAGACCGTCCTCATGTGTGCGGAGCTTGGCTATCAGTCTCTGTTCAGCGACTCTGCGCTGTCGTGTATCACGAAAGCCCCCTTGAAGAACATTTACCCGCAGGTCGGAGGCCGAATGCCCATGACTGCTGAAGTGTTCGCCCACAGGAAGGGAACTGTTTTGCCTGGTGATTGTTGAGCGATGCTCATTCATCCGCTGTCGTAGTGTCTGCATGGTCTCCCCAATATACCATGCTTCGGGACATCCTTTCTTGCAACGTATTAGGTAGACAACGTTGGCCGAGTTGCAAGAGTATGTACCGTGCACCTGGTGAATGGTATCCTCACGTTTGATGATGTCGTCCATGTCTATGATCTGGCATGTCTTGCAGAGGTTGCTGTGGCAGGGTTGTGTGGTATTGTGGTCACTGTTCTCCTGAAGGTTGGGTAGTTTGCTGCGAACAATGATCTGTTTGAGGTTGTGCGGTTGTCTGAAAGCAAGAAGTGGGGGGGTGGGGATGGCCCTAGCGAGATTGAGAACCTCTCCGGCTATATCGAGGGCATCCTGAAACCCATCGTACAAAGAACCCCCAGCTTTTGTCTTGACACTACGGACTTCCTACAGAAACTCAGCACACATGGAGCAGTTGAACCAGGGACACTCCTTGTCACAATGGATGTCTCGGCGCTCTACACCAACATCCCCCACGACGATGGTATTGCTGCAACTGCCTCAGTACTCAATGCCAACAACTGCCAGTTTCCGGATGCAATTTTACAACTCATCCGCTTCATCTTGGACCACAATGTCTTCACCTTCAACAATCAGCTTTTCATCCAGACACACGGAACAGCCATGGGGACCAAATTCGCACCTCAGTATGCCAACATCTTCATGCACAGGTTCGAACAAGACTTCTTCACCACACGAGATCTCCAACCAAGGTTATATACTAGATACATTGATGACATCTTTTTCCTTTGGACTCATGGTGAACAATCATTGAAACAACTGTATGATGATATCAACAAGTTCCATCCCACCATCAGACTCACCATGGACTATTCTCCAGAATCAGTTGCATTCTTGGACACACGCATCTCCATCAAGGACGGTCACCTCAGCACCTCACTGTACCGCAAACCGACAGACAACCTCACAATGCTCCACTTCTCCAGCTTCCACCCTAGACACGTTAAAGAAGCCATTCCCTATGGACAAGCCCTCCGTATACACAGAATTTGCTCAGATGAGGAGGATCGTGACAGACACCTCCAGACACTGAAGGATGCCCTCGTGAGAACAGGATATGGCGCTCGACTCATCGATCGACAGTTCCAACGTGCCACAACGATAAACCGCACTGATCTCCTCAGAAGACGAACACGGGACACGGTGGACAGAGTACCCTTTGTTGTCCAGTACTTCCCCGGAGCGGAGAAGCTACGACATCTTCTCCGGAGTCTTCAACATATCATTGATGACGATGAACATCTCGCTAGGGCCATCCCCACCCCCCCACTTCTTGCTTTCAGACAACCGCACAACCTCAAACAGATCATTGTTCGCAGCAAACTACCCAACCTTCAGGAGAACAGTGACCACAATACCACACAACCCTGCCACAGCAACCTCTGCAAGACATGCCAGATCATAGACATGGACGACATCATCAAACGTGAGGATACCATTCACCAGGTGCACGGTACATACTCTTGCAACTCGGCCAACGTTGTCTACCTAATACGTTGCAAGAAAGGATGTCCCGAAGCATGGTATATTGGGGAGACCATGCAACACTACGACAGCGGATGAATGAGCATCGCTCAACAATCACCAGGCAAAACAGTTCCCTTCCTGTGGGCGAACACTTCAGCAGTCATGGGCATTCGGCCTCCGACCTGCGGGTAAATGTTCTTCAAGGGGGCTTTCGTGATACACGACAGCGCAGAGTCGCTGAGCAGAGACTGATAGCCAAGCTCCGCACACATGAGGACGGTCTTAACAGGGATCTTGGCTTCATGACACACTATCTGTAACCCCCGTAACTTGCCTGGGTTAGCAAAAAACCTCACTTACTGTGCTGTCTGGAGAAAATACACAATTCTCTAACAATGCTCAGGATCCCCTTCACACACATTGTTAGCCACTTTAACACTTGAATAGCAGGTTAGATGTAAGGATTCGCATTCTAATCAGCAATCTCTGACTGTCTGTGCTGATGTGTGCTATTGCAGACCAGAACACTGCACTTGCCTGAGGAAGACACAAGAGTGTTGAAAGCTCGCGGATTTACTATCAAATAAATCGGTTGGATTAATAATTGGTGTTGCTAAATTCTTACTGAGTTCTTACCACCCCAATCCAACGCTGGCATCTTTACATCATGACTACTTGATGATAGAAGACAGAGGGTAGTTGTAGAGGATTGTTTTTCAAACTGGAGGCTGTGACCAGCGATGTGCCTCATGGGTCGGTGCTGAGTCCACTATTATTTGTCATTTATATTAATGATTTAGATGAGAATTTAGGTGGCATAGCATAATAAGTTTGCAGATGATAACAAGATTCGTAGCACGGTAGATAGTAAAGAAGGTTATTTAGGATTGCAATGGCATCTTGATCAATTGGGCCAGTGGGCTGATGAATGGCAGATGGAGTTTAATATAGATAAATATGAGGTGATGCATTTTGGTAGAATGACCTGTGGCAAGACTTACTCAATTAATGGTAGAACATTGGGGAGAGTTATAGAACAAAGAGGTCTAGGAGTACAGATTATAGTTCCTTGAAAGTGGAGTCACAGGTGGCTAGAGGAAAAGAATGCATTCGGCATGCTTGAATATAGGATTTGGAATGCCTTGTCAGAGTTGTACAAGGCATTAGTAAGGCCACACGTGGAATACAAAGAATTTTTACATTTCTGGTCAAACTATGATAGAAAAAGTAATGTTAAACTCAAAAGACTGTAGAAGAGATTTACTAGCATGCTACCAGGATTTGATGGCTTGAGTTATAAGGAGAGGCTTCATAGACTGGGATTTTCTTCCCTGGTGTGGCTTAGGGGTGATCTTATAGAGGTCCATAAAATAATGAGGGGCACAGATCAGCTAGACAGTCAACATTTTTTCCCAAAGGTAGAAGAGTCTAAAACTAGAGGATAGAGATTTAAGGTGAAATGGAGAGATACGAAAGGATCCAGAGGTGCAATTTTTTTCTGACGCAGGTTGATGAGTGTCTGGAACAAGAAATAGTAGTGGAGACGGATACAATTTTGTCCTTTAAAGAGCAATTTGACAGTTGCATGGATAAAATGGGTATAGAAGGGTATGGGCCAAACACAAGCAACTGGGACTAGCTTAGTGGTTAAATAAAAGGGCGGCATGGATAGGATGGGCCTGTTTGTCCCTGTTTCCTGCTGTAAACCTCGATAACTCTGTGATCTCTACAACTGCAGTTATAAGATTGAGCCAAAATGACCTCTGCGGAAGAGTGTCAGATTTCTTTTCCTCTTTGAGTGAAGAAATGCTGTCTAACATTGTACCTGGTTTGTCCAGCTTTAAATTGAAAGTTATACCCTGTTTTATTGAGAGTTATTGATTGTGACATGGTCCCTCTGAATGCTTAGTCATCGAGTCAATCCATGACATCACTGGCTACTTCACAGGCCTGATTCAGTCTGACTATAAAATAATAAAAATATTGTTGTTGTTACATCCAAAAACACATCCTGTCACCTTCTATTCTTTGATACTGCAACAAGTGCCAGAAATATAACAGGAACAAATGAAAACTGGTGAAGAGGAGCAGATTTTAATTCTTCAAGTATAAAAAAGACAAAAATTGAAATAACGCTTACCATTGGAAAAGATCAACAGTGAACAAAATCAGTGGCAGATTAAGCAAGGGCATCAGACATCAATGCTCAGTGAGAATGTGGAGTGAAAAGAAAGTCCCTAGTTAATTAAAATGGAACCCTGAAAGTACAGGCTTCAGAGCCAACCATGAGTATTGTAGAATAAGAATGAAGATAGAGTGGGAGAGACTTGCACTACAGTGAATCTTTGGAGAAAAATAATTACAATTGGCATGCACTGCCATAGAAACTTGACCATCTTCTGTCAAAGGTGCAGTTTACAATGCTAGTGAAAAATGTCAGGGTGCCCTTAGACCATTGGAGGAAGAATCTGAGAATTGAGAGTCTTCTTCATATTCTTATAGCTAATATAAGTAAAATACCCAAGGATATTGTAGTCCCTGTTTTCCCAAGCATTATTGGCAGTAAAATTGGAGTAAATAATGCTGTTTTTTCAGTGGGATTTCACACTGGAATCTCCCACATTCTGTGCAATGCAGAGGCCACCAGCGTGGAGATCTTTCGATTTATTGGAGTGGCTAAAGCCAGCAGGTCTCTGCATATGCGCAATGGCTCTGAACTGTTGTTCGATCATTGGCCAACCCAGGACCCCCGCAGTGTTAATTCCACAGTCCCACGGAGCACCATGCTCTCAACTGCCCATCCCTCTTGGGGGACCGTGGTTGCCCCCACTTCGCTTCAACTGGGTTAGGTCACCAGTTCACTGAAAGTGGAGAGCTAGTTTGAATGCCGCTGGAGTGAAATACTCCTGGCGGGGTGGGAGATATGAGCAGGCCCAGAGAATTCAGTTCTGAGCCCGCTCATCACGTAAAAATAACATGAAAGTAAGATATAAAGTACTTACTTGGTGTTCCCACTGGTTTCCAGATTAATCAGACAGTGCCAGAAATCTGCTGCTGGGAGATGTGTGCGCGGTGGGAACGCACACACTAATCCTGTGCGTGCCGGGATGCAAGATTCTCTCATTCCACTGCACTCGAAAATTAGTGTGGTGTGGTGGGAGAATTGCCCCTAGTATGCCCCATCTTGTTTTGGATACCTTTCTATCTAGAATAGCAAATCTTTTTAATCATCCCAAATATTTAGGTCACCTCTACACTTTAGGGAAGACAAATTTAGTCTATTCAAGCCATTCTCATGGCAATATTACTTTTAGCCCAGCTATATTTCGAGATTTCTGTGCCGCAATTTCTTTTGGACTAATAGTCTTTGCTGAGGCGATGCACGGGTTGAATTGGGGAGGGAGCTGTGAGGCAGAAAATCTCATTCAACAGCAGTGGAACACATATGCAAGGGAGTCCAGAAGATTTTTGCCACCAGGAGTGGAAATAGCAGTGGTGCAGTTGATTACTGACCTGAGGCAGGAGGCCAATTAATGGCCTCACCCCACACCCAGCAGCAATTTACCAGTGTCAGGAAATGCCCCTGTCATATGAGGAGACCATCAGCTAGCGCGAATCAGCCTCCTGGCAGGTTGACCAGGATGGGAAGGTCTTGGCAGGTAAGGCAAAGGAAAATCCAAAGAGCCTCTTCAAATACATGAAGGACAAAAGAGTAATTAGGGAAAAAGTAGGGCCTCTTAAGGATCTAAAAAGATCATCTGTGTGCAGATCCACAAAAGATAAGTGGGATTCCAAACAAATATTTCTCATCAGTATTTACTGTTGAGAAAGGCATGGATGTTAGGGAACGAGGTGAAAAGAATAGTGATGTCTTGAGCACGCATCAAGATCTATAATCCATAGATCTATTAACGTAGACAGGGATCACAGGTAGAAGTGGGAACATCGAAGTGGTGGCACGGGCTCGTTGGGTTGAAGGGCCTGTTTCCCATGCTGTTTTGTTCTTTGTACATATTACAGAAAAAGAAGTACTGGAAGTCTTAAAGCCCAAAAAGGTAGATAAATCCCCAGGACATGTTGAAGTGTACCCCAGAAGTTGTGGGAGGCTAGGGAGAAAATTGCAGGTCCCCTAGCAGAGATAGTTGAATTATTGACAGCCAGAGGTGAAGTACCTGAAGATTAGAGTTGGTAAGTGTTGTGCTTTTGTTTAAGAAGGGCTGCAGGGAAAAGCCTGGGAACTACAGAGCCAAACATCTGTGGTGGGTAAATTTGTTAGAAGGTATTCTGAGATACAGGATCTACAGGCATTTAGAGAGAAAAATTATGTCTCATGAATTGGATTGAGGTTTTTGAAGGGATAACCAAGAAGGTAGATGAGGGCATTGCAGTTGACGTTGTCTACATGGACTTTAGCAAGACCTTTGACAAAATAGTGCACTATAGATTGCTGCTTGAGGTTAATTTTTGAGGGATCCAGAGTGAGGTGGCCAATTGGATATAAAATTAGCTTGATGACAGAAGATAGGGGATGGTTCACACTGGAGGCCTGTAACCAATGGTGTTCCTGAACTATCTAATTATATGGTCCAATGTTCCATTAATTTACGTGTTACAGGATCTGTGCACATGGACGCTTCAATTTTAATAGACCTCCACTGTGCATGGCTTTTCACAATTTCAAATTCACTCAGGTTGATCCTTCTTTTGCACAACAGATGGCATTACAAGGACTTGCAATGATATCTGTCATACTCTTGTTCCCATTACTTGATGAACCAAATCTTCTGATCTCTGGACTAACAACTAAAGATGTGCACCAGGACTCCGTGGAAATTCTGACACACAAACCTATATGGAAATTGCCTGGGATGCTTAAACTTACAATGGACAATATCCCTGCTGTCCTGCTGTTTGTAATTTTTATAAATGATCTGGATGAGCGTATTGAAGGATGGATTAGTAAATTTGCGGATGACACCAAAGTTGGAGGAGTGGTCGATAGTGAAGAGGGGAGTTATAGCTTGCAGAGAGACTTGGACAAGTTGCAAAGCTGGGCCGAGAGGTGGCAAATGGAGTTTAATGTGGAAAAGTGTGAGGTAATTCACTTTGGCAGGAATAACAAATGTGTAGAGTATAGGGCTAATGGTGGAACTCTTAATAGTGTTGATGAACAGAGGGATCTTGGTGTATATGTGCATAGATCCCTGAAAGTTGGCAATCAAGTCGATAAGGTTGTTAAGAAGGCATATGGAGTCTTAGCTTTTATTGGTATGGGGATTGAATTTCGGAGCCGCAACGTCATGTTGCAACTGTACAAAACTCTAGTGCGGCCGCACTTGGAGTATTGTGTGCAGTTCTGGTCCCCACATTATAAGAAAGATGTGGAGGCATTGGAGAGGGTACAGCGGAGGTTTACCAGGATGTTGCCTGGTATGGAGGGCAGGTCTTATGAAGAGAGGCTGAGGGATGTGAGGTTGTTTTCGTTAGAAAGGAGGCGGCTAAGAGGGGACCTAATCGAAACATATAAGATGATTAGAGGTTTAGATAGGGTGGACAGTGATAGCCTTTTTCCTAGAATGGAGAAAGCTAGCACGAGGGGACGTAGCTTTAAATTAAGGGGTGGTAGTTATAGAACGGATGTCAGAGGTAGGTTCTTTACCCAGAGGGTGGTAAGGGTATGGAATGCCCTGCCTGCTGCAGTTGTAGATGTGCCAAGTTTGGTGGCATTTAAGAGGTTAGTAGATAAGTTTATGGATGAAAAGGGAATGGTTTAGGTTAGAGGGTCACCGCTTTTTCCTAATTGGTCGGCGCAACATCGAGGGCCGAAGGGCCTGTTCTGCGCTGTAATGTTCTATGTTCTAACTGATCAAGAGTCAGAGATTTGCAATAGTCTCATGGGACTTACCTGGGTGGTTACCCAGGCAATGCTCAACAGTTTGAAACCTAGTCTAACACCTGAGCAATTACACAACTGACCCTCCCAATGACCTCTCCAGCCTGACGTGGCAACCCCCTGACACACGACCACCCCCGACCTCCCTATCCTAACTGATCCCCTGACTGGACCCGACCACCAGTAAATCCCCTACCAACCACAGATATGACCCAATGACATCTCTGCTCCCCCTCCTCACCCAATCACTTGACTAACTTGCTAACCTTGCATTCGTGGCATAGTGAGTAGCACTGCTGCTGTTCACAACACCCATGTTCAATTCCAGTCTTGGGTAACTGTCTGTGTAGAGTTTGCTCATTCTCCCCATGTCTGTGTGGCTTTCCTCTGGTTGTCCGGTTTCCTCCCATCGACCAAAGATGTGCAGGTTAGGTTGATTGACCATGCTGAATTGCGGAGATGCCAGTGTTGGACTGGGTTTGGGCATAGTAAGAAGTCTCACAACACTCACCTGATAAAGAAGCAGCACTCCGAAAGCTTGTGATTCCAAATAAACCTGTTGGACTTCAACCTGATGTTGTGAGACTTCTTACCGTGCTTAATTGACAACTTAGTGTCACTGGTATTAATACAGTAAATATGTGAGGCTACGGAGATAGGGCCTGGGTGGGATTGATTTTAACGTGGGCTCAATGGGCCAAATCACCTCCTTCTGCACTAGGAATTCTACTTTATTCTAATTACTGTTGCTTAGCAACAGTGATCCAGTGACACAGCACAGTAAAAGGTAGGAGTTGACGGGAAGTGTTCCATGTGTGTCAGAGAGAGAGGACAAGGTTTAAACTCTCTCCAAAATAAAGCTACAAGGCTATTGGAACAGTAGTTAACTGAATAATCAATAAAAGGAATGATGATCAGTTTAACAGATGTGTTTCTGGAAGACTGAGTCTTGGGAACTCATTTGTTTGCTCTGAATTGAAGGAAGAGTGAATTAACAATGTAGTTATTGGGCATCTTGAGGAGTGATAGGATTTGAGTGAGAAGCACCAAGGTAATGCACAGGATAAAACTATTTGCAACTATTCTCATTCTAAGCAAGAAGCCTTTGAGTCAAGCTATTGGTAAATCCTTATAGGGTTATATGTATGTTAAGATATTGATGGAGTAGTTGTAGAAATCTGAATAATTTTCTCGTATCTATGTTGTGATCCTTCCAACTTTTTTGTCTGATGTTATTTTGTTCATTTTTCTTGTTTAATAAATATTTTCTTTTTTGTATTGCAAGTTCATCAGCAGATTCATAGAACATAGAACATAGAACATAGAACAATACAGCACAGAACAGGCCCTTCGGCCTTCGATGTTGTGCCGACCAAAATAAAAAGCAATGCCCCTCCAAACTAAACATTCCCTTCTCTTCCATATACTTATCAATTAACCTCTTAAACGCCACCAAACTTGGCGCATCTACAACAGCTGCAGGCAGGGCATTCCACTCCCGAATCACTCTTTGAGTAAAGAACCTACCTCTGATATCCGTCCTATAACTCATACCCCTTAATTTAAAGCTGTGTCCCCTCGTGCTAGCCTTCTCCATCCTAGGAAAAAGGCTATCACTGTCCACCCTATTTAAACCTCTAATCATCTTATATGCTTCAATAAGATCCCCTCTTAGCCGCCTCCTTTCTAACGAAAACAACCTCAAATCCTTCAACCTCTCCTCATAGGACCTGCCCTCCATACCAGGCAACATCCTGGTAAACCTCCTCTGTACCCTCTCCAATGCCTCCACATCTTTCCTTATAATGTGGCGACCAGAACTGCACACAATACTCCAAGTGCGGCCGCACTAGAGTTTTGTACAGCTGCAACATGATGCTGCGGCTCCTAAATTCAATCCCCCTACCAATTAAAGCTAAGACTCCATAAGCCTTCTTAACAACTTTATCCACTTGACTGCCTACTTTCAGGGATCTATTGACACATACACCAAATCCTTCTGTTCCTCAACACTATTAAGAGCCCTACCATTAGCCCTATACTCTACACATTTATTGTTCCTGCCAAAGTGCATTACCTCACACTTTTCCACATTAAACTCCCTTTGCCACCTCTCGGCCCAGCTCTGCAACTTGTCCAAGTCACTCTGTAAACTAAAACACCCCTCTTCACTAGCTACCACACCACCAACTTTAGTATCATCTGCAAATTTACTGATCCATCCCTCAATACCCTCATCCAGATCATTTATAAAAATTACAAACAGCAGGGGCCCCAAAACAGACCCCTGAGGTACACCACTTGTCACCGAACTCCACGATGAATATCTCCCATCAACCACCAGCCTCTGTCTTCTATCTGCCAGCCAATTCCTAATCCAATTAGCTAAATCACCCTCTATTCCACACATCTGCATTTTCTGTAGAAATTCCTGTGAATTTGTTCAGTAATTTGCTTCCACTGTTTAAAATAAAAGTTAGGATCTACCTCTTAACACTTGAAAATTATTAAAATCATCTGGGATTGTAACAATACCCATATCACTACTTATCCACTAATGGACCTAACCACCTCTCCAACCACTTGGGTCACTATTCTCCCACCTATCCATTCAGTCTCTCATCCGGTGACCTGCTCATCCATCAACATACATTTAAAGACTCAACATTCAAATCCTTAGCAGAACACAATGGCTCATGCTGTTTGGGTGCATGTTCTCTGTTCCCCTGATTCTACTCCACACTGATGTATTTCATCAGGGAGTGGGGGGGGGGTGTGTGGGGTGTGGGGGGATGAGGTGGGAATGGGAGGATGCGGGGGCCATGAAACTGCACGCATTTCTCTGACAAGCAAGATGAAAAGATCTCAGAAGTGATGCACAGCATCATCAGGCTGGGAAGATCTACTTGTTAGGCAGCCATACGCTGTCCAAGAGAGTCAGGCTAATGTCACAATGCAATTTTATACTGCAATCTACACTGTTGATAATGCAATATTTGTATAGATAATGCAGTACAAAAGAACTGTATACCCAAGTCATTAATGAATGTACAGCTACTGTCCTTGTTGGCTAGCATACATCAATTCCTTCCGATTAGCACTCATGATTTCTATTCTCCGTCTAAAACATCTCCTCACCAGGTCAATGCTCCTATCTTCAGCTCTGTGAACTGTAATATAAGTTAACACTCCCTTAAGCAGAATTTATCTCTTCTGGGAATTCATACACATTACGTCCATTGGTGTTCCTCTAGTTAGTACTTCAGTGAATTCCCCAAAAAAATAATTCTGGTTTGTTAGACCAGAATCGAGTCAGGGTCCCTGGCAGTGTGAGGCAGCAGTGCCAACCACTGAGCCAGCATGCCACCATGAAGCATATAATCTAGTCTGTCATTTAAATGCACCACTCAGGAATTGCTGCATTGTCAGAGTGTTACTTTTTGGATGAGATGTTAAATTGGGGTGATCAGGTGGATATAAATGATTCCATGATAATTGAAGGAGATCAGGGGATGTATTTTGGTCAACTATATTTCAACCAGCAAGATTACTCTCATCATTGACCCCCCATTGCCCTTTAAGGAACCTTGCTGTGGATCATCATATATTTGGAGGTGACCCAGGAAATTTGAGTTTGATTAGTGTTTTATTATTGTGCTGAGATTAGCAGAATACCTTAATTTAGTTCAAGGTGGCTTAGCTTCTGTGGAGAGGTAGTGGGGAGTTGTGTGCTGTATGCTCTCAGGTTAACTCAGTTCTTCCACTGCCCTTCAAGGTTACAGCAACCTTGAATGTTGACAGCACTGGGTGATTTTCAGAAATAACCACCAGCAACACAGCTCATATTAACAGAGGTGGCAGATGTATCACTCACATGAACCGACCAACAAATTCTGTTTCCCACAGAGCCTGTGTGAATAGCCAACACTGGCATTAGGATTTTAGCTAGTTGGTGGTGTTGGCAAAGTTCAAGGGTATGTTGTTAGGACATGTGTCTCCCTTTATGCTACTGCTGGGTCCCCAATGCAAACAAAAATGGGAACAATGAAATCACAGTCCATCTGGTGTGCAACCACCATCACTAAATTGTGTATGAATGCCAGCTTTCTTGGCAGCCCGTAAGTTCCTTAGAAGGTGAGGAGAATGCATTGGACTAGTCAGATGTAGAGATGACAGAAGTATGAGTGCAGACGCCTCCAACACGGGGAGGCTTCGGTGTCCCCACAATCACCCCTCACCAACTACTGAATTTCCCTCCCCAACTGCAAGGCCCCTCCACAACCTCAGATCCTCCATTCCCCTCCTCATCCCCACTAACAGTGGCCGATTTTCACTAAACATCTGTAGACTCGTAGAGGTCTCCTGCTGGGGAAGCTAGCTGGGTTGCATCCCATTCAACCCAATTCCAGGGATTTCTTTGGCCTCATTCCATCATGGGCAGTGCATATACACACTAGGGTTGTCACTGCACTGTGCAGCAGGAAACAAACACTCAGCTTGCCATGCACGATAGATGCAGTTTAAAATGAACTGATGCCTACAGCAGCACATCTCCTCTAATAGAATCAAAGCTCAGTTCTTTATTGAAACTGAGTGAGTAATAACGAAGCCAACAATACACTTCCATTTTGCACTACCTACACTGAGAGCAGCTGTCAAGACCAATCTTTAGTTAATACATCAGTCAATGAATACTTTTAATGGTATAATAGACAGATACAGACAAGGGGCTGTTTATTAGTACATAACTCCTTGTCACATGACGGTAATAGCATTATTTATTTTTGGTTCTGAATAAGGTATTGCAAACAAGGTAGTTTATTCATCATTTTATTTCTGGCTGTCCATTTCACACTGGGTCTTTTCTGATGTATTTGCGGCTTTCCACTTCCAATGTTCGAACGAAGATGCCACCTGGTGTATGTATTGCCTGATTGTTATACAAGACCTTTAATTACCAGATTCAGAATTATTCGAGCAACTAATCAGCTACTTCACCACTGCGATCTTCGAGGCATGTATCTATTCAGCAAGAAGGAAGGAAATTAGTGTTGTCATATTGATGGCTTAAAGCCTTTCCATCATCCTACTCATTTCGTAGGCCCAATCCTTGATCGATGTTCACGCACACACTTGTGTAGCTCTTGCTCTCAAAGAACAAAAAAACAAAGAACAAAACAGCACGGGAAACGGGCCCTTTGGCCCAACGAGCCCACGCCGCCTCATGAGGCACATTTTATTTTGCCAAATCTATTTTCTGAAGCCAGTCCACTTTCATCGTAGAAATTGCACATCATAAAATCCCTACAGTGCAGAAGGGGAGCATCAGCCAATTGAATCCGCACTAACCACAATCCCACGCAGGCCCTCCCCCTGTATCCTGACATATTTACCCTTGCTAATCCCTCTAATCCATGCATCTCAGGACTCCAAGGGGCATTTTTTTTTTTAGCATGGCTAATTAACCTGCACCTTTTTGGACTGTGGGAGGAAACCGGAGCACCGGAGGAAACACAAGCAGACATTAGAAGAATGTGCAAACTCCATACAGACAGTGACCCAAGCCAAGAATGAACCCAGATTCTTGGACCTGTGAAGCAGCAGTGTTATCCACTGTGCTACTGTGCCACATATTGACCTAATACTAAAGACCAATTGACCTGATATTAAAGATAAAATGTCCCACAATGCCCAGCTTCTGTAGAGAATCATCAGCAGTGATTATCATTCAGGTATTTATTTGTTTTTAAAGAGAACCAGCTCAAATTTTGTGGTTAACAACAACTGCAATATGTAGTACAGTAGCACAGTAGTTAGCACTGCTGCATCATGGCGCCAGGAACCAGGGTTCGATCCCCAACTTGGGTCACTGTCTATGTAGAATCTGCATCTTCTCGCTGTGTCTGTATAGGTTTTCTTGAGATGCTTTGATTTCCTCCCACAGTCTGAAAGACGTGCTGGTTAGGTGCATCGGCCATGCTAGATTCTCTATCCATCTACCTGAACAAGTGTCAGAGTGTGCTGATGAGGAGATTTTCACAGTAACTTCATTACATTTGTGACAGTAATGAATAACTCCGGAAGATGTGCGGGTTAGGTTGTTTGGCCATGCTAAAATTGCCCCTTAGCCTCCTGAGATGCGTAGGTTAGAGGGATTAGTGGATAAATTTGAAGGGATATGAGGGTAGGGCCTTGGTGGGATTGTGGTCGGTACAGACTCAATGGGCCAAATGGCCTCTTTCTGCCCTGTACAGTTTCTATGATTCTATGAAATGCATTTATTTAGATCAGAGAGAAACATTTGTATAGAAAATGGGTGTTGAGCTAAAGGAGAAGACATCGAAAGCAAAAAGAATATAAAAATGGATTTTAAGGAGGGTGTTAATAAGACAATGTGGAGAAGCTGGGGGAAGCTTGGGGGAGGGAATTGCCACAGGTACCAATGGCGGGATGGAGAGAGGAGGATTCACAGGAGATCAAAATTGAGGAAGTAGAGAAGTCTGCAGGGCCAGAGAAGCTTACACAGATATTTATTGACAAATGCATGAAGGCATTTGAAAATAACGGTGAGAATTGTTACTGGGAGGTTTTGTAGGATCTGAAGCCAGTATGAGTCAGCAAAAACAAGACCTAAAGGGATTTTGGCTTGATGTGTAGGCATGCCCATTTTCAACCAGCTAAAGTCTAGAGAATGGGGAATGGTTGGCAAGGAAAGAACTGCTGCATTTGACTACTGACCCATTTGTTTAAATCATGTGTTGTGACTTTGATAAGACAATGCAGGAGTTAATAAGCTAGTTTGGAGTTAAAGACTATTGATTAGAGAAAGAATAATAATCACCTCAGCAATCCTGAGGATATCTCAACTGATGGTGAGCATCGATTTCATATTTTTACGTGTAGCAGAGTCTCTTCCTAAAGTATGGAATTGACCAACTGCTTCAGAAAAACGGGTGCATGCCCCAAAAGAGTTGGCACCTCAAAAACAGCACTGAAGGCAACTCCTCTGGGAATGGTGACATGATGGTCGCTTATAATACCCGCTATCCAAAGACCTAAACTAATGGCCGGGATTCTTCCACCTTGTCCATGGTTGAGATTCTCCAATCCTGCTGCAGTGAATGGAGATGTTGCCGAGCGCCAAATTCTCCATTTCTGCTGGCAGCAGCAGGAGCTGTGCAAAACCAGGGATTTCCAGCCTATGACTTAGAAAGGGAAGTTTAATGAGAAACATAGAAACCCTACAGTGCAGAAAGAGGCCATCTGATCCATCGAGTCTGCACCGACCACAATCTCACCCGGGTCTTACCCCCATATTCCTATACATTTACATAGAACATTACAGCGCGGTGCAGGCCCTTCAGCCCTCAATGTTGTGCCAACCAATGGAACCATTTTTATGACCCTCTAACCTAAACTATTCCAATGCTATCCATATGCATATCCACTGATCATTTGAACACATTTGCCTACTAATCCCTCTAACCTATGCATCTCAGGACACTGGGGGGCAAATTTAGCATGGCCAATCAACCTAACCTGCACATCTTTGGACTGTGGGAGGAAACCGGAGCACCTGGAGAAAACCCACGCAGACACTAATAGAACATAGAACATTACAGCGCAGAACAGGCCCTTCGGCCTTCGATGTTGCGCCGACCAATTAGGAAAAAGCAGTGACCCTCTAACCTAAACCATTCCCCTTTCATCCATAAACTTATCTACTAACCTCTTAAACGCCACCAAACTTGGCGCATCTACAACTGACGCAGGCAAGGCATTCCATACCCTTACCACCCTCTGGGTAAAGAACCTACCTCTGACATCCGTCCTATAACTACCACCCCTTAATTTAAAGCTATGTCCCCTCGTGCTAGCTTTCTCCATCCTAGGAAAAAGGCTATCACTGTCCACCCTATCTAAACCTCTAATCATCTTATATGTTTCAATAAGGTCTCCTCTTAGCCGCCTTCTTTCTAACGAAAACAACCTCAAATCCCTCAGCCTCTCTTCATAAGACCTGCCCTCCATACCAGGCAACATCCTGGTAAACCTCCTCTGTACCCTCTCCAATGCCTCCACATCTTTCTTATAATGCGGGGACCAGAACTGCACACAATACTCCAAGTGCGGCCGCACTAGAGTTTTGTACAGTTGCAACATGACGTTGCGGCTCCGAAATTCAATCCCCCTACCAATAAAAGCTAAGACTCCGTATGCCTTCTTAACAACCTTATCGACTTGATTGCCAACTTTCAGGGATCTATGCACAAATACACCAAGATCCCTCTGTTCATCAACACTATTAAGAATCCTACCATTAGCCCTATACTCTACACATTTATTATTCCTGCCAAAGTGCATTACCTCACACTTTTCCACATTAAACTCCATTTGCCACCTCTCGGCCCAGCTCTGCAACTTGTCCAAGTCCCTCTGCAAACTATAACACCACTCTTCACTATCTACCACTCCACCGACTTTAGTGTCATCTGCAAATTTACTAATCCATCCTTCAATACCCTCATCCAGATCATTTATAAAAATTACAAACAGCAGGGGCCCCAAAACAGACCCCTGAGGTACACCACTTGTCACCGAACTCCAAGATGAATATCTCCCATCAACCACCACCCTCTGTCTTCTATCTGCTAGCCAATTCCTAACCCAATTAGCTAAATCACCCTCTATCCCATACATCTGCATTTTCTGCAGAAGTCTTCCATGGGCCACCTTATCAAACGCCTTACTAAAGTCCATATATACCACATCAACCGCCTTACCCCCATCCACCTCTTTGGTCACTTTTTCAAAAAACTCAATAAGGTTAGTAAGGCACGACCTACCCTTCACAAAACCATGCTGACTATCCCCAATCAATTCATTTCTCTCTAAATAACTATAAATCCTATCCCTAATAATTCTCTCCAATACTTTGCCCACAACAGAAGTAAGACTCACCGGCCTATAATTCCCCGGAAAGTCTCTCTTCCCCTTCTTGAACAATGGGACCACATTCGCTATCCTCCAGTCTTCCGGCACTATACCCGTAACCAACGACGACCTGAAGATCAGAGCCAGAGGCTCTGCAATCGCCTCTCTCACCTCCCAGAGAATCCTAGGGTAAATCCCGTCCGGCCCAGGGGACTTATCTAACTTCAAACCCTCAAGAATATCTAGCACATCCTCCTTATCTACTTCAATACTTTCCAGTTTGCAACCCTGTATCCCAGTGTTCTCCACAACTACATTTACATCTCCCTGCGTGAATACCGAAGAGAAATATTTGTTCAGTGCCTCTCCAATCTCTTCAGGTTCCACGCACAACTTCCCACTGCTGTCTCTGACTGGCCTTAATCTTGCCCTGACCAATCTTCTATTCTTAACATATCTAAGAGAATATACAAACTCCACACACACACAGTGGCCCAAGCCAGGAATCGAATCCAGGTCCCCGGAGCTCTGAAGCAGCAGCGCTAACCACTGTGCTACTGTGCTGCCCCTATTGCTGAGAATTCAAATTCAGTTGGGAAATAAAGAAATGTAGTAAAAAGTTCATTTTGATAATCTGATCTACTTCAGGGCAGGAAACCAAATATCCTGATCATGTTGGTGTGACTCCAGATACACCACAACAAATGGCTTCTTTGTATCTATGTTCTGAAATCGCCTAGCAAGCCTTTCATTTGTCAAGAAGATGGTGTTCCTCCTGTTTCCTGAGGGCAATTAGAGAGGGGCAACAGATGTTGGTTCTTCACAGCCACTAAATAAATTTTAAAAAACTGTGGAAGAAAATTGCAAGATATTTTCTTCATAGAATGCCGAAAATGCAGGAAGAGATCACACAGCCCATTAAACCTGCACCAACTCTTCAGAAGAACAACACATCAAGTTTCTTCCCTTCTGTCTTATCCCTCTAACCCTGCATATTTACCACGGCTAATCCCGCTATATCTTGGACTGTGGAAGGAAACCAGAGTGCCCGGAGGAAACCTACTAAGACAACGCACAAACTCTGCACAGTCAACCAAGACTGGAATTGAACCTCGTCCCTGACATTGTGAGGCAGCAGTGCTAACCACTGTGCCATCATTTCACAAGTCAGGATGGCTTGTGTCTTGACTGGGAACTAATCAATCAAGCTTGGGAAGCTGATATTCTTCCCAAGCATTTGCGACCCTTGTTCAGCTAAGTGAGGCAAGTCAAAGGTAATATTTCAAAGTGGAGATTGAATCCAACATGATTTAATCCTAATTGTTATGGTGCAGAACTAACCTAACTCTATCTCGACAGTAAAGTGTCAACCTGGCTAGAAGAATAGCAGTGCAACACATTCACAATCAGGAGCATCCTTCTGTCATTGTATCAATGCATGAAAGCTTCACTCTGTAACTGGCTGTGTTCAGTTAAACCCAAGAGTGCAATGGTGATGATACCAAAAGGCTGAAGGAAGTAAAGTTTTTTTAAAAAGTTTATTTATTCGTCACAAGTAAGGCTTACACTAACACTGCAATGAAGTTACTGTGATATTCTCTTATTTGCCACAGTCCGGCGCCTGTTCAGGTTACTGCATCAAACCAGCACATTTTTCAGAATGTGGGAGGAAACCTGAGCACGCAGAGGAAACCCACGCAGACACTGGGAAAATGTACAGAATCCACACACAGAGTGACCCAAGCTGGGAATCGAATCACATTATTCATTTGTGTGAGAGGTAGAACCTTATTATGGCTTGACAGTGAGCTCCTGTTAGTGGCAAACACCACTCATGTTGCTTCTACATAGCAGTAGTATGAAGCACTAGCTTCACCTGCTCCTCAAAACTTTGAGATATCTTGCACTTCCAAGGCTAACTGAGATAGACTGCGCTCTCTCCAGAGAGAAAAGTGAAAGCCTTAGGCATGTTCTTATGTTTGCATAATATACAGTGCAAAATGATCAAGATCTTTACCATCCTGAAGGATGTTTTTTATACATCCAACTGCTCACATGGTGCCTTCGGTCTTATTTACAAGGTTACCAACAAAACCAATCGTACAGTATGTGCAACTGTAAACATCTCAACATTTGAAGGCAGGCTTGTGGTAGACTGTGGATTGAATCTCCTGACAGATTATTACATTTGCTTTGTTGCAGTCTTCAATAATTTCATGTTTTATGCTCTGCCCAGTGGTACTATTACTGGGGGCTATAAATAACTCCCACAAGTATTTCTTGGTCTTGCTATTCCTTAATTCCACCCACAATTTCCACCCACTTTGTGATCTTCTGGGACCAGATTCATTCTCAGTAACGTCTTTATGTTATCTTTTACAGTCAGGGATTCCAGGGCTGAAATATATCTACATTAAATTTATAGCAACATAAGATGCTGAAACTAGTATCAACAACTTGTATGCATTCCATGTTGTGAACCTCTATGACTCTATGTATATTTTGCCTTTAATGTTGTGTGTGCATTCTAATATGTTTCATAGGAGCATTACCTTATCCTACAGGTGCTTTGGCCCACCTTGTTGTCTATCAAGGGCATAGACGCAATGGGTCGTGAGAGGGCTGCTTTTGGATTTTTTTTCGAGAGTATCCTTGTGCTTCACGTCGTTAGTTTACGCTTGACCTGGACCATTTGATGGGCAACACGACAGTTCAGTGACTATCGCTGTGCTGTGCAGATACATGGATTTGGACCTATGTCTGGGGGAGCTTGCGCATTCTCCCCGTGCTTGCGTGGGTTTTCTCCGGGTGCTCCGGTCTCCTCCCACATCCCAAAGATGTGCTCTTAGGCTAATTGGCAAAACAAATTCTCCCTAAATTGTCTCAAATTTGGGTTTTAATCCACAGATCTATAAACACAGACAGGGATCACAGGTAGAGACGGGAACATTAGGGTGGCGGTGTGGGCTCGTTGGGCCGAAGGGCCTGTTTCCCATGCTGTTTTGTCCTTTGTTCTTTGTACAAAGCATATTTTAAAACTAAGCCACGTAAGGAAGTATTAGTGCAGGCAATCAAAGGCTGAGTTTCATAACAGTGGGGAAATGAAGAGCTTTTATGCCGAGAACATGCAGACGAGGAACAGGACTAGACCATTCGGCTTCTCAAGTCTGCTTTGCCATTCAATAAGATCATGGCTGCTCTGATTGTGGCCTCAACTCCACTTTCCTTCCTGCCTTCTGTGTCCTTTTGCTCCCTTGTTGATCAAAAACCTAACAAATTCAGCTTTAAAAATATTCAATGATGCTGCTTCCAGCACTCCCTAGGGAAGAAAATTCCAGACTCACGAGTCTCAGAGAAAAAAAATATTAACTGAGAGACCACTTGCTTTTAATTTACACCTTTGTGAGTCTCTCCCATACAGGAAAAACATCATTGAATCATAAAATCCCTGCATTGCAGAAGGAAGCCGGTTAGCCCATCGAGTCTACACCCACTCTCTGACAGAGCGTCTTACCCGGGCCCTCTCCCCACTTTATCTCTGTTACACCATATATTTATCATGGCTAATCCATCAAACCTTTATATCTTGGTATACTAAGGAGCAATTTATCATCGCCTTACCTATACAGGGAACCCACAGACTCGGGAAGAATGTGTAAACTCTACACAGACAGTGACCCAAGGCTGAAATTTAACCCAGGTCCTTGATGCTGAGAGGCAGCAGTGTTAACCATGTCTCAGCATTCACCCTGTCAAGTTCACTTCGGATCTTTTATGTTTCAATTAGATCACTTCTCATCATTCTAAACTCCAATGGATACAGGCTCAGCTATCCAATCTTTGCTCATATCTATTCAGTGGAGTGAACCCTCTTCAAATTGTTTTTAAAAATAAGTAGCGTAAAACTATAGTCCAAATGTGGTCCAATAATAATACACAATACAACTGTAGCACAACATCCCTACTTTTATATTCCATTACCCTTGCAGTAAAGGACATTGTTCCAGTTGCCTTCTGAATCACTTGCATGCTTATGTTTTGGTTATTCTTATCCAAGGAAACCCAGATCCTCTTGTGACTCAGACTTCTGGTTTTTTTACTTTGAAATAATAAGCTGCTTTTCTATCCTCCCTGCCAAAGTGGGCAACGTCACACATTTTTCTATTCTATGCTCCATCTGCCGAATATTTGCCCACTCTATGTCCCTTTACTCTTTGACGTCTTAGCCTTCATTGCGAGAGTATTCAAGTATCGGAATATGTTTTGCTGCCATAGTATAAGACATTGGTGAGGCCACACCGGTGTGCAGTTGTGATGTCCTTATCTGAGGAAGGATGTCCTATAGAAGGAGTAAAGTGAAGGTTTACTGGGCTGATTCCTGCGATGGCAGGTCTGTCATATGAGGAGACACTAAGTTGTCTCTCTCTAATATAGTCATAAGGACTATATTAACCGGAGTTTAGAAAAGTGAGAGGCAATGTCATTGAAACTTATTTTAACAGGGCTAGAAAAGGTAGATTCAGAAAGTTGTTCCCAATGATGGGGGAGTTCAGAACGAGGGGTCATAGTTTGAAGATAAGGAATAAACCTTTTAGAACTGAGTTGAGGAGAAATTTCTTCACCCAGAGGGTGATACATGTGTGGAATTCACTACCAAAGAATGTAGTTGAGGCTAAAACATTGTCTGATTTCAGGAAGAAATTAGATATACCTTTTGAGGCTAAAGGGATCAAGGGATATGAGAGGAAGTTAATTGAATTCAATGATCAGCCATGATCAAAATGAACAGTGGGGCAGGCTTGAAGGGCTGAATGGCCTACTCCTGCTTCTCATTTCTCTGTTTCTTCATAGCTTATTTTCTTCTCTTTTTATTGTGTCATTAGGAAAGTTAGCAAGCGTATATTCAGTCCTGTCAACCAAGTCATTGATGTAAATTGTAAATAGTTGAGATCCCAGCACTGACCCCTCTGGCACTCTAGGCATCACATCCTGTCTTTTGACTTGATTTGATTTATTATTGTCGCAGGTATTAACACAGAGTGAAAAGTATTGTTTTTTGCATGCTAAATAGACAAAGTATACTGTATCTAGAGAAGGAAAGGAGAAAGTGTAGAAGTAGTGTTACAATCATAGCCAGGGTGCAGGGAAAGACCAACTTAATATAAAGTAAGTCCATTCAAAAGCCTGATGGCAGTAGGGATGAAGCTGTTCTTGAGTCAGTTGGTATGTGATCTCAGACTTTTGTATCTTTTTCTTGACGGAAGAAGATGGGAGAGAATATGCCCGTGGTGCATGGGGCCCTTGATAATGCTGATTGCTGAAACTGTGGATTGAATCAATGGATAGGAGATGGGTTTGTGTGATGGACTGGGCTATGTTCACGACTCTATATAATTTTTTGCGGTCTTGGACAGAGCAGGAGCTATACAAAGCTGTGGTAAAACTAGAAAGGATGTTTTCTCTGTGCATCTGTAAAAATTGGTGAGAGTTGTAGCAGACATGTCAAATTTTCTTTGTCTCCTGAGAAAGTAAAGGCGTGGAGGGCCTAGGACAGGTTGTTAGTGATCTGAACAGCACAAAACGTAAAGGTCTCGATCAATTCCATTTTATCCTCATTGATGGAAACAGGGGCATATCCTCCATTATGCTTTCTGAAGTTGATGATGATATCAACCCAAAAATGGCCCATCTTTTGCTGAGCTTGGATCTACACCAGCTGAAGTAATGATGAATATTGTAGATGTGTGACAAGCTACAATTGTAAGGATAGATGAATCTTGGAATCATAGAACCATAGAATTCCGACAATGCAGTCCATCCAGGCTGCATCGACTCTCTGAAAGAGCATCTTCGCTAGGCCCATCCTTCCTACCCGATCCACAGAACCATACACACTTACCATCATCAATCCACCTAATCTAAACTTCTTTGGACACTAAGAGTCAATTTAGCATGGCCAATTCATCTAATCTGCACAACTTGTAGGAGTTGTTGGACCGGAGGAGATTAAATGAATAGAGGCAGCAATGTCACAGAGGTATTGGAGAGCAAAGAAAGGAATTTTAGAGTGGAGTTGACTGAGACTCAATGTAGGCTAACAAGCACCAGAGAAAGGCTTCATGCTCCTCTGAGTGAAGCAATGTGTAAGACAGGATAGTGCTTCATTTGAGTGACATGGACATGTTCTGTTAACAGGCACTAAACAATACAGCTGGGAGAGATGGCACATTCAGAGAGATTTTATATAAAGGAAAAGACCAAGTTATCAATTAGATTCTGACTGATTAATATAATATTTGGCGAGTAGAAAGCTCCAGCCACCATACTAACTTATTTATGAGGCTAGATTTTATTACAAATAAACAGGATGGGGCTGCAGTCTGCACTGGAACTCCATTAAATTGACCATTCCCAGGAATTAAACTTTGCAATGTTGGTTGTAAAAGTAAAGTTGAAAAATCTCCAAGTGAACCAAAATTAACTTGTGAGGATGTCTAATGCCTGCTGTGAATCCTCTTGAGGTTAAACACGAATCAACAGGACAATTTTTTTTCATCTCTTGTCTCCTTGAGCAGTCTAGGATAGATGCCATCAGGCCTGGAAAAATAGATAGGCTGGAAAATTGGGCGGAGAAATGGCAGATGGAATTTAATCCAGATAAATGTTAGGTGATGCATTTTGGAAGAACTAATGAGGGGGCGGGGGAGCTATATAATAAATGGCAGAGCCACCAGAGTATAGAAACGCAGAGGGATCTAAGTGTGCAAATCCACAAATCCCTGAAGGTAGCAGCAAAGGTGGAGAGGGTGTTGAAGAAGGCATATGTATACATGTCTTTATAGGACGGGGTATAGAGTATAAAAGCTGGAGTCTGATGTTGCAGTTGTATAGAACGCTGGTTAGGCCACATTTGGAGTACTGCGTCCAGTTCTGTTCACTGTGCTACCAGAAGGATGTGGAGGCTTTAGAGACAGTGCAGAAAATGTTTACCAGGATGTTGCCCTGTATGGAGGGCCTTAGCTATGAGGGGAGATTGGGTGGACTGGGGTTGTTCTCTCTAGAAAGACAGAGAATGAGGGGAGACCTAATAGAGGTGTACAAAATGAAGGGTATAGATAGGGTGAATAGTGGGAAGCTTTTTACCACATCTGAGGTGACGATCATGAGGGATCACAGGCTCAAGGTGAGAGGGGTGATGTATAACTCGAATATCAGAGGGACTTTTCTATGTAGAGGGTGGTGGGGGCCTAGAATGCACTACCAAGAAAGGTGGTGGAGGCAGACATACTGACATTGTTTAAGAATTACCTGGATAGTCACATGAGAAACATGGGAATGGAGGGATACAAACGAACGGTCTAGTAGGACCAATGCATGGTACAGGTTTGGAGGGCCAAAGGGCCTGTTTCCTGTGCTGTACTGTCCTTTGTTCTTTGTTTTGTTCTTTGACAAGTAACTCTTGGCTAACAGGGTTACCACGAAAGGTGTCAGCAATACCAGTGTTAGATGGTCCTGCCTCATACTGGCCCCTACAGTATCTTAAAAGCTCATTTGGAAGAGTGAAGTCTTTGATTATCCCTTGCTGTTATCTGAGCTTAACTGCAGTCACATTTTAAATGTCAACAGATTGGTGAGTGGCTGAGGCAAAATATACTTCTTTCTCTAATGAATGAAGATGTACTTGCACCAATGTATTCCACACTTATGTCTATGAATTTGCTCAATACCCTGGCTCAAATCTTCCACAGTAAGAAGTCTCACAACACCAGGTTAAAATCCAACAGGTTTATCTGGTAGCAAACGCCACTAACCCCAAAAGCTAGTGGTGTTTGCTACCAAATAAACCTGTTGGATTTTAACCTGGTGTTGTGAGACTTCTTACTGTGTTTATCCAGACCAACACAGGCATCTCCACATCAAGTCTTCCAGTCAGCTTTAGAAAGAGTGCGTTTGATGTTGACTGGTTTCATCTGCATGCTTACCATTTTACACAGGAGCCTTGGCACCTTCCAATGTCATGTTCCGCAAGAATGCAAGGGAAGAACAGAATCAGCAGGCGAATTGTTGAGTGTAACTCCAGTGCAGCTTTGTGTCCTTTTCTGGCCATTAACAAATGACGAAGACATGCCTGTGAATGTTTATTTTCAGCTCATTGTATACATTGTTTGCAATAGCACTCTCAACTCATACACAACACTCTGAGAATGCTCTCCTCTTCTCCCAATACTGTTCATCTCCTTCTTCACCCTCCAACAATGCTTAACACCTCTCTCATTATCTCAAAAGGTCCATCCCCTTCCATCATCTCCTTATAATGTTTACCACTTTCCCTCATTCTCTGGCAATCTTTACCCTCCTTCCATTAATGTTCATCCTCTCGCATTCTCTGACAATGTTCACCCTCCTGCACCCTCTGACAATGTTCACCTCTCTCAATCTCTGGCAACTTCACTCTCCCTCACCCTCCAACAATGTTCACCCTCCCTCACTCTCCAACAATGTTCACCCTCCCTCACCCTCCAACAATGTTCACCCTCCCTCACTCTCCAACAATGTTCACCCTCCCTCACTCTCCAACAATGTTCACCCTCCCTCACCCTCCAACAATGTTCACCCTCCCTCACCCTCCAACAATGTTCACCCTCCCTCACCCTCCAACAATGTTCACCCTCCCTCACTCTCCAACAATGTTCACCCTCCCTCACTCTCCAACAATGTTCACCCTCCCTCACTCTCCAACAATGTTCACCCTCCCTCACCTCCAACAATGTTCACCTCCTCACCTCCAACAATGTTCACCCTCCCTCACTCTCCAACAATGTTCACCCTCCCTCACCCTCCAACAATGTTCACCCTCCCTCATTCTCCAACAATGTTCACCCTCCCTCACCCTCCAACAATGTTCACCCTCCCTCACTCTCCAACAATGTTCACCCTCCCTCATTCTCCAACAATGTTCACCCTCCCTCACTCTCCAACAATGTTCACCCTCCCTCACCCTCCAACAATGTTCACCCTCCCTCATTCTCCAACAATGTTCACCCTCCCTCACCCTCCAACAATGTTCACCCTCCCTCACCCTCCAACAATGTTCACCCTCCCTCACCCTCCAACAATGTTCACCCTCCCTCACCCTCCAACAATGTTCACCCTCCCTCACTCTCCAACAATGTTCACCCTCCCTCACTCTCCAACAATGTTCACCCTCCCTCACTCTCCAACAATGTTCACCCTCCCTCACCCTCCAACAATGTTCACCCTCCCTCACCCTCCAACAATGTTCACCCTCCCTCACCCTCCAACAATGTTCACCCTCCCTCACTCTCCAACAATGTTCACCCTCCCTCACTCTCCAACAATGTTCACCCTCCCTCACCCTCCAACAATGTTCACCCTCCCTCACTCTCCAACAATGTTCACCCTCCCTCACTCTCCAACAATGTTCACCCTCCCTCACTCTCCAACAATGTTCACCCTCCCTCACCCTCCAACAATGTTCACCCTCCCTCATTCTCCAACAATGTTCACCCTCCCTCACTCTCCAACAATGTTCACCCTCCCTCACTCTCCAACAATGTTCACCCTCCCTCATTCTCCAACAATGTTCACCCTCCCTCACTCTCCAACAATGTTCACCCTCCCTCATTCTCCAACAATGTTCACCCTCCCTCACTCTCCAACAATGTTCACCCTCCCTCACTCTCCAACAATGTTCACCCTCCCTCACCCTCCAACAATGTTCACCCTCCCTCATTCTCCAACAATTCACCCTCCCTCACCCTCCAACAATGTTCACCCTCCCTCACTCTCCAACAATGTTCACCTCGCTCACCCTCCAACAATGTTCACCCTCCCTCACCCTCCAACAATGTTCACTCTCCCTCATTCTCCAACAATGTTCACCCTCCCTCATTCTCCAACAATGTTCACCCTCCCTCATTCTCCAACAATGTTCACCCTCCCTCACTCTCCAACAATGTTCACCGTTCCTCACCCTCCAACAATGTTCACCCTCCCTCACCCTCCAACAATGTTCACCCTCCCTCACTCTCCAACAATGTTCACCCTCCCTCACTCTCCAACAATGTTCACCCTTCCTCATTCTCCAACAATGTTCACCCTCCCTCATTCTCCGACAATGTTTATCCTCCCTCACTCTCTGACCATGTTCACCCTCCCTCACCCTCCTACAATGTTCACCCTTCCTCACCCTCTGACAACGTTTACCCTCTCTCACTCTCCGACAATGTTCATCCTCCCTTACCCTACTACAATGTTCACCCTCCCTCACCCTACTACAATGTTACCCTCCCTCATTCTCTGACAGTGTTTATTGTGACAATATTCACTCTCTGACAATATTCATTCTCCCTTATCGCTAACAATGTTCACCCTCCCTCAATCACTGACAACGTTCATTCTCCCTCACTCGCTGACAATATTCACCCTACCTTACCCTCTTCAATGTTTCCCCTCCCTCATTCCAGCTGATTTATAGATAATTGTGCTAATTTCATTCCTGATGTGAAAAGTTCTCAATCAGCTCCTGTAAAAAGCATGTGTCCTATATCCATAGTTTTGTCCAGCTGGTCCTACTGTGGCTGAATCCTGGAATAACCTAGATAGGGTAAAACCCTACGGTAAACACTCAGCAGGTCTGTTAACATCTGTAGATTGACTAAGCTAAGTTGGCACTGTGTGTAATGGATTTTATTCAAACGGCTCTGCATGTATCAGGCAAAAGGAATATGCACACAAACTAATAGTATATAACCAATTCACAGCTTTATTCCAAATGGTAAAAGACTTTAGAACTTTAACAATTCTATCTCTCTAGCTAATTGATCATTTAGAAATTTGTATATTACCTCGGATCTTGGTGATTCCATCAGTACATTGAATTCTTAAGTCTATGTCTGTCTCTGTCTCTCTCTGGTTTGGAGGTCAACTGCTCTTGTCACTACTGTGTCCTGACTACTTTTGGGGGAAGCTGGAGAGGTGGGTGCTCTCGAACGCTGCTAGCATAGGTTTCTTATACCTATCTGGATACCTTCTGAAATCTTCCGAAGATTTGTCAATCAGTGCTGAGATCTGGTAAGTTTCACGTCATTGTTGATAGGTTTCAATGGATGTTAATGATGGTGGACCATCATGGTGTGTTTGGGTGTTGGATACCTAGCTTATATAGTTTCACCTTCTAATATGACCTTTTGTTTCACTGATGCATCTCTGTCCCATGTATAGAGTGGTATTAGTTTCTCAGGGAAATATGTAACTGTCCTTTTACACATGTCACAGCGCATCTTTAGTTTTCAGTTGTATCAGCACAAATCTTGAAAAAGATCCATCTCCGGACTCACTATTTTCGGCTAAGGTAATCCCAGCATATCTTGTTTTTAGGCCAATTTCTACTATTAGTTTTTATGTCATTTTGTTGTGCTTGTATTTCTGGCCTGATGTTTGTCTCAAGTTGGTGATCTTTCAATTACTATTTCACTCAAGCAGTCACAGGCTGCTACAATATTTTGAGTTCATATTACTCTTCTCCAGAGTTAAAGAGGGGGAGGGTGGTGATTGAACTGAGCTGTTTCATAGAATCATTGAATCCCCACAGTGCAATCTGAGGTCATTTGGCCTATCACGTCTGCACCGACTCTCTAACAAAGCATCCCACCCAGGCCCTACGCCATAGCCCCACGTAGTTACCCTGCTGATTCCCATATTCTACATATCTCGGAATACCAAATGACGATTTAGCCTAGTCAATCCAACTAACCTGCACATCTTTGAACTGCAGGGAATTGAAGGGAATTGGAGCACCCAGAGGAAATCCATGAAGACAAGGAAATAATGTGAGAATTGCACGTAGACAGTCACCGAAAGCCGAATTGAACCTATATCCCATTTGCTTTGAGATTCTGCATCACTAATGACGTGTATTTATAGGGTTAAGAGAGTCAGCACAGACTTAATGGGCCAAATGGCCTCATTTTCCATTGTAAGGGTTCTATGCTTAAGACAGACAACTTGCATGGACTATGCTTATACTTCCTTCAGTATAGTAGATTAAAGGGTGATATAAAGGATTTGATGGAGTAGATTGAAAGAAACTGTTTATGTAGTGGAGTACAGAAGAAGGCATCATAAACATTAGCACTAGTGTAAAGTCATTCAGGAAAAATATTAACAGATACAAACAAAGGACAAAGAAAACTATAGCACAGGACCAGGCTCTTTGACCCTCCAAGCCTGCACTGACCATACTGCCCGACATAACCAAAACCCTTTACCCTTCTGGGAATCATATCCCTTTATTCCCATCCTATTCATGTACTTGTCAAGGTGCCCTTTAAAAGTCACTACTATGTCCATTTCCACTACCTACCCCGGCAACGAGTTCCAGGCACCCACCACTCTCTGTGTAAAAAATCTGCCTCGTACATCTCTTTGAAACATTGCCCTTTGCACCTTAAGCCTATGCCTCCTAGTAATTGACCCTTCCATCTTGGGAAAAAGCTTCTGACTATTCACTCTGACCACACCTCTCATAACCCTGTAGACTTCTGTTGGGTCACCCCCTCAACCTCCGTCGCTCCAGTGAGAACAAACCAAGTTTCTCCAACCTTTCCTGATAGCTAATGCTTTCCATACCAGGCAAGATCCGAGTAAATCTTTTCTGTACCCTCTCCAAAGCCTCTACATCCTCCTGGTGGTGTGTTGATCAGAATTGAACACTAGACTCCAAGTGCAGCCTGACTAAGGTTATATAAAGTTGCAACATAACTTGCCAATTTTTAAACTCAACATCCCAGTCATAGAAGGCAAGCATGCCGTATACCTGCTTGACTACCTTCTCTACCTGCATTGCCACTTTTAGTGACCTGTGTAACTGTACACTCAGATCCCTTTGCCTATCAATATTCTTAAGGGTTCGGTATGTTTCCTCTCTGTATCAGACCTTGCAAATTGCATTATCTCACATTTGTCTGGATTAAACAAATATTGTGGCCATTACAGGGTCATGGTTAGAACAGGGACAGGAATGGTTCTCGGCAGTTCTGGGATATAAATATTTCAGTAAGAGTATGGAAGATGGTAAAAGAAGTGGAGGATAGTATTGTTAATCAAGGATAGTTTAATGGCTGCTGAACGGCATTTTGAAGGCCATCCGCCTATTGAGGTAATATTGGCTGAAGTTAGAAATAGGAAAGGATCCGTCACATTGTTAGTTTCCTATAGGCCCCCAAATGGTAATAGAGATACGGAGGAGGAAATGGCAAAGCAGATTATAGATAGGTATGGAGGTCACAAGCTAGTTGTCATGGGTGATTTTAACTTTCCAAATACTGATTGGAACCTTTATAGGTGGAATAGTTTGGATGGGACACTTTTTGTACAGTGTGTGCAGAAGGATTTCCTGACACAATATATGGATAAACCAACAAGAAGTGGGGCCACATTGGACTTGGTACTGGGTAATGAAATGGGCCAAGTATTAGATTTGTTTGTAGGACAGCACTTTGGAGATAGTGACCACAATTCGGTGTCCTTGCAGTGGAGAGGGATAGGGTCACATGGCAGGGCAAGGTTTATAATTGGGGCAGGGGTGATTATGATGTAATTAGGCAAGAATTAGGGAGCATAAAATATGATCAGAAACTGTCAGGTATGGGCACAAATGAAAAGTGGAGCTTGTTCAAGGAACAAATATTGCATGTCCTTCATAAGTATGTCCCTGGCAGGCAGGGAAGAAATGGCTGAGTGACGGAACCATGGTTCACAAAGGAAGTTGAACGTCTTGTTAAGAGGAGAAAGGAAGTGTATGTAAGGATGAAAGAAACAAGGTTCAGTTGGGTCGCTTGAGGGTTACAAAGTAGCTAGGAATGAGTTATAAAAAGGCCTTAGGAGAGCTAGGAGGGGGCATAAGAACTCATTAGGGGTCAGATAAAGAAAAACCTCAAGGATTTTTACTCTTATGTGAGAAATACATAAAGTAGGTTTTTCACTCAAAGGGTGGTGAGTGAATGGAACTGACTGCCGTAGGAGTTTGTTGAGGCAAACTCACTGGGGTCTTTTAAGATACTTCTGGATGAGTATATGGAAACGAATAGGATAGGGGGTTATAGATAGGTCTGTGGATTGATAGATGTGATCGGCGCAACTCGTGGGACGAAGGGCCTGTTTGTGCTGTATTGTTCTATGTTCTATGTTAAATAAAAGAATGAGCAGATATGAGGTTAGGGCCAGTCAAGGATAGTAGGGGGAACTTGTGCATGGAGTCAGAAGAGATAGGTGAAGCATTGAATGAATACATTTCTTCACTAAGGAGAGAAGGCTATGTTTTTGAGGATGAGAATGTGATACAGGCTGATAGGATGGAGGAGGTAGATGTTCTGAGGGAAGATGTATTAGCAATTTTGAAAAACCTGAGGATCGATAAGTCCCCTGGGCCAGATGGAATATATCCTAGGATAGTTTGGGAGGCAAGTGATGAGATTGCAGAGTCTTTAGCTTTGATCTTTGGGACTTTGCTGTCCACGGGGATTGTGCCAGAGGACTGGAGAGTGTCTTCAAGAAAGGAAATAGGAATGACCAAGGTAATTACAGGCCAGTTGGTCTTACTTCGATGGTTGGTAAGTTAATAGAAAGGGTCCTGAGAGATAGGATTTATGATCTTTTGGAAAGATACAGTTTAATCCGGGATAGTAAGCATGGTTTTTGAGGGATAAGTCCTGTTTCACAAATTTGATTGAATTCTTTGAGGAAGGTAGAGCAGTTGATGTCGTATACATGGATTTTAGTAAAGAGTTTGATAAGATTCCCCATGGTAAGCTCATGAAGAAAGTAAGGAGATATGGGATAGAAGGAAATTTGGCTGATTGGATTAGTAACTGGCTGTCTCATAGAATACAGAGAGTGGTGGTGGAGGGAAAATTTTCAGACTGGAAGACAGTTATCAGCAGTGTACCACAGGGATCAGTGCTGGGTCCTCTGCTATTTGTGATCTTTATCAATGACTTAAAAGAAGGGCTGAAGGGTGGGTTAGTAAATTTGCTAATGACATCAAAATTGGTGGAGTAGTGGATGAGATGGAGGACTTTTGCATGCTGCATAGAGATATTGATAGGATACAGAACTGGGCAGAAAAGTGGCAGATGGAGTTTAACTCTGATAAGTGTGAGGTAATTTGTTTTGGAAGACAAACTTGAATGCGGATTACAGGATCAACATCAGGGTTCTGTGGCATGTGGAAGAGCAGAGAGATCTTGGTGTTCATATCCACAGATAGAACATAGAACATAGAACATTACAGCACAGAACAGGCCCTTCGGCCTTCGATGTTGTGCCGACCAAAATAAAAAGCAATGCCCCTCCAAACTAAACCATTCCCTTCTCTTCCATATACTTATCAATTAACCTCTTAAACGCCACCAAACTTGGCGCATCTACAACAGCTGCAGGCAGGGCATTCCACTCCCTAATCACTCTTTGAGTAAAGAACCTACCTCTGATATCCGTCCTATAACTCATACCCCTTAATTTAAAGCTGTGTCCCCTCGTGCTAGCTTTCTCCATCTAGGAAAAAGGCTATCACTGTCCACCCTATCTAAACCTCTAATCATCTTACATGCTTCAATAAGATCCCCTCTTAGCCGCCTCCTTTCTAACGAAAACAACCTCAAATCCTCCAACCTCTCTTCATAGGACCTGCCCTCCATACCAGGCAACATCCTGGTAAACCTCCTCTGTACCCCCTCCAATGCCTCCACATCTTTCCTATAATGTGGGGACCAGAACTGCACACAATACTCCAAGTGCGGCCGCACTAGAGTTTTGTACAGCTGCAACAAGATGCTGCGGCTCCTAAATTCAATCCCCCTACCAATAAAAGCTAAGACTCCATAAGCCTTCTTAACAACTTTATCCACTTGACTGCCTACTTTCAGGGATCTATTGACACATACCCCCAGATCCTTCTGTTCCTCAACACTATTAAGAGCCCTACCATTAGCCCTATACTCTACACATTTATTGTTCCTGCCAAAGTGCATTACCTCACACTTTTCCACATTAAACTCCAACTCAAGATCTCTGAAGATTGCCACCAATTGGATAAAGCCGTGAAGAAGGCTTATAGTATGTTAGCGTTTATTAACGTGGGGTTTGACTATAAGTGCTGTAGGGTTATGCTACAACTATATTGGACATTGGTGAGACCACATTTGGAATATTGTGTTCAGTTCTGGTCACCTCACTATAAGAAGGATGTAGAAGCATTGGAGAGAGTGCAGAGGAGATTTACCAGGATGCTGCCTGGTTTGGAGGGTAGGGTCTTATGAGGAAAGGTTGAGGGAGTTGGGGCTTTTCTCTTTGGAGCAGAGGAGGATGAGAGGTGACTTAATAGAGGTTTATAAGATGATGAGAGGATAGATAGAGTGGACATGCAGAGACTATTTCCTCAGATGGATGTAGTTGTTTCTAGGGGACAAAACTGTAAGGTTCACGGTGCGAGATATAGGAGGGATGCCCAAGGTAGATTCTTCACTCAGACAGTGGTTGGGGCATGGAATGCATTGCCTGCTGTGATAGTAGAGTTGGGACTTTAGGAACTTTCAAGCGGGGTTGTTGGATAGACACATGGAGCACACCAGGATGATAGGCAGTGGGGTTGATCTTGGGTTCGGACATAGTTCAGCTAACATCGAGGGCAAAAGGGCCAATACTATGCTGTACTGTTCTATGTTCGATGTGGTCAAGAAGGCATATGGTATACTGGCCTTCATTAATAGAGCAATTGAGTTTAGGAGTCAGGAGGTAATGCTGCAACTTTATAAGACCCTTGTCAGACTCCACTTGGAGTATTGTGTGCAGTTCTGGTCGCCTCACTGTAGGAAGGAGGTGGAAGCTATTGAGAGGGTGGAGAGGAGATTTACAAGGATGTTGCCTGGATTGGGGGGTATGCCTTATGAAGACAGGTTGAGAGAGCTAGATCTCTTTTCCCTGGAGAGATGAAGGTTGAGAGGCGACCTGATAGAGGTTTGTAAGATGTTGAGAGGAATGAGGTGATTTGGTCTCCAGAACACCTCAATCGCCTGGCGAAGGCACAAACGTATTCATTCAATGCTTCACCTATCTCTTCTGACTCCATGCACAAAAGCTAGCAGATTTACCATCAAATAAATCGGTTGGATTTAAAATTGGTGTTGCCAGACTCTTATTGAGTTTACCCCAGTCCAACACCGGCATCTCTACATCATGACATCTTTGACTGAGCCAGTTTTGTATCCACCTTAGGCACTTAGAGCATTGCGATCTGATTAGGGATACGCAGCATGGATTTGCTAAGGGGACGTTGTGCCTTACGAATCTGGTAGAATTTTTTGAGGAGGTGACGAAAACGGTGGACGAAGGGCGAGCCGTTGATGTCGTCGATATGGATTTTAGTAAGGCATTTGACAAAGTCCCTCATGGGAGGTTAGTTGAGAAGGTCAAGGCTCATGGGATACAAGGACAGGTAGCTAGATGGATAAGTAACTGGTTTGGTAATATTAGACAGAGAGTAATAATGGAAGGGTGTTTTTCTAGCTGGAGGTCGGTCATTAGTGGTGTGCCGCAGGGCTCGGTACTGGGACCTCTTCTGGTCGTCCTACTACTGGAAGGATGTGGAGACTCTGGAGAGAGTGCAAAGGAGGTTTACCAGCATACTGCCTGGTATGGAAGGTCTGAGTTACGAAGAGAGGTTAGGCAAATTGGGACTGTTTTCCTTAGAAAGACGTAGACTTAGAGGAGATCTCATAGAGGTGTACAAGATTATGAGGGGTATAGATAGAGTAAACAGGGTTAAGCTTTTTCCTAGGATGGACTCAAATAGCACGAGCGGTCACGGGCTTAGGGTGAGGGGGGTAAGATATAATTTAGATGCTAGAGGGAGTTTTTTCACACAGAGGGTGGTGGGGGTATGGAATGCGCTGCCAAGTAAAGTGGTGGAGGCAGGTACTCTCGAGTTATTTAAGAAATACTTAGTTGGGCACATGAACAGAATGGGAATGGAGGGGTATAGAAAACTGATTTAAAATAGGGATCATGAGCCTTGGGAGTCCCTGGGAAATGTGTAAATAGATGATTATATTGATGTACTTGTTTTTATCCTACAGGTGCTTTGGTCCACCTTGTTGTCTAACGTCGGGCATACACGCGATGGGTCCCTTTCACAAAACCATGTTGCTTCTCACTAATACGTCCACTTATTTCCAAGTAGGAATAAATCCTGTTTCGAAATATCCACTCCAATAATTTCCCTATCATTGATGTAAGGCTCACCAGATTATTCTTTCTCCCCTTCTTAAACAAAGGAATAACATTGGCTATTCTCCAATCTTCTGGGACATCCCCTGTAGTCAGTGAAGGTACAAAGATTTCTATCAAGGCCCCAGCAATTTCTTCCCTGGCCTCTCTCAGTATTCTAGGATATATTCCACCAGGCCCCCTGTGGACTTATCTATCTTAATGTTTCTCAAGAACCCCAATACCACCTTCTCTTTGATCCCAACATGACTTGAATTGTCTACACATCCTTTACCAGATTCATCATCCATCAAGTCCTTCTCTTTGGTGAATGTTGACGCAAAGTACTCACTTAATACCTTGCCCATTTCCTCTGACTCCACACATAGATTCCCTCCCTTGTCCTTGTTGTTGAAACATCATATCCCATTAATAGCTGCTGGAATTATAGAATACTTTTCCTAAATGCTAGCTCAGTACATAATTTAATGCACATGAATGTGAAGATATCTGGAATCAAGGCAGGTAAATTAAGTAAACTTATAGATTCACCATTATCCCATTTAATTATTTTATTCTTCTGTGGCCATTACAGTTTGGGCTATTTGTTGCCCATCCCTTGTTGCCCTTACAAAGATAGTGGGAAGCTGCCCCCTTGAACTGCTGCAGTCCATGTGGTGTAGGTAACCCTCACAGTGGCAGGGAACCGGGTTCAATTCCAACCTTGGGTGACTATCTGCAGAGAGTCTGCACATTCTTTCCATGTCTGTGTGGGTTTCCTTTGGGTGCTCCAGCTCCCTCACCCAGTCCAAAGATGTGCAGGTTAAGTGAATTGGTGATGCTAGGTTGTCCTTTGGTGTTCCAAGATGTGTAGGATTGGGGGGTTCCAAGATCTGTAGGATAGGGGGATTAACAGGGTAAATGTATGGAGCTACGGGGATAGGGCCAGGATGGGATGCTCTGTTGGAGTGTCAGTGCAGAGTTAGGAAGGGAGTTCCAAGATTTTGGCACAGCAACAGTGAAGGAATGATTATATATTTCCAAATCATGATGGCGTTCCCATGCTTCTGCTGCCCTTGTCTATTGAAATGGGTTGTCCAGGGTACCTTGGTCATTGTTGCCACTATGTGTCAGTGATGGAGGAAGTAGATGTTTAAACTGGGGAATGGGATGCCAATCAAGTGGGCTTTTCCTTTCCTCATATTGTTGTTGGAGCATTGGGATCAGAGAATCGCAACAGCACAGAAGGAGGCCATTTAGCCCATCAGGCTACCCAGGTCCCAATCCTGTATTCCCACGTATTTACCCTGCTAACCCCCTGACACTGAGGAACAATTCAGCATGGCCAATCCACCCAACCTGGACATCTTTGGTAAGGTATAATTTGGATGCTAGAGGGAGTTTTTTCACACAGAGGGTGGTGGGGGTATGGAATGCGCTGCCAAGTAAAGTGGTGGAGGCAGGCACTCTGGAGTTATTTAAGAGATACTTAGATGGGCACATGAACAGAATGGGAATGGAGGGGTATAGAAAACTGATTTAAAATAGGGATCATGAGCCTTGGGAGTCCCTGGGAAATGTGTAAATAGATGATGATATTGATGTACTTGTTTTTATCCTACAGATGCTTTGGTCCACCTTGTTGTCTAACGAGGGGCATACACGCGATGGGTCGTGAGAGGGCTGCTCTTGAATTTTTTTCGAGAATATCCTAGTGCTTCACGTCGTTAGTGTACGCTTGACCTGGACCATTTGATGGGCAACACGACAGCTCAGTGACTATCGCTGGGCTGTGCAGATACATGGATTTGGGCCTGTGTCTGTGGGAGTTTGCGCATTCTCCCCGTGCTTGCGTGGGTTTTCTCCGGGTGCTCCGGTTTCCTCCCACATCCCAAAGATGTGCTCTTAGGCTAATTGGCAAAACAAATTCTCCCTAAATTGTCTCAAATCTGTTTTTTAATCCATAGATCTATAAACATTGACAGGGATCAGGGGTAGAGGTAGGAACTTTGGGGTGGCGGCACGGGTTTGTTGGGCCGAAGGACCTGTTTCCCGTGCTGTTTTGTTCTTTGTTCTTTGTTCTTTGTTCTTTATTCCAGCACACTCCTGATTTGTGTCTTGATGGAATAGGTTTGAGGGGATGAATGATCCATCCCTATTTCTGTATGTGCAGCCTAAAGCAATCAATATTTGTTTGGTATTGTTAAAACTTTAAATTTACAACAGAATAAAACACTCATCGGACCTTCTAAACCTGCCAAAAGTAAACAATGGAAAGGATACTATTTCTTGTCTCAATTAACTTCAGTTCACAATCTAAAGGCGGTAGAACCTAGAGACAGTGATTAGTGGGAACCACTGCAAGCTCCAAATCAGAACAAAACTAATAATTCAACATTTCAAATCATTGCCTCAAGCAAAATAGTGACACAGTCTCTATAAAAGCTTTTCCACTTCAGTGCTTTACTGTCTCTACATGTTAAACTCTCATCAGTGACAAGTAAATGTCATAAAATAACTCTTTCACTGTTTCTACTTCTGGGGTATTGAGAAGCAGGTTCCTATAATGGGCCTGGGGGGGCAGGGTGAGTTGGGGATGGGTGGAGGAGGCACAGAAAGGGGAGGAAATTGGGAGAGATTGTGAACTAAGGAACAATTTATCATTGCCAATCCACCTAACCTGCATATCTTTGGACTATTCCAACATACTCTTGATTTGTGCCTTGATGGGCAATGTGCATAGTGTGCAATTAGGTGGAAACTATCTCACAACATGTATTCAACACAGCATTATTGGTACCTAGAGTTGCCAGCGTGAGTGAGGCATTCACAGCGCGAGTGAGAGTTTGTTCATTCTGCCTACGTCTGCGTGACTTTTCACCAGGTGCTCTGGTTTCCTCCCACAGTCCAAAGGCGTGATTGGCCATGCTATATTGATTGGCCCTGCCAGTTTGTCCCTAAATGTCAGAGGGATTAGTAGGATAAATATATAGGGTTATGGGGATAAGGATTGGGTGGGATTGTGGTTGGTACACGTTTGATGAGACTAATGGCCTCCCTCTGTATTGTAGGTATTCTATGAGATGTATTCCTAGAGATCTCATGTGACCTTCTGTCTCTGACTGCCCACCTGCACAAACATCACATTGGAGGCAATTCAAAGGAAGTTTACTGGATTGATAGCTAAAAGAGTGGACTGTCTGATAGGAAAGGTTGGACTGAGATAAAGATTTATTTCCACTGGAGTTTAGAATCATAGAACCCTACAGTGCAGAAAGAGCCCTTCGGCCCATCGAGTCTGCACCAAACACAATCCCACCCAGGCTCTATCCCCATATCCCTAAATATTATACCCACTAATCCCGGTACTAAGGGGCAATTTCTTAGCAAGGCCAATCAACCTAACCCACACATCTTTAGACTGTGGGAGGAAACCAGAATACCCAGGGGAAACCCACACAGACACGAGGAGAATGTGCAAACTCTACACAGACAGTGACCTGAGCCAGGAATTGAACCCGGGACCCTGGAGCTGTGTAGCAGCAGTGCTAACCACTGTGCTACCGTACCATTGATTCAACGAATGATTGCTGGGAGAGATCACATTGGGCAATCCAACAACCCTCTGAAGAGAAGGCCCTGAGCATTCCAATACTGTTTTGAAGTTACAGTACCTCAGACAGGACAATTAGACATTTTTGAGTTTGCTTTTCCTGCTTTCCCATTAGTTATGAACCAGTTATCATTAGTACAAATCAATCATTGTTAACAGTGTTCATATACCTTAGCCAATTACAATCTACCCTCTGACATCATGGGATTTCATTGTTCCGTAGAATCTGAACGCTTCTTCCCCCTGTCGCTTAGCAACCCCTGACACTTAGCTATAGAGTTCTCACTAACTCTCAATTACATCAGTGATTGAATCAGACAATTAATATTCTCATGTCTGAAAAGTACTTCCTTATCAGTACAAAAGTTAAATTTATTAGTCACAAGTAGGTTTACATTAACACTACAATGAAGTTGATGTTAAAATCCCCTAGTTGCCATACTCCTGTTGCCAGGCACCTGCTCAGGTACTTTAAGGGAGAACTTAGAACAAAGAACAAAGAACAAAACAGCACGGGAAACAGGCCCCTCGGCCCAACGAGCCTGCACTGCCACCCCGACACTCCCACTTCTACCCATGATCCCTGTCTATGTTTATGATCTATGGATTAAATAACCAAATTTGAGACAATTTAGGGAGAATTTGTTTTGCCAATTAGCCTAAGAGCACATCTTTGGGATGTGGGAGGAAACCGGAGCACCCGGAGAAAACCCACGCAAGCACGGGGAGAATGCGCAAACTCCCACAGACACAGGCCCAAATCCATGTATCTGCACAGCACAGCGATAGTCACTGAGCTGTCGTGTTGCCCATTAAATGGTCCAGGTCAAGCGTACACTAACGACGTGAAGCACTAGGATACTCTCGAAAAAATTCCAAGAGCAGCCCCCTTACGACCCATTGTGTGTCCAATGCACCTAACCAGCATGTCTTTTGGTCTGTGGGCGGGAACCGGAGCACCCTGAGGAAACACACAGAAACAACCAGACGCCACAGTGACCCAAGCCGGGAATATGAACCCAGGTCCCTGGTGCCAGGGGGCAGCAGTGCTAACCACTGTGCTACTCTGGAAATTGAAACAGGTTGAACAGGTTGAGACAAATTGAACAGCTCTGTTTATATTATGGTTTTGGGAACCCATCTTGTCCATAACTTTGCTGATTAAAATATACACATTCTGTGGTTTCATTGTTGCTAAGAATGCGGTTTGTCTCACTCAGTCTTCATCCCATCATGCTCTGGAGCAGCCTGCTCTTTGACTAAAGCATACTGATCACTTTAAAAGTAACTTTTAAACTCCAAAATACATGTTTAAATCAGAAATACTTGTTCAAATCTCTTAATTGTTTAAATCTCTTACTGTGATTGTATGTGTCTTTATGCAAAGAATATCCCAGTAGTCTGTAGGTCTGATCGGGAATCATTTCTCTCAATGCCAGTGTCTTTAATTCCTGGTTATTTGAAATTTCTCTAACAGGTAGAGAGCCCTATTACAATGACTATCATCTTGGCAGATAGATAGTGAACTAGGCTAGAGGGGCCAAATGGCCTATTCCTGCTCTTTGGTTGTATGTTCATATAAAGGGTGACAGCCTCCAATTCTCATGGCCATTGTGTAATGATGACCAACCCATCAAAGTTGTGTGTTCTTAATCACACGCCGACTTCTCCACATTTCAAGGTGGCAAGCACAGTGCTCTCCAGGAATATCAAAGTGCCCCAGGACGATGAACAATTGGAGACTGGGCTATAAACCTGGAAGTCTGATGTCTCAAATATGGTCGCTTTTGGATTTGGGGCAAAGCAGCTTCCAGCAGCACCATTTATCAACCCAGCAATCCCCTTTAGCATCTCTTCTTGGGTAGTCAAAAGCTTATTTCCTAGTGTAGAAAAATGAACTATTCAGGCATATAGGTTTGAGGTGCATGGGGAAAGGTTTAGTGATGTGCGAAGCAAGTTTTTACACAGAGCATGGTGAATGTTCAGAACGCACTCCCCAGGGAGGTGGTGGGAGGTATGATAACAGCATTCAAGTGGCATCTAGACAAATACATGAATAGGATGGGAATGGAAGGCACATGCTTGCCTTCATAAGTGCACATGGTTTTAGTTGAGGAAGGCATCATGATCGGTGCAGGCTTGGAGGGCCAAGGGCCTGTTCCTGTACTGTACTGTTCTTTGTTCCTTGTAATCATGCCACTGAAGTGAAGGACCAGAAAACGTGCCCCAAACACAGCTTGTATGGGAAACCACACACACACACACACACACACACACACACACACACACACACACACACACACACACACACACACACACACACACACACACACACACACACACACACACACCTGCACTCTTCTATCTTGTGGAACTTGCTGTGCATAAACTGACTATTTTATGAATGTAACAATATTAATTACATTCCAAAATAAACATAAGGACTTGTTTTCAAATTCCTTATGATCTTCCCCCACCCCACACCATCCCTACTCTCCATCTCTCTGTAACCTCTCTACTACTTTCAAGCTGCCTGACTTAACTAAAACCATCTACTCTTCCAGAGAACATATCCCTCTATTCCCACCTCATTCATGTACTTGTTCAGATGCACTTAAAAGTCACTACTGTAGCCGCTGCCACTACCTCCCCCTGGCAACGAATTCCAGGCACCCACACTCTCTGTGTAAAAAATCTGCCTCATCCATTTCTTTTAAACTTTGCACCTCGCACCTTAAATCTATGCCCCCTAGTAATTGACTCTTCCACGCTGAGAAAAAGCTTCTAACTATCCATTCTTTCCTTACCTCTCAAAACAAATTTCTTCAACTTCTTCTCATAGCTAATGCCCTCCATACTAGGCAACATCCTGGTAAGTCTTTTCTGTATCTTCTCCAAAGCCTCCATATCCTTCTGATAGTGTGGCGACCAGAATTGAACATTATATTCCAAGTGTGGCCTCACTAAGGTTCTATAAAGCTGCAACATGACTTGTCAATTTTTAAACTCAATAGCCCGGCCGATAAAGACAAGTATGCTTATGCCTTCTTGACTGCTTTCTCTACCTACATTGCCATTTTCTGTGACCTGTGTATCTGTACATCCAGATCCCTTTTTCTATCGATGCTGTTAAGGATTCTGCCATTAACAGATTCTGCCATTTACTGTATGTTTCCTATCTGTATTAGACTTTCCAAAATACCTTATCTCACATTTGTCTGGATTAAACTCCATCTGCCATCTCTCTGCCCAAGTCTCCACCGATCCTGCCATATCATCTTAGGATCCTTATCGCTATCTACAAATCCACCAACATTTGTGTCGGCTGCAAATTGACTAATCAATCCAGAGTCTCTGAGTTCCCTCAGTTCCAATTTCATGCAGATTTCTGATTTTTATTCCTCCCTAACTGGTGACCATGTCTGCCCCGGTCTAAGCTCTGTAAAGTCCTTCCCTTACACTTCTCCATTTTTCTTTCTCTCCTCCTTTAAGATTGTTCTTAAAATCTACATCTTTGATTAAGTCTTGGCCACCCGTCCCAATATCACTTCATGTGGCTTGGTGCTGAATTTAGAATAAAGGGTTAATGCTGAATTAATGAATCAACAGTTTAAATCAGTGATGTAAAATCACAAGACAACTGAAGACAACAGTCCCATGTAGAGCCTCATGCTAAGTCTTATACAGGTCATATTTAGGGCAATGTTCAATAAAAGGTAAAGTTGGAATATATACAAAGTGGACATAAGGCTGCTTAGAAAATGAATCTGGGTAGGTTATTATGGGGAACAAGTACATGGCAGAGAAATTATATAGATTTTTTTTCATCCATCTTTATGGTGGAAAATACCTTGAACATCCCGTTAGCATTAAAGAATATGGGGGCAGAATTAAGTTCGCTCACCATTATCAGAGATAGATCACCAGACTTGATAGATTGTATCCTAGGATCTGAAAAGAAGTAGCTAAACAGATAGTGGATGCATTGTTTGTACCTTTCCAAAATGCTTGGATTCTGCAGAAGTACCAGAGAACTGGAAAACTGCCAATGTGACAACCCTTATTCATAAAGGAAGGGAAGAACACAAAAAATAGGTAACTCTAAGTTGAATAACCACATATCTATTGTTGGAAAAATGTTGGAATCAATTATTAAGGAAGTAATACGAACACATTTGAAAAATCATCATCAAATCAAGCAGAGTCAACATGGCTTTGTGAAAGGAGAATTGTGCCAGACTAATAAAGTTTTTCAAAGAAGTCTCAACCAGAGGGAAATCAGTAGATATGTTATATTTGAACTTACAGGATTCAACAAAGTACCTCACAAAATATAAAGTCACAGGATAAGAACCTATGGTGTTGGAGGTGGTACATTGACATGGATAGAGAATTGGTTAATAGGCAAGAAATAGTGAATGGAGGTAAGTGGCTCTTTTTTAAGTTGGTGACATGTAACCAATTGAGTTCCACAAGATTCAGTGCTGGGATTGCAAGTATTTGCAATATATATTCATGATTTGAAGGAAGGAAGCAAATGTATTGTAGCCAAATTTGCAGATGACACAAAAATAGTTTGAAAGGCAAGTAGTGAGAGGGACACAAACAGTTTACAAAGAGATCTCAATAGGTTAAGTAAGTGGGGCAAAATGTGGGAAAATGTGAAGTTGTTCATTTTGGAAGGGAGAACAAAAGAACAAAGTATTAATTAAGTGGAGAAAAACTGCAGAAAGCTGCATTATAAAAGGGACTTGAGGGGGACTTGTGTATAAAACACAGAAAGCTAGTACACAGGTATAGCAGGTAATAAGGAAAGCTAATAGAATCCTGGCCCTTATTTCAAGGGGATTGGAGAGTAAGAATAGAAAAAGTCACACTGGTGAGACTGCATCTGGAGCATTGTGAGCAGTTTTAGTTCCTTTATTAAATGAAAGATATTTATTACATTGGAGGCAGTTCAGAACAGGTTCACTACGATGATCCCTGGTACAGAGGGATTGTCTTATAAGGAAAGATTAAACAAAGTGGAACTCGATTCATTGGAATTTAGAAAAATAGGTGGTTATCTCATTGAAACATAAAAGATTCTTAAGGGGCTTGACAGGTTAAATTCTGAGAGGATGTTCCCCCTAATAAGAGAGTCTCAGACCAGAGAGCAGAGTTTCAGAATAAAAGGACACCAATTGAAGATTGAAATGAGGAGGAATTTCTTCTCTCAGAGAGTTGTGAGCCTTCAGAACTCCTTGCCACAGACAGCTGTTGCTCCAGAGTCCTTGCATATAGTTAAGACTGAGGTAGATATAACTTTGATCAGTGAGGGAATCAAGGGTGACTGAGAAAGGCAGGAAAGTGGGCACGAGGAATGTTAGATCAATCATGATTCTGTTGAAGGCTCGAGGGGCAAACAGACTTCTATTCCTTATGGTCTTATGATTTACCAATAGCTTTGCCTTCAGCAATGTCTATAAATCTCAAAGTGGATGAACTAATTTTGTTCAAAAGATTCTTATAAAAGTTCCCCCAGGTGCTTCACTGCATTAAAGTTACTATATAAACACCAATTGTGGCCATTAAATACAAATAATTTTGTTACAGAAAGGGTTCTATTCTCAGTTGTGAGCATAGACCTGCTTCAGTCATGAGAGCAGTCAAAGATGTGAATGAGCCAACCACACCAGCTTTCTGACTGTGGCATTGCCCATTGCTAAACAGGCTCACCTGGGATAGTTCAGCTTTGGAATAAGCACACAATGCATGGGGGGAGATCTTCGCAAGGCTCAATTAGGACATAAGCCCACATTTGGCATTGGTAGCTTTTTAGCACAAGAATGAGTGAGTAGCCAGTAATAGATGTGTTCAAGCTGCTAGTCTGAATTTATTTCTGCCCCACTGGGCAAAACACAGTGATTTTAATCTTAACTGACACTGCCTTAGAGGTTGTGAATGCAACAGTTGCAGAATATGGTCATTAATTATGTATTTAAGGAGGTTAAGCAGTCAGAAAGCCTAGTTAGGGCTATAACAATAATTTGATTATGTGCCCATTGCAAAGGAAGTCAATGAGTATTTAATGAATCACATAGCTACACCTAAATTAAAGATTGAGCAACATGCCCATAGAGCTTAGGGCATTGTTCATCAAAAGAAGCAATGGCCAGAGTTGGAATCTAACAGTTGCTGGAAATATAAAACAAATGAATAATACCATGGGTGCTGGGTATTGGAAATAAGAACAGAAAAATAACAGAAAAAGTTATTTTTTATTGTGTCACAAGTGGGTTTACATTAACATTGAAGTGAAATAACTGTGAAAATGTCCAGGTTGTCACACTCTGGCTTCTATTTGGGTGTACAGAGAGAGCTCGGCCAATGCATTTAACCAGCACGTCATTCAGAAACCGGAGTACCCAGAGGAAACCCAAACAGACATAGGGAGAACATACAGACTTCTTCCAGACAGTGACCCAAGCTGGCAGTCAAACCTGGGTCCTTGTTCGGGGTGATTTTCTTGTGACGAGTTCTTGTTTGATGGTTTCAATTTTAACATAAGTAAAAAGTATGGATTGTCACAAATGGCAAATTGAAATGCAGGAAACTTGCTTTGACATCATGGAACCATAAAATCCTCACAGTACAGAAAGAGGCTAATTGGCCCATCGAGTCTGAAAGAGTATCTCACTCAGTTTTGACACCCCTGTCCCCGTCCCCCATCCATCTCCATCCCTTTCCTATCCATATAACCCCAATCCACCTAACCTGCACATCTTTGGACTGTGGGAGGAAACCAGAGCACCTGGAGGAAACCCATATGACAATCATCCAAGAGCGGAATTGAACCCAGGCCCTTGGCACTGAGACAGCAGTGTTAACCACTGTGCTACCATTATCATTAGTTCATGCCAAGTGTATTGGTTACACTTTATTCAGCAGGTGCTTATACAATCTAACTGTGCTGTTGAAGGTGCAGAGACAAGGTGAAATATAAAAGAAATCTGGCTTACTTGGATGAATCGAATAACTTGGATCAAAATATCGAGTAAGTTTGTAAGTTTGCAGATGACACAAATATAGGTGGAGTAGATAGTGTAGAAGGTTGTCAAAGGATACAGCAACATATAGATTAGTTGCAGATAAGTGTAAGGTGGTGCACTTCGGGAGATCGAATTAATGGCAGGACCCTGAACAGCATTGATTTACAGAGGGATCTTGGGCTTCGAGTCTATAGCTCGCTGAAAGTAGCCACACAATTAGATAGGATGGTAGAGAAGGCATATGGCATGCTTGCCTTTATTGACTGGGGCATTGAGTACATGAGTCAGGCAGACATTTGCAGCTTTATAAAACTTTGGTTAGGTCACACTTAAGAGTTTTGCATTCAATTCTGGTTGCCACATTACAGGAAGGATTTGGAAACTTTGGAGAGGGTGCAGAAGAAGTTTATCAAGTTGCTGTCTGGATTACAAGGTATGGACTATTTGGACAGACTGGACAACTAGGGTTGTTTTCTCCCAAGCGACAATGGTTGAGGGGAGACCTAATAGCAGTCTATAAAATTATGAGAAGCATAGATAGGGTTGACAATCAGAATCTTTTTCCTGGAGTTGAAATGTTGAATACTAGGCATTTTAAGGCGAGGAAGTTCAAAGAAAATATGAGTTATTTGTGTTGCCAAGGATTATGGTGGAAATAGATACAATAGGGGCATTTATGGAGCTTTTAGATAAGCAAATGAATATGCAAAGAATGGAAGAATATGTTGCAAGGGCAGGCAGCATGTTTGGCACAACATCATGGGCAGAAGAGCATGTTCCTGTGCTGTGCTGTACTATGTTCTATTCTGTTACCTGTGGTGCATTAAACTGAAGAGCAGGATATTATCCAAGCTTAGCCAATAAGCACTGCAAAAAGAGTGTGGCAGTAGTAGCATCTGCCCACATTTAAATGAATAAACCAACATATGGCAGAATGACTGTAATGGTGAGTATCAATAATGGGGCAAGTTCAACACCACAGCTGTACATTTCCTCAAACACTGGTCCACATCTTGTTTCTCCTGCACACCCTTTCATCGTTTGGTTTATGGTAGGGTCATAATTATGTATAGGACTAAGAATCCAGATGTAAACAGAGTTAATGTTTCAAGTCAAAGGCTGGAATTCTCTACTGCATGTCAGGACAGAGCATTTGATGCTTAGCCAAATCTCTGTTCACTGCGCACATTGAGAGAATCTCACAGGTATGAGCAGCTAGAGAATCCCTCCAGAAGCGTCAAATTGGATTCTGTTTCTCTCTCCACAGATCCTGCCAGGCCTGCTTGAGTATTTGCAGCACTTACTGTCTTTATTTCAGAAGTGCAGCATCCAGTCTTTCGTTTTTCTTAAAATGATTCAAAGATACGAATTCAAATCCCATCATAGTGGATTGTAAGTTTATAGACGGAAAGAGGAAATGTGAAACCATACCTCTACAGGAGATGAGGGGTAGATTCTTTTCTCTTGTTTAGATCTAAAGAAGTTTAACACTAACTTCATCACAACATATATGTACCATGAATCTATCTTATATAACTGAGCATTTAAAAATAATTCTATGATATGAAAATTATAAGACAAAGGATTCTTTACCTTTTCAATTTCTTTTTAACTATGTGACTGTTTCTGTATTTATTTACATGAGTCAGTGTAGACCAGTTGTGGTTTAACCTTGTGTGCGGAGTCTGTTTGGTGGTAAAATGGAACATCAAGGTAACAGAAAAACACAGGAATGCAAAGAGCTGTACTGAACGGCATTATCAGCTCAAAACACAAAACATGGTGTCTACTTTTTAAAAAATCATTTCTGGAACGTAGCTGCGCTGGCAAAACCAACATTTATTGCCCATCCCTAGTTGCCCTTGAGAAGGAGGTGTGTGAGCTGTCTTTTGAACTGCTGCAGTCCCTGAGGTGGAGGATTACCCACAGGGTTGTGAAGGAGAAAGTTCCAGGATTTTAACCCAGTGAAAGCAATACATTTCCAATCAGGATGGTGAGTGACTTGGAGGAGAATCTTTGGCTGGTGATGTTCCCAGATACCTGCTGTTTTTTTTCCTTTCTAGATGATAGTGGTTGTGGTTTGGAAGGTGCTTCCTTTGGAACCTTGGGTGGGTTCCTGAGGTGCATCTTGTAGATGTTATACACAGCTGATACTATTTGTCAGAAAGTGAATGTTTATGGATAGGGCAGAAATCAAGCGGGTTGCTTTGTTTTGGATGGTATTGAATTTCTTTAGTGTTGCTGGAGCAGCACTCATCTAGAAAAGTGGACAGTATTCCATCACACTCCTGATTTGTGCCTTGGAGATGTGGACAGGTTTTGGGGAGTCAGGAGGTGAATTACACACCACAGGATTCTGAACCTTTGACATTCTTTGGTAGCCACAGTATTTAAATGGCTAGTCCAGTTCAATTTCTGGTCAACGGTAACCCGAGGATGTTAATATTGGAGAATTCATTGATGGGAATGTCATTGAATATCAAGGGACGATGGGTAGATCCTTGCTTGTTGGGGATGGTCATTTCCTGTGGACTGAATGTTTCTTGCCACTTGTCAGCCCAATCCTGGATATTTTTCAGATCTTGTTCAATATCTGAGGAGTCAAAATGGCGCTGAAAATTGTGTAGTCATTAGCAAGACTCCCCACTTCTAACCTTATGATGAAATGAAGGACATTGATGAAGCAGCTGAAGGTAGTTGGGCCTTGGACACTACATTGAGAAACTCCTGCTGTGATATCCTAGGACTGAGGTGATTTAACCATCACAATCACCTTTCTTTGTGCCAGGCATGACTCCGACCAGCAGAGAGTATTTCCCTGTGATTCCCATTGACTCTGTTTTCGCTAGAGTTCCTTGATTCCTTGATGTCAGGTGCTGCCTTAATGTCAAGGGCAGTCATTCTTAACTCATGTTAGTCAAACAAAAGTCTGGCTAGATTCAGTGAGTTCTGCAAAATGACAGAATCTGTAGGCGGGCTTGTAAACAAACTGAGCTTTGTTGAGGAGCAGAAAATGTGCTGCCATCTCCCAGCTCTGGAGATTGCTCGTGGTGTTGTTGATAACAAAGCAGACTCAAGTTGGCTATGACATCTCAAGGGTAGTTCCTGGGGTTTGCTTTAGCACTGACTGCAACAAGGAACTGAGTCAGTTAATCATATATGATATATGCCCAGTAGTTTGCCAATAAGCTGGCAGTTGAAAACATCGCTGCACGTTGTCACCTCTTGGGCTTCAAGTTGTAGGACATGTACTTCAAGACCAAGCTGAATGAGTCATAGTGAGTTGCTATCTCAAAATCCCAACAATGGCTTACATTCTGATTCACAATGTGGAAATCAAAGTTTCCTTGTGCACTGAAGAGTGGTTTCACGTCAGTGGTGATTTTTTTTTATTCATTCGTGAGGCATAAGTGTAGCTGGCTGGCCAGAATTTCTCGTAAGAAGTCTGACAACACCAGGTTTAAGTCCAACCCATTTATTTGATAGTAAACTCACAAGCTTTCAGGGTTTGCCCCTTCGTCAGGTGAATGGAGAGTTCTGGCCTCAGACAGAGCATATAACAGCATGGACAGTTTACAGATTACTGACTAGAATGCGAGCCTTGACAACTAACCTGCTATTCGAGTCTTAAAGATGCCAACACACCCAGAGGAAACCCAAGCAGACATGGGGAGAACCAGCAGACACTGCACAGACAATGATCCAAGCTGGCCATCGAACTTGGGTCCCTGGTATTGAGAGGGAGCAGTGTGAACAAATGTGCTCCTACACCATAATGATTCTTCTACAAAAACTACATTTACATAGCACCAGTATCATTGTTATATGTTCCACGGCACTTCACAGGAATTATTATGAAGACAGGTTTGACACCAAGCCTCATAAAGATGTATTCACCAAAAATTTCAGCCTGATAGGTGCCCCTCATGTCAAGGAAAATATCAGGGTGAATACGTGAGGTAACAGGGATAGGACTTAGTTGGAAATGTTGTCGGTGCAGGTTTGCACTGTAGGTATTCTATGATTCTCGTTTTCTTTTCTGCTTACATTCCTGTAAGGCATGGACGTGCTGTGGGCAATAATAAATAAAGATGTTACTGTCTCACTTCACACACTGTCACTGAAGAAGCATGCCAAGTTTGCGATAGAATAGCAGAGGATACGCTTCCAAATTATCTCAATGGATGACAGCATTTTTGAGACATGCTTAGGTTGTGAAGACATTATACAAATACAAGGGGGCAAATTTGCTGTTCAGTCCACCATGAGAATTATAACAGGTGAGAAGCGGACCATACAAAGGTGGATTGACCTCAGGTGGGATTTTCCCATTTCGGAGCAAGAAGGGCTGGAAAATCCGCCCAACTTCCCTCTTTTCTATCTTTGTCATAATGGCTTACAATGCCACAAGATAATTGCCGGTTAATTCATGGACATGTCTGTCGACTAGATATCACTGCTGGCAATACTGTTGAGTGAACATTTAATTTGTTCCTTTGGCATTTCATTCTCTATAGTTGTAATCAGGCATTAGCTTGCGCATTCCATAGGAGCGATAAAAGATTGTCATGTAAATGAACTGACAACGCAATTGGCTAACAATATTTCAGCCTTGTGTCAGTTCAGACTGTCTGAAAATTTTATTTAAAGCTGTACATTTCTGAAAAAAAATTGTGGTTTCTACAATTAAAGCAAATTATGTTTCTTTGCCTTTACACAAATCTTAGGTTGCTGACAACAATTCGTAATGAATTCATTGCAGTTATTAATACATAGATATGCATGATACAAGTTAGATCCCAATGTGAAATTCTACTCATAAATCTCATCCAAGAAATACACAAATTGTCTGGTTCTGAATCACTGGAAATATTAAAATATTTATGTGTGTTCAACTCATGGAAACTTGCTTAAGTAATATAGATATCACTCCACAATGAATCTTGGTCAATAGACACCTTTCAATCAACATGAGATAACAATTTTTGTTTATATAGTGCCATTAACAGAGCAAAATGTCCCAAGGACATTTTGACACAAAGCCACATAAAAAGGTATGACAGTAGGTGATCAAACGTTTAGTCAATGACACAGGTTTTAATGAATATCTTCAAAGGTCAGGAGGAGAAGAGAAGAGAAAAGTTATAGAGGGAGAGAGAGAGAGTAGTTTATGGAATGAATTTCAGATCTTAGCACCCTAGCCACAGAGACAGTGGTTTGTGACCTGCCTTGTATTGGGAAGTTTCCAATTATTTATGAGTGCCTTAGGTTCAACTCCAGTACGTTCCTTCAAAAACTCCTCTTATTTACACTGTATATACTAAACTTACAGGTAAGTATGGACAGAATTTTTTGACCGCACTTGGCCCAAAGCTGGATCATGCCACCTGAGGTCAAGGGACTTTTACATGCTCCCTGTCCCACCTGCTATGATTCTGTGGCAGGCAGGAGGGGAAAATTCCACCCTACATCCCTCTCTTGTTTAGACAATTCTACCTTCTCAGTCTCTTACACACAACTGTTCATGTAATGATTGACATCACTACCTCACGACCATGACTACTCACTAATTATTCGACAGACAAAAACATCAGTAGTGCAGCACTTAAAATTGGTGACAAACAAAGATTTGAGAATTGGAGGAGTGCAGAGATCCTGGAGCATTGTGGTTGGGAGTTGGGTGGCAGTGGAGGTGGGGTGTTGTAGGGAGGTCACAGAGACAGGGAGAAATGATGCAGTGGAAGGATTTGAAAACAAGGATAAAGATGCCTTAAGATTGAGGCATTGCTGGACTGGGAGCCAATTATTAGTTATGAGTAATGAGTTTGGGTCATTATACAAACAAACTGATTGACTATTTTGAAGTTGTTAGTGGAGCAGATCAGTACAGAAACTACGTTGCAGGAGAAATTCATTGCATTAAGAACTTCACAGGTTTTTGACTCTTGGCTTTTATTAGTAGGGGGATTGAATTTCGGAGCCACAACGTCATGTTGCAACTGTACAAAACTCTGGTGTGGACGCACTTGGAGTATTGTGTACAGTTCTGGTCCCCACATTATAAGAAAGATGTGGAGGCATTGGAGAGGGTACAGAGGAGGTTTACCAGGATGTTGCCTGGTATGGAGGGCAGGTCTTATGAAGAGAGGCTGAGGGATTTGAGGTTGTTTTCGTTAGAAAGAAGGCGCTAAGAGGAGACCTTATTGAAACATATAAGATGATTAGAGGTTCAGATAGGGTGGACAGTGATAGCCTTTTTCCTAGGATGGAGAAAGCTAGCACGAGGGGACATAGCTTTAAATTAAGGGGTGGTAGTTATAGGACGGATGTCAGAGGTCGGTTCTTTACCCAGAGGGTGGTAAGGGTATGGAATGCCCTGCCTGCTGCAGTTGTAGAAGCGCCAAGTTTGGGGGCGTTTAAGAGGTCAGTGGATAGGTTTATGGATGAAAAGGGAATAGTTTAGGTTAGAGGGTTATTGCTTTTTCTTAATTGGTTGGCGCAACATCGAGGGCCGAAGGGCCTGTTCTACGCTGTAATGTTCTATGTTCTATGTACGCCACGATTTAGCCAGCCATTTGTTTTAACAAATGTAGACACTGCTGGACCTTTGTGGGTTGTTAGAGATATTTGGGCATATTTTAGTTTAACTATTGTTGTGCTTTTGACATTTCTTTTCAACAAATACATGTGATTTGATATCAGCAATGAAACATTTAAAGCCCATGTATTTTGACGCGTGGCTATTTTTATGGATATTGAAAACATAACTGCAAAATGTTACATTTTTAATATTTTGCAATATAGTGAGTTATTGAAACCTTGATCCATGTCTTTGTTACGTCTAGCCTTGACTATTAAAATGCACTTCTTGTTGGTCTCCTACATTCAACCTGTTGTGGGGAATAAACAAACAGAATCTTTTGAGACCATAATCGAACATCAAAAAAGAGCTTTTATTCAATATGAATGAGGGGGAGCAGAACTTAGAGCTACAATTCCAGCTTGCTTCCAAGCTATTCTCCTCCTCAAATTTCTTACAGATTTGTATACCCTTTTTTTGTGTTACAAATCATTACATTTGCATTAGGCCATCGTATTGTTACTTTGAATTTGTTACAGTTCTGTTTTAATCACATTATGCAGATCTATTGTCCTGTGTGCTTTAACTTTAATCATTTTCTGGACATATGCTGTCTATCTGTTTACAATATCAAAGCATTGTGCTTGTCAAGCAAATTTTGATGTGTTAATTATCCCCATTTCCCTGATACTTGATTGGTTTCCAGAGGTACAATGGCTCCTTTGGACATTATAGAGTCTCATTAAGTGGTATTGATTTTCTTACTGTTGCTATAGACTCAGAAAATCTCACCTGAGGTACAACTGTTAGTGCTGTCTGGGATGTGATAATTTGTCATGTCTATCCACAGTGAGTGTGAATACTACAGTCAGGCTCTCTGTTTAACTCCTTCTATTCCTTCCACTCCTGCTGCAGCCCACATTCCCTGGGTTTGCTCTACTACACTACTCTTCATGAACTTGATGTCATCTAAATTTCTGCTGGCCGTGTCTTAATTGCAGGTTCATAGAATTATAGAATCACTACGGTGCAAAAGGAGGACATTCAGCCCATCGACAAAATTCCCGCCCAGGCCCTATCCCTCTAACCCCATGTATTTAACCCATTAATTCCCTGACATTTAGGGGCCAATCCACCTAATCTGCACATCTTTGGACTGGGGGGAGGAAACCAGAGCACCCAGAGGAAACACACGCAAACTTGGGGAGAATGTGAAAACTCCACACAGACAGTTACCCAAGGCCGGAATTGAATTCCAAGTCCCCCATGCTGTGAGGCAGCAGTACTAATCACTGTACTACCATTTGGTTTTGTGAAAGGTAGGTCGTGCCTTACTAACCTCATTGAGTTTTTTGAAAAAGTGACTAAGGAGGTGGATGGGGGTAAGGCGGTTGATGTGGTATATATGGACTTTAGTAAGGCGTTTGATAAGGTGGCCCATGGAAGACTTCTGCAGAAAATGCAGATGTATGGGATAGAGGGTGATTTAGCTAATTGGGTTAGGAATTGGCTAGCAGATAGAAGACAGAGGGTGGTGGTTGATGGGAGATATTCATCTTGGAGTTCGGTGACAAGTGGTGTACCTCAGGGGTCTGTTTTGGGGCCCCTGCTGTTTGTAATTTTTATAAATGATCTGGATGAGGGTATTGAAGGATGGATTAGTAAATTTGCAGATGACACTAAAGTCGGTGGAGTGGTAGATAGTGAAGAGGGGTGTTATAGTTTGCAGAGGGACTTGGACAAGTTGCAGAGCTGGGCCGAGAGGTGGCAAATGGAGTTTAATGTGGAAAAGTGTGAGGTAATGCACTATGGCAGAAATAATAAATGTGTAGAGTATAGGGCAAATGGTAGGATTCTTAGTAGTCTAGATGAACAGAGGGATCTTGGTGTGTATGTGCATAGATCCCTGAAAGTAGGCAGTCAAGTTGAGAAGGTTGTTAGGAAGGCATATGGAGTCTTGGCTTTTATTGGTAGAGGGATTGAATTTCGGAGCCGCAACGTCATGTTGCAACTGTACAAAACTCTAGTGCGGCCGCACTTGGAGTATTGTGTGCAGTTCTGGTCCCCACATTATAAGAAAGATGTGGAGGCATTGGAGAGGGTACAGAGGAGGTTTACCAGGATGTTGCCTGGTATGGAGGGCAGGTCTTATGAAGAGAGGCTGAGGGATTTGAGGTTTTTTCGTTAGAAAGGAGGCGGCTAAGAGGGGACCTTATCGAAACATATAAGATGATTAGAGGTTTAGATAGGGTGGACAGTGATAGCCTTTTTCCTAGGATGGAAAAAGCTAGCACGAGGGGACACAGCTTTAAATTAAGGGGTGATAGTTATAGGACGGATATCAGAGGCAGGTTCTTTACCCAAAGGGTGGTTCGGGAGTGGAATGCCCTGCCTGCAGCGGTTGTAGATGCGCCAAGTTTGGTGGCGTTTAAGAGGTTATTTGATAAGTATATGGAAGAGAAGGGAATGGTTTAGTTTGGAGGGGCATTGCTTTTTATATTGGTCGGCGCAACATCAAAGGCCGAAGGGCCTGTTCTGTGCTGTAATGTTCTATGTTCTATGTTCTACCATATTGCCCACAAATGTCCACCAATCCCATTCATTAATCACTTCTGTGCTCGCTGATTGTCACTGGCTTCTGGTCAAACACATCTTGATTCAAAAATTCACACCCATGTTTTCATGACCTCAACCCTCCAAATCTCTCTGAAATCCTCTATTTCCATGACCCTCTGAGGTACCTGCTCACATCGACATTGACAAAAGGTAAATTTAATCAAGTGGTAGAGCTTAGCATGCAAAAGCTACTGAGATTAATGCCCACATTCTCCACTTTGTTTTTTTTGGGATGGCACAGTGGCACAATGTTTAGAATTGCTGCCTCACAGAGCCAGGGATCCAGGTTCAATTCTGGGCTCAGGGCACTGCCTGTTCAGCGTTTGCACATTCTCCCCGTGTCTGCATGTGCTTCTTCCTGGTGCTCGGTTTCTTCCCACAGTCCAAAGATGTGTGGGTTAGGTTGATTGACCATGATAAATTGACTCTAATGTCAAGGGGATTAGTGGGGTTCTTTTAGGGCCTGGATGGGATTGTGGTCGGTGCAGACTCAATGGGCCAAATGGCCTCCTTCTGCGCTGTAGAGATTCTATGACTGGTCTACTTGTTTTTATCCTACAGGTGCTTTGGTCCACCTTGTTGTCTAACGAGGGGCATACACGCGATGGGTCGTGAAAGGGTTGCTCTTGGATTTTTTTTGAGAGTATCCTAGTGCTTCACGTCGTTAGTGTACGCTTGACCTGGACCATTTGGTGGGCAACACGACAGCTCAGTGACTATATATGGCTGATACATGGATTTGGGCCTGTGTCTGTGGGAGTTTGCACATTCTCCCCGTGCTTGCGTGGGTTTTCTCCGGATGCTCCGGTTTCCTCCCACATTCCAAAGATGTGCTCTTAGGCTAATTGGCAAAACAAATTCTCCCTAAATTGTCTCAAATTTGGTTTTTAATCCATAGATCTATAAACATAGACAGGGATCACGGGTAGAGGTGGGAACATCGGGGAGGCAGCACGGGCTTGTTGGGCTGAAGGGCCTGTTTCCCGTGCTGTTTTGTTCTTTGTTCTTCTTTGTTCTTTGTTCTATGACTAATCGATTGCAGGAGACTTTGTTGGACTGCTGTGCTAGCCTCTGAGTCACTTACAACACTATAATCCACAACAGGTGATGACAGCACTCTTGAGCCTGCATGACATTAATTTCCTCATGACCGTTTCTGGAGGCTATCCATTTTAGCTCCCCGAAGATTTCTTAGATATTTATCAGCTGAAAGCTGTCGTTGCCTTGTCTTCCCATTGTTAAGCATGAGAATGATATATAAGTGAGGACCTTTGATAGAGCTTTATTGGAGCTGCTCTCCCACAAGTTCAATTACTGTTGACAGCCTTCACTCTTCTAGGCATCTTTGGCTTTGGGGCAGTGTCTGAGCTGTAATGTAATAAGCATTCCAGTTGTCAGGGTCTTTCTGTGTTAAGGAGATGGAGCTGTAATCTGCAGGTCAGCAGTTCAGCAACCATTTGTTTATTCTTTTAGTGATTTCCTTTCACCTGCTGACAAGTTGTCTCAATCAGAGCAACGTGTTGTAAGGACCGAGATTAAACTTCTCTCATTAGTACAATGGCCCTTATGAAGTCCATGCTGTATTTGAAGAGGTTATGTTTACAGGTTAGAGAGGTGTGACAATCCCATGGGTGACCATTAACATGTAAAGTCGAAAATTGAACACCCAGCAATTAACTAACAGAACAACTCCACAAGATTTAATGTTTTAAAGCAAAAGCAAACTTTGTTGTATATCAAAAAAAAACAAAGTAAGCACCATCAAGTTAACACTACGGGTTATAAAAACTTACGCTGTGAACTTGGTTCTAGTTTTTACTTCCTCCAACTATCCCCTGGAGGTCCGAAAGATTGGATCATTTTGCTTTGAAACCAACCCAAAGGTACTCCACAGCCCCCCAGAATTCACTTCAATCCTTCCCAGCATTCCAGTTGCTCCTTTGAGGCAAGATTCCATGGGATACATCTATTCTCAGTTTGGCTATTCAATTTCCCTTCTTTTACAGATCTCATGACTGTGGATGCCTTACTCATTGATCAAATTGCTGGCAGGCACCCAACAACCTTTTCACAACTTCTGAAGCTAACATTGTTGACTGCTTTCGTTGCAAGGCTCCGTGAAGATCATTGTAGATTTCTTCCTCTAACTTGGCAAATCTTCCAACTTCTTTTCTCTTCACAAAATCTAAACTGAGAAATCTGCTGTAGCACTATCAGACTGAAAGATCTACACTCCCTCCAAGGTTGATATGGAGTAATGCCCAAACCTGTTCACAGTGCTCCAGGAGTGATCCAATGAGAATTTTGCATCAATAAGTATGATATCTATCCCCTGGTATTCTAAGTGTTTTGATTTACCACTAGCCTTTTTGAGCAGCTTCTGTGCCTTTTCCTGAGATTGTAATGACTTATCATAGACTCCCAAGCCTCTTTGGATCTCTGCTGTTTCTATCTTTTCACCATTTGGAAAGTGTTTTGTTCTACCTGTTTAGGTCCAAAGCATAAAACCTTACATTTGTCATGGTTGCTTATTCACTTATTCTGTCAATGTCACTTTGTAATGTTTTTCTTCTAGTTATGCTACTTATAATGCTGTTTACCTTTGTTTCTTACCAAATTTGGATATGTTGTCTTCAATTTTATCATCTAAGCCATCAATAAATATACTCAACTTTGAGACCTTAACAAAGATCCATGCTGGACTCTCTACTGATCACCTCCTGACAATCAGAATATCTTCCTGATATCGCTAATCCCTGTCTCCAGCCGCATGACAATTCCTTAGCCATGTCAATAATGTGTCTTCAAGTTGTTGAGCTTCCCCTGTTAGCTATCTAATCCAGACATGACTCATGGGTCCAGTCAGGAACTTGTGCACAGCTGCAGGATTGTCCCACAACCAAAGTCACACAGCCAAAGAAACTATTGTTTATCAACTTTATCAAGCAAATAATTGGTGTGATCAACCAATATTTCTGTTGCCCAGAGTGTTCCGGAAGAACTTTAATGTGTAAATGCATATCCAGTGTTGTCATTGAATGTTCTAGAAGTGGAACATCATCTGTAGCCAACCTTTACCACAGCTATGTTGGGGAAGATAGGAAGAAGGTGAAGAAGAGTAGGGGAGGCAGTGAATTTTATCATCTCAAAGACAGGCTGATTAACTCCACCCTTTCCTCTTTGACCAAGACCCCCACAATCCTCACTGTTTCTCAACAGTCAAACAACTCCCTTCCTTCATTCCAGACTTGCTATTAAACTGTTACAAAAACACAAACAGCAGGATTCTATGCCCCCACATTACACCCCGCCATTCTCCCACCCCCACCTGTCCTTCCCCACAGCGTGTTTCTCGAGATCACTTAGTCTTGTTGCTATCATTGAATCCAACCCGTGGCAGTTCCTAATGAATTCACCCCACAGTGGAGTCTATTGCTGGCAATACCATAAAGTCCCACTTGTATCAAAATCCAGAAGGTCTTGCCCCAAATCTAGAACAAAAGTAAAGTTTAATCATTAAAGCTGTTTTATCAATCAATAACCAAGTTTCCCAACCAATTGCATAATCCTGAAATTACAAAGGGAAAGATGGATTGGCCATGTTAAATTAATATCCCAAGATGGTGAGGGGAGATTAGTGGGGTAAGTTTATTGGATTTCCGGAGATAGGACCAGGGTGGAATGTTCTGTTGGAAAATCAGTGCAGACTCAATTAGCCGAATGGCCTCCTTCTGCACTGTATGGATTCTATGTTTCTATGATTCCTCTGTTGATCCTCACCAGTTTGAAACATACACTGGGAAATAATAACCACGTGTTCACGTTATAAATTTGCATTTATCCTGATTTGTGCTCTTGATATTCTAGGCTGTTTAAAGAAGATTTCAACAGTTCCCCTGTTGTTGAAGTCCAAGTACCTTTCCTATCTCTCAAATTGGCAATGTATCAATTTGATGCAAGTGTGCTATTTAGATGTTGCTGTCCATGACATTACATTTCAAACATGCAGTCAATGTTTGTATTATTTGCTTTGAGCATTTTGTATATATACAAATCCTTTGCTGAAAAGAACGTCTTTTGTGATCCTTTTCTGGCCTGCAACATGTTTTTTTGGACGTTGCTTGATCATTTTCAGCCTGACCATTGCTACAGTGCATTCAAACTCAGGTAGACATAAAAAAGAACAACATGTTTTAAAACATTGATCCCTATATTCTCACTGCTGAAACTGTGTCAAACCAAGACACAGTGTCTGACTTTATCTTATCAGAGTTAATTCTGACTTTGTTCCTTCCTGATGCACTATGACATTAATTATGATGTTAATTCCACCACATGCTACAATGTCTCCTGAGTTTCTAATACAATTAGAGCATAATGAGCAACTGTATTGATAACTTTCCTTTCTTTCAGCCAACATATCCAAAGATAAATGGCCTACTCCTGCTCCTATTTTTTTAGGCTCTTATTTCCTTAAGTTTTAGGTTCAATTTTAAATGTTGTACCATGGCCAATCAGGAAATTCTCCCACTCTTACTGCCTGCTATCAGGTTTCTGGAAAGATTAACCTATTTGACCATGTTATAAGCACAACTCCTTTGGACATCAAAACCTGCAGTGGGACTCGATCCCAAAGTTTTTGGCCCACACTTAGGGATGCTACACACTGCGGTACCAAATCCCCTACCCACCCAACCTATGGGTGGCATGGTTGCACAGTGTTTAGCACTGCTGTCTCACAGCACCAAGGACCTGGGTTTGACTCCCTGACTGGGGTCACTTTCTGTGTGGAGTTTGCACATTCATTGTGTATCTGCATGGATTTTCTGCAGGTGCTCCAGTTTCCCTCCACAATCCAAAGATGTGCGGGTTAGTGGATTGTCGGTGCTAAGTTGGCCCTTAGTGTCAGGGGTACTAGCTGGGGTAAATGCATGAGGTTATGGAGATAGGGCCTTGGTGGGATTGTGGTCAGTGCAGACTCAATGGGCCGAATGGCCTCTTCCAGCACTAAAGGATTCTATGATTCTATGAAATTGACATCACGCCTTTTAAAGTGTTATCCAAGATTAGAATTTTCACCATTGTTTCATGGAGCCATACTACAAAATTTAAAATTGAACCTTGAATTTAAGAACATAAGAGCATAAAAAAGGAGGAAGAGTAGGCTATTCAGCCCTTTGAATGCACTTCAGCATTCAAATCAATGCAATGAAATGTGTAGAATGTTGTTGAGACCACATCTGGAGTATTGTGTCCAGTTTTGGTCTCATTATTTGAGGAAATGTTTCCAAATGCTTCCAAATGTAGACCAAATGTTTCCTCTACTGGAGCAATCTGGAATAAAAGGTCACAGGTTTTGGCTGAGAAGTGGGAGATTTAAAACTGAGGTGAGGAGGAACTACTTCTTGCAGAAGGTGGTGAATCTGTGGAACTCACTATCCCATAACGCGTTGAAATCTGAACATCTAATGGTTTCAAGAAGGACACAGATATATTCCTGATAACAAGGGATAAGGGGATATGGGGAACAAGTGAAAAGGAGGAGTTGAAATCAGGGAGAGATCACCCATGATCTGATTGAATGGTGGAGCAGGCTCGAAGGGTTGAATTTGCCCACTTCTGCTGATCTCCACCTAATTACCACTCATGGGTTTTCCCCACCTTCTCCTCCACTGAGTATCAACTCAAGCGAAGTACCATTTTGAAGAATGCATAATTTCTTGACAGGGCAAGGAAACATTCAGAAGAAGAATTTCCATGCCCCGAATTTTGCTTGAAGTTCACGAAAATCTGAACGCTAAGACAGGAACCTTTCTTCTATTCATGTAAGGTCAGACTATTTCTGATCTTACACACAAATCCAAGCATATATCGTTAGTGGAAATAAAACAGGTAATTCACAATTACAGACATTGATGAAATAGAGAAAAAAATACTTGCATTTTTGCAATAACTTCCTTAAGCTGCCCCTTAAGTGCTTGATGGAGAATGAAGTATCTGTGAGGTTATTCACACTAATAAAGGAAAGTCAGTCACCAATTTGTACACAACGTCTAGCAAACTATTTTTAGATGTTGGTGTTGGATAAATATTGACCAGGACACAGAAGACAAATGAATCATAGAGTCAGAGAATCCCTACAGTGCATATGGAGGCCATTCAGCCCATTGAGTCTGAACGAACTACAATCTCACCCAGGTCCTATTTGTGTAACCCCACACATTAACCGTGTCATCCCCCTGACATTAGGGTCAATTTAGTATGGCCAATCAACCAAACCTGCATATCTTTGGACTGCAGGAGGGAACCAGAGCACCCGGAGAAATCCCAATGTTTTGCTCTTTTTCCCAAAGCGCACCGTGGGACAGTTTATCTTATCCAAGAAGGCAATCAAGGAGCTGAAGTCAATGTCTCATCGAGAAGACAGGGCAGCCGCCCCTCAGTACTGCACTGAAATGTTGATCTGGATTACGTGCTCAAAGTCAGAAACGGAGCTTATTAATTTCCTCATTTTTTTCACAAACAGAAATAGGGGTGAAATCACCAGAAGGACCGTGAAAAGATCAAACGTAACTGGTAGGCATCTAACTTCAAATAAGATTGAAATAAGCTTACCAAAATGTCAGGGTAGCAAACCATATAAATCAAAACCAATGACAGCCTAGCCTCATATATATCACAAAAATTGTAAAAAAGTCTGAACAAATCCAAACTGATATAAAAAGTGGAATATTAGAACTCATAAATTTGTTACAAGGTTTACAGCATGATCAATGTTTAACGGTAGAAATTTTGATTTTGAACTAAATTAGTTTTTACTTAGACATACGATAATTGTGAAAATGATTTATTCTTGATTCAAAACCCAGAGAGCCAGTTAGCAGCAAGAAGTTCAGAGGCTGCAAGTTGGCTAACCTGAGAGCAGAATTTACATTACTGGATCAAGTGTTTATTGGAATTTCATTGTGTCTTTTTATCAGTAAACCTAGATAAAGGCAAAGAAGTATTGTGCTGGGCACCAACGCATTTGACAGATGACAAAAGTAAATTATGTAATCTTATATTATTTGATAGTAAGCAGCATTGGAGAATGTCTGATATGCAATGTTATAAATTATAATGATGTTGTCTGGGCTTATTCTCGACTCAGCTACAAGCTTGTTACAACAGTAAAGTTTGAGATTGCTAGCATTGATCAGAGTAATGTTATCTAGTGATTACAGTTCCCTCAATTGCATGTAATTTCCTCCTATGACAGTTATACCATCAGTTTTGCAACCATGCAGTTCGGTTTGAAAATGGAGCTTTGAATAAAACCAGAAGCAAAATCTGGTCATTGGGTTAGTGTCCTGACTCTGGGCTGCATCGTAATGAGAGGTATGAACACAGCCACAGGACAAAAACAAAATTTTGCTGATTCTGGAAATCGGGAATTAAAAAATGGCATGATGACACAGTGGTTAGCACTACTGTTCGGTTCCGGCCTTGGGTGACTGTTTGTGTGGAGTTTGCACATTGCCTCTGTGTCCGCGTGTGCTTCCTTCTACAGTCCAATGTGCAGGTTAATTGGATTGGCCATAATAAATTGCCCCTTAGTGTTGGGGGATTGGCAGTGTAAATACGTGGGGTGACTGGAGTAGGGCCTGGGTGGGATTGTTGTCCGTGCAGGCTCGATGGGTTAAATGGTCTCCTTCTCCACTGTAGAGATTCTATGATTGCGATTAAGTTGGAGTTTTAAAATTCTCTCGATTTTTGGATATAGGAATAACTGGAGGAAGTAAAGGAGGTCCAAAAAAAAATGAAGAAAATATGAATGAGTTAAAGCAGACCTTTAAGCTAAGTACAAGTTCAAAATTGTGAGGAGAAAAAGTATATATGACCTAGTGTATCTGGAGGATTTCTTGGAGGAATGAGAGAAGAAAATTGAAAACTGCATTGACAGGATAATGCTTAAAATTCAGAAAGTTTTCAATGTTAAAGGGAAGATTAGAGTCTAAGACTGGGATTAATTTTTATTTAATTAAAATTTGTTCTCTTCATTTCTATGCTCAACCTCAGCAAATCCCCTCTACTTAAAACATTGCTGTTTTCCCCCCAAGTATACGATGAGATATTGGGGTGGCGCGGTGGCACAGTGGTTAGCACTGCTGTCTCTTGGCATCAGGACCCAGGTTCAATTTTGGCCTTACGTCACTGTGTGGAGTTAGCATGTTTTTCCCATGGATGCCTGGGTTTTCTCCCACAGTTGAAAGATAGAAACATAGAAAAACTACAGCACAATACAGGCCCTTCAACCCACAAAATTGTGCCGAACACATCCCTACCTTAAAGATTACTAGGCTTACCTATAACCTTCTATCTTACTAGGTTCCACATACTTATCTAAAAGTGTCTTAAAAGACCCTATCGAATTCGCCTTCCCCATCATTGCTGGCAGCCTATTCCACGCACCCACCTCTGGGTGCAAAACTTACCTCTGACATCACCTGTGTACCTACTCCCCAGCACCTTAAACCTGTGTCCTTTTGTGGCAACCATTTCAGCTCCGGGGAAAAGCCTCTGACTATCCACTCGATCAATATCTCCTAACATCTTATACACCACTATCAGGTCACCCCCCCTCATCCTTTGTCTCTCCAACGAGAAAAGGCCAAGCTCCCTCAACCTATCCTCATAAGGCGAGCTCCCCAATCTAGGCAACATCCTTGTAAATCTCCTCTACACCCTTTCTATGGCTTCCACATTCTTCCTGTAATCAGGCGACCAGAACTGAGCACAATACTCCAAGCGAGATCTGCAACATTATCTCTCGACTCCTAAACTCAATTCCTCGATTGATGAAGGCCAGTACACCATACGCCTTCTTAATCACAGCTTTAACCTGCGCAGCTGCTTTGAACGTCCTATGAGCTCGGACCCCAAGATTCTTTTGGTCTTCCACATTGCCAACAGTTCTACCATTAATATTATATTTGGCCATCCTATTTGACCTGCCAAAATGAACCTCTTCACATTTATCCAGGTTGAAGTCCATCTGCCAATTCTCCGCCCAGTCTTGCACGCTATCAATATCTCACTGCAACATCTGACATTCCTGCATACTATCCACAACACCTTTGTTGGATTGATGTGTAGATTGGGGTGGATTGGTCATGGGAAATGTGCAGGATTATGGGAATGTGGCGGAGGGGAGATCCTGGGTGGGGTGTTCATTCAATGAGCCGGTGCAAACTCGATGGTCCGACTGGCCTCTTTCTGTACTGTAGAGATGATATGGTTCTTTCAAGACATAAAAATATATATATAAAAAAAAATCAACTCCCACCATGACAGACAATTAACTGTGTTTTTCAGATACATTTTGATGCAGTCCAGATCAAGGAAGGTAAGCAGGTTTTAGTTAGAGATGGTTGGTATTTGTGAGAACACATTTTTTTTTGCTATTCAGCCATGTTTTTTTTTTATTAAGCAACACAGCACGGGAAACAGGCCCTTCGGCCCAATGAGCCCGCGCCGCCGTCATACCAAATAGTAGCAAATACATTATCCTATTTTAATATTCCTATATAATAATATATATATTATTCCTAATATGGAAAATTTTCACCATAGGGACAATTTGTTACCCAATCAGCCTAAGAGCGAATTTTTGGGTTGTGGGAGGAAACCGGAGTGCCCGGAGAAAACCCACGCAACAACGGGGAGAACGCGCAAACTCCCGCAGACACCGGCCCAATTCCAAGTGTCTGCACAGCCACATCGATAGTCTCTGAGCTGTCATGGTGCCCTTCAGATGGTCCACATAAAGCACTCATATACGACATGAGGTACCAGGCAACCCATGAATCAACATCCAAGAGCTGTACCCGCACCACCTGCCGAATGCGTGCTCAAATTATGGACCGAATTACCTGTGGAAAAAAGCCGTAGTTAAACAGTCCTAATATATCCCTCTATCTGCATACCGCTCATGTGGCTGTCCAAGAGACCCTTAAACAGCCCCAGCGTGCCTGCTCCCACCACCTTACTCGGCAGTGCATTCCACACCCCCACTACCCTTTGTGTGAAAAACTGCCCTCTAATATTCGTCCTATACATAGCCCCCCTCACCCTATGGCCATGACCTCTCGTCCTATCCATTTCTAAAGGTGGAAAAAGTTTACCTCCATTTACTCTATCTATACCCCTTATAATCTTATACACCTCTATGAGATCCCCTCTAAGCCGACGTCTTTCAAGGGAAAACAACCCCAGTCTATCTAATCGTTCCTCATAGGACAGTCCTTCCATACCAGGCAGCATCCTGGTAAACCTCCTCTGCACTGTCTCCAAGGACTCCACATCCTTCCGATAGTACGGAGACCAGAACTGGGCGCAGTATTCCAAGTGAGGCCTAACCAAAGTTCTATACAACTGCAACATCAAACTCCTACTCTTGTATTCTATACCCTTTTCTATGAAAGCTAACATACTATACGCCTTCTTTATCACCTTCTCCACCTGTGAGGACACCTTCAGAGACTTGTGAACCTGCACCCCCAAGTCTCTCTGCGTCTCTATGCTCCGTATAGTTTTACCTTTTATCCTATAATTCTCTTCTACATTTTTCCGGCCAAAATGCATCACCTCGCATTTTTCCGGATTAAATTCCATTTGCCATCTATCTGCCCAATCTACCAACCTGTCTATGTCCTGTTGTATTGCCTGACACTGCTCTTCTGTACCCGCCAATCCAAGCATCTTGGTGTCATCAGCAAATTTGCTGATCTCACCACCTACCCCTACTTCCAAGTCGTTTATGTAGACCACAAATAGAAGAGGACCTAGTACTGAGCCTTGTGGCACTCCACTAGTGACAGGCTTCCAGCCGGAAAAAGAGCCTTCCACTACTACCCTCTGTCTCCTCCTCCCGAGCCAGTTCTCGACCCATCTACATACCCGACCCTGTATCCCATGCGCCTTCACCTTCTCTATCAGTCTACCATGAGGAACCTTGTCAAACGCCTTACTGAAATCCATGTAGACGACATCAACAGCCTGTCCTTCATCAACTGTTTTTGTCACTTCTTCAAAAAATTCCACTAGATTTGTAAGACAAGACTTCCCCTTGACGAAGCCATGCTGCGTATCCCTGATCAGATCGCAGCGCTCCAGATGCTCATACATCCTGTCCCTAGGATCCTCTCCATTAGCTTACCTATAACTGAAGTCAAGCTCACCGGCCTATAGTTCCCTGGGTGATCCCTCTGACCTTTTTTAAACAACGGTACTACGTTTGCTATCCTCCAGTCCTCTGGGACCTCACCTGTGTCCAAGGAAGAGACAAAGATTTGCGTCAGAGGCCCAGCCAAGTCTTCCCTCAACTCCCTTAGCAGCCTGGGTAAATGCCATCAGGCCCCGGAGCTTTATATGTCTTTAAGCTGCCTAACAGCCCCAACACCTCTTTCCTCGTAATCCTTATTTCCCTCAACCGATCCTCAACTTTGTCAACATCAGGCACAGACATCTGTCCAGTCTCCTGCGTGAATACCGACGCAAAGTATTCATTCAGGATCTCCCCCATTCCCTCAGGCTCTAAGCATAGATCCCCTCCTCTGTCCCTAAGAGGTCAAATCTTGCCTCTAACCATCCTTTTGCTCCTTACATAGGTGTAAAATGCCTTTGGATTTTCCTTTATCCTACCTGCCAGAGCCACCTCGTGGCCCCTTTTTGCCTTTCTAATACCCCTTTTAAGATCCCGTCTACACTCTCTATAAGCTTCCAGCGCTGTCTCAGTCCCTAGTTGCCTAGATCTAATGTAAGCCTCTAATGTTCCAGCAGATGAGCAAATCTTCTGCTACCTTTACTCCACCACATCACATTGTTCAATTGTTCCTAAAGAGTTGGGAACTACCTGTTATCAAAATGAATTTTTTGAGAGCTACATTTACTGTAGCCAGGTGCCCTGCAACAATGTGTCAGTCCCTCAGCAAGAAGTCTGACAACACCAGGTTTAAGTCAACCTATTTATTTGATATACTATCAAATAAATCAGTTGGACTTAAACCTGGTGCTATCAGACTTCTTACTGTGTTTACCCCAGTCCAATGCCGGCATCTCCACATCAGTCCATCAGCGACATGGGGAACTGTAAGGTATACAACCCGTATGCTCTGACCCCATCTGCAGCTAGGATTCTCCAATCCTGCTGCAGTGAACACAGATTTGATTGTGTGATAACTCCCCAGGACTTGCATGGAGAATCCCTGAGCTGCCTGGGGACTGATAAGTAACTGTGGAGCTTGCATTCTGAGCCTTGATTAAAGCAGGTCCCTGGGAGAGTCCATGAGTGTATTGTCCTGGTTGGGACCTGTTTCTGTTCGCCACAGGCTTGTGGTTTTGCTATACTTTGTCCAATAAAGTACTGTTCCTTTACAGCTGATTCCTGGAGTTATTATAAACTCACTTTCAAATTCTCCATTCTTGCTGGAATGCAAATTTGGAGAATTCCAGCCTAAAAGTGTGATTATTTTATCCTCAAAGAAATTGGAAGGTGAATATGGTTACAGCCGTTGTCCATGAATAAGACTTAAATAACTTCAAATATAACCATTGTTGAATAAACTTGAGAAAAAAAAAAATCCCAAACTAGTGTCAGAGAGAGAAAAACCCAGTGAATCGTGTGATAAGAAAATGACCACTGCCATGAATGGTCAGATCCCGTAATGAATCAAGAGGTTGAAAATGTTGTTGAGGAGTTTAAACAAAAATGTAGACTGATATTCAATAGTGTTCCAAAAGGCAGTAGTCAGGAAGAAACGGTCAGCTACATCCTTTTGTAGGCAAAAAGGAAAGGGTTAAATCTGTGCATAACTGAGAGATGAGTGAAGACAAAATAAAAACCGGAATTAAAACTTTTGAACAATTCAGCTCACACCTTGAGGCAGCGTCAAGTAATCAGACCTAACATTAAGAATTTCACAGCTTGAGACAGAGGTCTGAGTGGGTGAGCTTGTCGACAATTTCTTAACAAGACCTAAAGTCACAGAAAATGCAAATTGGAAGGCACAGATGAAATTCTGACAGCTCAAATCATTTTAATAAAATAGGAGTTATCAACAGGTGGTCACACCAGGGCAACGAGAAGAAGGCGCGTGGGTGACTATCAGGAAGGGGAAAACTCGGGTGCTGAAGAGCACACCGCAGGGTGTCCCCCTTCATAATAAGTACTCCTGCTTGAGTACTGATGGGGGGGACAACTCGTCTGAGGGAGCCAGCAGTGGCCCGCTCTCTAAACCTGAGCCAGTACGCAAAAAATCTAAGAGAGGAAAGGCGATACTAATAGAGGACTCCACTGTGAGGGGTTCAGACAGGCGTTTTTGTGGACGCAGGAGAGAGTCGCGGATGGTGGTTTGTCTTCCTGGAGCTGGGATCCGGGATGTTTCTGGACTCCTCCCAGACATCCTGAAAGGGGAGGGTGAGGAACCTGAAGTTGTGGTGCATGTAGGTACTGCAGACATAGGCAGGAAGAGGGAGGCAGTCATCAAAAGGGATTATAGAGAACTGGGTAGGAAGCTGAGGAAGAGAAAAGTGAAGGCAGTAATTTCAGGATTGCTGCCTGCGCCTCGGGAGAATGAGAGCAGGAATCAAATGAGGTGGAGGATGAATGCATGGCTGAGGGACTGGAGCAGGGGGCACGGATTCAGGTTCATAGATCACTGGGACCTCTTTAAGGGCAGGTGTGACCTGTACAGTAAGGACGGGTGGCACTTGAACCCTCGGGGGACTAATATCTTGGCAGGTAGGCAAGCTAGGGCTACTGGGGAGTCTTTAAACTAGAAAAGCTGGGGGGTGGGAATACCGATGGGATGGTGAATAAGGAGCTTAGTTCCCAGGTAGGGAAGGACTGTAGGCACTCTGAGAGGGGGGGTTAGGCAGGTGGTGGAAAAGGGAAATATCCTGACTGAGAGGCTGCGGTGTGTCTATTTTAATGCCAGGAGTGTAGTAAATAAGGTAGATGAGCTTAGGGCGTGGATTGCTGCTTGGGAGTGTGATGTGGTGGCCATTACAGAGACTTGGTTGTCTCAGGGACAGGACTGGGTACTTCAGGTACCGGGATTCAGGTGCTTCAGGAGGGACAGGGTTGGGGGCAAAAGAGGAGGTGGTGTGGCACTGTTGATCAGGGACAGTGTCATGGCTGTAGAGAAGGTGGAAGACGGGGAGGGATTGTCTACGGAGTCTCTATGGGTGGAAGTTAGGAACAGCAGAGGCTCGATAACTTTGCTGGGTGTATTCTATAGGCCGTCCAACAGCAGCAGGGAACTTGAGATGCAGATAGGGAAACAGATCCTAGACAGATGTAGAAATAACAGGGTTGTCGTGATGGGAGATTTCAATTTCCGAAACATCGACTGGAATATCCCAAGGGTAAGGGGTTTGGATGGTGTGGAGTTTGTTAGGTGTGTTCAGGAAGGTTTCCTGACACAGTACGTGGAAAAGCCTATGAGAGGAGAGGCTGTACTTGACCTGGTGCTTGCTAATGAGCCAGGACAGGTGTCGGATCTCATGGTAGGTGAGCATCTTGGGAATGGAGATCAAAATTCTATCTCTTTCACAATAGCGATGGAAAGAGATAGGATCAGGCAGGCTAGGAAGGTGTATGTCTGGAGTAAGGGGAAATATGAAAACATTAGGCAGGTAATTGGACGCATAAACTGGAAGGAGGTGTTCTTGGGGAAGAGTACAGAAGGGAAGAGGCGGTTTTTCAAGGAATGTTTGTCTAGGGCACTGCAAGACAATGCCCCGAGGAGTCAAGGAGGTTCAGGTAGGACGCAGGAACTGTGGTGCACCAAGGTAGTGGTGAACCTAGTTAGGAAGAAAAAAATGGTATATAAAAGGTCCAGAGAGCTAGGGGATGTTAGGGATCTAGAGGAGTATAAGGTGTGTAGAAGGGAACTTAAAAAGGAAATTAGGAGAGCCAGAAGGGGTCATGAGAAGGCCTTGGCTGGTAGGATTAAGGAGAATCCCAAGGCCTTCTACAAATATGTGAAAAGTAAAAGGATGAGAAGAGAAGGGATAGGACCTATAAAAGGTGAAGGGGGAAAAGTCTGTATGGAACCGGAAGAAATGGCAGAGGTGCTTAATGAGTACTTTGCCTCAGTATTCACGGTGGAAAGTGAACTGGGAGATTGCACTGCAGGTTTGAGGCAAACGGAAAAGATTGAGTATGTGGATGTTAGGAAAGAGGATGTGTTAGACCTGTTAAATTCTATCAAGATAGACAAGTCGCCGGGACTGGATGGGATGTACCCCAGGTTATTGTGGGAAGTGAGGGAAGTGGTTGCAGAGCCCCTGGCAATGATCTTTGCGTCGTCCATGGAAACGGGAGAGGTTCCGGAGGATTGGAGGATTGCGGATGTGGTTCCTATCTTTAAGAAAGGGAACAGGGATAGTCCAGGAAATTACCGACCGGTGAGTTTGACTTCAGTGGTTGGTAAGCTGATGGAGAGGCTTCTGAGGGATAAGATATATGAACATTTGGAGAAGTTTGGACTGATTAGAAATAGTCAGCATGGTTTTGTTAAGGGCAGGTCATGCCTTACGAGCCTAGTTGAGTTCTTCGAAAATGTGACTGAACACATTGATGAAGGAAGGGCGGTGGACGTAGTGTACAAGGACTTTAGTAAGGCGTTTGATAAGGTCCCCCATGCAAGGCTTCTGGAGAAGGTGAGAGGGAATGGGATCCAAGGGGCTTTGGCCTCGTGGATCCAGAACTGGCTAGCCGGCAGAAGGCAGAGAGTGGTTGTGGATGGGTCTTGTTCTGCATGGAGGTCGGTAACCAGTGGAGTGCCCCAGGGATCTGTTCTGGGATCCCTGCTGTTTGTCATTTTCATAAATGACCTGGATGAGGAAGTGGAGGGATGCGTTAGCAAGTTCGCCGATGATACAAAAATCGGTGGTGCTGTGGATGGTCTGGAGGGATGCCAAAAGTTGCAGCGGGACATAGATAGGATGCAAGACTGGGCGGAGAAGTGGCAGATGGACTTCAACACGGATAAATGTGTAGTGGTCCATTTTGGTAGGAATAATGGGATGAAGGAGTACAATATAAGGGGTAGGAGTCTTAGCTGTGTTGTAGAGCAGAAGGATCTCGGGGTCCGGGTCCATAGGACTCTTAAATCAGCCTCGCAGGTGGAGGAAGTGGTCAAGAAGGCGTACGGTGTACTGGCCTTCATTAATCGAGGAATAGAGTTTAGGAGTCAGGAGGTAATGATGCAGCTCTATAAGACTCTTGTCAGATCCCAGTTGGAGTATTGTGCGCAGTTCTGGTAGCCTCATTATAGGAAGGATGTAGAGGCTATTGAGAGAGTTCAGAGGAGATTTACAAGGATGCTGCCTGGATTGGGAGGCAGGCCTTATGAAGATAGGTTGAGGGAGCTGGGACTCTTGTAATTGAATTGAGTAACGAATTGATTGGAGATAGTCAGCATGGTTTTGTGAAGGGTAGGTCGTGCCTTACTAACCTCATTGAGTTTTTTGAAAAAGTGACTAAGGAGGTGGATGGGGGTAAGGCGGGTGATGTGGTAGATATGGACTTTAGTAGGGCGTTCGATAAGGTGGCCCATGGAAGACTTCTGCAGAAAATGCAGATGTAGGGATAGGGTGATTTAGCTAATTGGATTAGGAATTGGCTAGCAGATAGAAGACAGAGGTGGTGGTTGATGGGAGGTATTCATCTTGGAGTTCGGTGACAAGTGGTGTACTCAGGGGTCTGTTTTGTTTGGGCCCCTGCTGTTTGTAATTTTTATAAATGATCTGGATGAGGGTATTGAAGGATGGATTAGTAAATTTGCAGATGACACTAAAGTCTGTGGGAGTGGTAGATAGTGAAGAGGGGTGTTATAGTTTGCAGAGGGACTTGGACAAGTTGCAGAGCTGGGCCGAGAGGTGGCAAATGGAGTTTAATGTGGAAAAGTGTGAGGTAATGCACTATGGCAGAAATAATAAATGTGTAGAGTATAGGGAAATGGTAGGATTCTTAGTAGTCTAGATGAACAGAGGGATCTTGGTGTGTATGTGCATAGATCCCTGAAAGTAGGCAGTCAGGTCGAGAAGGTTGTTAGGAAGGCATATGGAGTCTTGGCTTTTATTGGTAGAGGGATTGGATTTCGGAGCCGCAATGTCATGTTGCAACTGTACAAAACTCTAGTGCGGCCGCACTTGGAGTATTGTGTGCAGTCTGTCCCACATTATAAGAAAGATGTGGAGGCATTGGAGAGGGTACAGAGGAGGTTTACCAGGATGTTGCCTGGTATGGAGGGCAGGTCTTATGAGGAGAGGCTGAGGGATTTGAGGTTGTTTTCGTTAGAAAGGAGGAGGCTAAGAGGGGACCTGATCGAAACATATAAGATGATTAGAGGTTTAGATAGGGTGGACAGTGATAGCCTTTTTCCTAGGATGGAGAAAGCTAGCACGAGGGGACACAGCTTTAAATTAAGGGAGTGATAGTTATAGGACGGATATCAGAGGCAGGTTCTTTACCCAAAGGGTGGTTCGGGAGTGGAATGCCCTGCCTGCAGCATTTGTAGATGCGCCAAGTTTGGTGGCGTTTAAGAGGTTAGTTGATAAGTATATGGAAGAGAAGGGAATGGTTTAGTTTGGAGGGGCATTAATTTTTATATTGGTCGGCGCATCATCGAAGGCCGAAGGGCCTGTTCTGTGCTGTAATGTTCTATGTTCTATGTTCTCACTGGAGAGACGTAGGTTGAAAGGCGACCTGATAGAGGTTTATAAAATGTTGAGAGGAATAGATAGGGTGAACTCTCAGAGACTATTTCCCCGAGCGGAAATGGTCAATACGAGAGGACACAGATTTAAGGTGCAGGGAAGCAAATACAAAGGAGATAGAACATAGAACATAGAACATTACAGCACAGAACAGGCCCTTCGGCCTTCGATGTTGTGCCGACCAAAAAAAAAGCAATGCCCCTCCAAACTAAACCATTCCCTTCTCTTCCATATACTTATCAACTAACCTCTTAACCGCCACCAAACTTGGCGCATCTACAACAGCTGCAGGCAGGGCATTCCACTCCCTAATCACTCTTTTGAGTAAAGAACCTACCTCTGATATCCGTCCTATAACTCATACCCCTTAATTTAAAGCTGTGTCCCCTCGTGCTAGCTTTCTCCATCCTAGGAAAAAGGCTATCACTGTCCACCTATCTAAACCTCTAATCATCTTATATGCTTCAATAAGATCCCCTCTTAGCCGCCTCCTTTCTAACGAAAACAACCTCAAATCCTTCAACCTCTCTTCATAGGACCTGCCCTCAATACCAGGCAACATCCTGGTAAACCTCCTCTGTACCCTCTCCAATGCCTCCACATCTTTCTTATAATGTGGGGACCAGAACTGCACACAATACTCCAAGTGCGTCAGGGGTAGGTTTTTCTCTCAGAGGGTGGTGAGTGAATGGAACCAACTGCCGTCGGAGGTTGTTGAGGCAAACTCACTGGGGTCTTTTAAGAGACTTCTGGATGAGTATATGGAAAAGAATAGGATAGGGGGTTATAGATAGGTCTGTGGATTGGTAGATGTGATCGGTGCAACTCGTGGGCCGAAGGGCTTGTTGTGCTGTATTGTTCTATGTTCTATGTTCTATGTTCTAATGCTCTGGCCACTTCAAAGTGCATATAAAAGACTTATTTCAATAAGGACCAGCTCACAATATCACAGGCTGTGAACACTCTTGGAGCATATGAAACCATAAGTAGACAGGTGAAAAAGCTGACTACCCATTCAGTGAGCTTTCAGTCAAGAGAAGGACAGCAAGGTTCAAACAGTAAAACTGAATCAAAAGAACACACAGTAGACAGAGGGAAAGATGGCCAAGAGCTGCGGTGAACCACATAAGTTCTTGTCATCAAACTTCCAGGAGGACGTGGTGGATTTGGAGGGAGTACAGAAAAAGTTTACCAGGATGTTGCCTGCTATAGAAGGTATTAGCTATGAGGAGTGATTAAATAAACCAGGATTGTTCACTCTCGAAAGAGAGAGGCTGAGGAGCGACCTGATAGAAGTTTATAAAATTTTGAAGAGCATAGATAGGATGGACAGTTGGAAGCTTATTCCCAGGACAGAAATGACAATCTCGAGGAGATACAAGTTCAAGATAAGAAGGGGGGAAGTTCAAGATAAGCAGGGAAGGTCAGTACAGATGCGCAGGGGAAGTTTTTACAGAAAGTGATGGGGGCCTGGAATACACTACTAAATGAGATGGTTGAGGCAGATATATTAGCAACATTTAAGACTTATCTGGATAGGCATGTGAATAGGTGGTGAATAGAATGATATAGACAGTTGGTAGGGTAACATGATTAATAGAACATAGAACATAGAACATTACAGCACAGAACAGGCCCTTCGGCCTTCGATGTTGCGCCGACCAAAATGTAGGCTTGATGGGCTGAAGGGCCTGTTCCTGTGCTGTATTGCTCTTTGATTTCATAGAAGAAAGAAATGTCCCACAAATGGATCAAACTGCAGAGGCTTGTGGAAAATTCAATCAGTGGAAATGATGTGCAAAACGAAGAAAGAAGATGGCAAAATAAATGATTTATGAAAGACAGAGCAAATGAGAAGGAATAGAAGTCAAAATATCCACACCATGGAAGATGACAATAGCTTGAAAATGTAAGCTTGGGAACAATATATGTTCATGAAATGGCTGGACATAAGAGTTCCCAGGGGAAATAAATTCAGTCAAGCATTCGGACCAGGGAGAGAAGTAAGCCTAAATTCGGAAATATGAAGCTTGATACCAGGGCATTGAATAACATTAACCTGCTCAGATTAGAACAGAAGATCTTTCTGAAAGAAAGTGCTCACCCAAGAAAAGATGGTCTGAAATCATGAGAAAACATTCAGAAATTCTGGCCTTGCTCTCATATCTGAGGTGGGAACTGAGAACTGGGATGGTTTAACATAGAACATAGAACATAGAACAATACAGCACAGAACAGGCCCTTCGGCCTTCGATGTTGTGCCGACCAAAATAAAAAGCAATGCCCCTCCTAACTAAACCATTCCCTTCGCATCCATATACTTATCCACTAACCTCTTAAACGCCACCAAACTTGGCGCATCTACAACAGCTGCAGGCAGGGCATTCCACTCCCTAATCACTCTTTGAGTAAAGAACCTACCTCTGATATCCGTCCTATAACTATCACCCCTTAATTTAAAGCTGTGTCCCCTCGTGCTAGCTTTCTCCATCCTAGGAAAAGGCTATCACTGTCCACCCTATCTAAACCTCTAATCATCTTATATGTTTCGATAAGGTCCCCTCTTAGCCGCCTCCTTTCTAACGAAAACGACCTCAAATCCCTCAGCCTCTCTTCATAAGACCTGCCCTCCATACCAGGCAACATCCTGGTAAACCTCCTCTGTACCCTCTCCAATGCTCCACATCTTTCTTATAATGTGGGGACCAGAACTGCACACAATACTCCAAGTGCGGCCGCACTAGATTTTTGTACAGTTGCAACATGATGCTGCGGCTCCTAAATTCAATCCCCCTACCAATAAAAGCTAAGACTCCATATGCCTTCTTAACAACTTTATCCCTTGACTGCCTACTTTCAGGGATCTATTGACACATACACCAAGATCCTTCTGTTCCTCAACACTATTAAGAGCCCTACCATTAGCCCTATACTCTACACATTTATGTTTCCTGCCAAAGTGCATTACCTCACACTTTTCCACATTAAACTCCATTTGCCAGCTCTCGGCCCAGCTCTGCAACTTGTCCAAGTCACTCTGTAAACTAAAACACCCCTCTTCACTATCTACCACTCCACCAACTTTAGTGTCATCTGCAAATTTACTGATCCATCCCTCAATACCCTCATCCAGATCATTTATAAAAATTAAAAACAGCAGGGGCCCCAAAACAGACCCCTGAGGCACACCACTCGTCACCGAACTCCACGATGAATATCTCCCATCAACCACAACCCTCTGTCTTCTATCTGCCAGCCAATTTCTAATCCAATTAGCTAAATCACCCTCTATTCCACACATCTGCATTTTCTGTAGAAGTCTTCCATTGGCCACCTTATCAAAAGCCTTACTAAAGTCCATATATACTACATCAACCGCCTTACCCCCAGCCACCTCTCTGGTCACTTTCTCAAAAAACTCAATGAGGTTAGTAAGGCATGACCTACCCTTCACGAAACCATGCTGACTATCCCCAATCAATTCATTTCTCTCTAAATCACTATAAATCCTATCCCTAATAATTCTCTCCAATACCTTGCCCACCACAGAAGTAAGACTCACTGGCCTATAATTCCCAGGAAGGTCTCTCTTCCCCTTCTTAAACAATGGGACCACATTCGCCATCCTCCAGTCCTCCGTAACCACACCCGTAACCAACGAGGACCTGAAGATCAGAGCCAGAGGCTCTGCAATCTCCTCTCTTGCCTCCCAGAGAATCCTAGGGTAATCCCGTCCGGCCCAGGGGACTTATCCAACTTCAAACCCTCGAGAATTTCTAACACATCCTCCCTATCTACTACAATACTCCCCAAGTTTCTGGATCCCAAGCCTGCTCCTGGGGATTGAGAAGGGGAAATGACGGAAGATTCACTTTTTGGGATTTTCATGAACACGCTCTCTTAGTCAGTAGGCAACATGTTCCATGTCCAATTAAGGACAGCAATGCAGCGCTCTTGAAATTGGGGGCCAGTGAGAGTGCGAGAGGAGGGGCAGGCCATGAGAAAGGATACGTGACTGACAGAATTGAGGCAGTGTTCAAACAAATTTATTCAGGCTTCAAATAACGCAAAACAGATTCAGCTGCCAGTGCAGCACTGTTGACAATTCTCTTCATTGTCCACCTCATGGGCTGGCTTCTCTTGCTGATTATGGGTCCAGTTCAGTTTAAGGGGAGGTGATGGCCAAGTGCTATTTTCACTCGACTATTAATCCAGAAACTCAGCTAATGTTCCGGGGGCCTATGTTTCAATCCCACCATGGCAGATGGTAGAATTTGAATTCAATAAGAAAAAATCTGAAATTAAGGATCATTATTGATCAATCATTTCATGATTGATGAAAAAAATCCATCTATCTGTGAGAGAAGGAAATCTGTTGTCCTTATCTTAGGAGGTTTACCAGGATGTTGCCTGGTATGGAGGGCAGGTCTTATGAAGAGAGGCTGAGGGATTTGAGGTTGTTTTCATTAGAAAGGAGGCAGCTAAGAGGGGACCTTATCGAAACATATAAGATGATTAGAGGTTTAGATAGGGTGGACAGTGATAGCCTTTTTCCTAGGGTGGAGAAAGCTAGCACGAGGGGACACAGCTTTAAATTAAGGGGTGATATTATAGGACGGATATCAGAGGTAGGTCTTTACCCAAAAGGGTTGTTCGGGGTGAATGCCCTGCCTGCAGCAGTTGTAGATGCGCCAGTTTGGTGGTTAAGAGGTTAGTTGATAAGTATATGGAAGAGAAGGGAATGGTTTAGTTTGGAGGGGCATTGCTTTTTATAATGGTCGGCGCAACATCGAAGGCCGAAGGGCCTGTTCTGTGCTGTAATGTTCTATGTTCTATGTTTATCTGGTCTGGCCTACATGTGACAATAGAGCAATACAAGGCCTACAAGCAATAGAGTGACTTCAAAGCCACAGCTATGTACAAAGAACAAAGAACAAAACAGCATGGGAAACAGGCCCTTCGGCCCAACGAGCCCATGCCACCACCTCAATGTTCCCACTTCTACCCGTGATCCCTGTCTATGTTTATAGATCTATGGATTGAAACCAAATTTGAGACAATTTAGGGAGAATTTGTTTTGCCAATTAGCCTAAGAGCACATCTTTCGGATGTGGGAGGAAACCGGAGCCCCTGGAGAAAACCCATGCAAGCACGGGGAGAACGCGCAAACTCCCACAGACACAGGCCCAAATCCATGTACCTGCACAGCACAGCGATAGTCACTGAGCTGTCATGTTGCCCATCAAATGGTCCAGGTCAAGTGTACACTAACGACGTGAAGCACTAGGATACTCTCGAAAAAAAAATCCAAGAGCAGTCCTCTCACACCCATCACGTGTATGCCCCTCACTACACAACAAGGCGGACCAAAATAACTGTATGATAAAATAAATACATCAATATCATCAACTATTTACACACTTCCCAGGGACTCCCAAGGCTCATGATCCCTATTTTAAATCAGTTTTCTATACCGCTCTATTCCCATTCTGTTCATGTGCCCATCTAAGTATTTCTTAAATAACTCCAGAGTACCTGCCTCCACCGCTTTACTTGGCAGCGCATTCCATACCCCCACCACCCTCTGTGTCAAAAAACTCCCTCTAGCATCCAAATTATACCTTATCCTCCTCACCCTAAGCCCGTGACCCCTCGTGCTATTCGAGTCCATCCAAGGAAAAAGCTTAACCCCGTTTACTCTACCTATACCCCTCATAATCTTGTACACCTCTATTAGATCTCCTCTAAGTCTGCATCTGAGTTCAGTCTCTCAACTGCCCTCTGCAAAGGCCCAGCAAACCACTCAGTTCAAGGGCAAATAAGGTTGGGCAACAAATATCGGCCTACCTGAAAGGCCTACAAATGAATTTTGTAAAAACGACTGATGCCAGGGTCAGGAAAAATAATATACCAGTTGAAGCCTATATTTTTGGGTAGCACCTTGACCTCTGCAGAAATTTAGCACATGGTCTAACCAGAATTTTAAGTTGACCAGCGCTTAACTGGAACTGGAGGAAGATGCCTTAAACTGCAGAGGGAGAAGTGATTGATTACCTGAACGGATGTTTCCTTTTGTGAGGTGACGTTGCCTTTGTGAGCCGACCGTGGGAAGGTCTCTTCAACTGGTCTCTTCACTTGGCAACGGAGTGAAAAAGAAGTGTTTTGTTCTATTCTGCGGCTCTGCCAGCTTGCTGCACTTCCAGGCGACTGCCCTTTCATTCCTGCACAATGATGCTTCCCAAGGCGAGATGTGGGGATTTATTTTATACAGTGAGCCAATACACTCTGGACAGCATGTCCGAAAGTAGGTTCGCAAGGAACTTGTGGATGAGAATTGGATACATAGTTGAAAAAGGAAAGTTAGCAGAGCAAAGGGAGAAGGGCAAGACAGTGGGACGAGTTTAATCAGCTCAGCCTGATGGGGCACATATATATTAAGGAAGAAATACATATGTCAGTTGACAGGTACATTTCAAGCACTATCACTTGTTAACACCTCTCCATTCACCTTTGTATACACCCTATTGGGCAGCACAGTCGCACAGTGGTTAGCACTACTGTTTCACAACTCCAGGGACCTGGGTTCGATTCCTGGCTCAGGTCACTGTCTGCGTGGAGTATGCACATTCTCCTTATGTCTGTAAGGGTTTCCTCTGGATGCACCAGTTTCCCCCCACAGTCCAAAGATGTACAGGTAAGGTTGATTGGCCATGATAAAATTGCCCCTCAGTGTCCGGAGATGTTTAGGTTAAAGGGATTAGCGGATAAATGTGTAGGGATATGTGGATGGGGCCTGGCTGAGATTGTGGTCAATGCAGACTCGATGGGCCGAAGGGCCTGTTTCTGCACTGTAGGGTTCTTTCTATTCCTAAATGTTATACTGGTATGAGGGAACCGTGGTGTTCAGTGACTGAGCTACTTGCAGCACAGAAGGCCAATAACGATTAAAGTGTAAGTTTGTTTATTAGTCACAAATAGAGGCTTACACTAACACTGCAATGAAATTACTGTGAAAATCCCCTAGTCACCACACTCCACTGATTGGTTGGGAACACTGAGGGAGAATTTAGCATGATCAATGCGCCTAACCAGCACGTCTTGTGGGAGGAAACCGGAGCTTCTGGAGGCAACCCACATGGGCAAGAATGTGCAGACTCCATATAGACAGTGACCCAAGCCGGGAATCAAAGCCAGGTCCCTGTTGGTGAGTCAGCAGTGCTAACCGCTGTGCCACCTTGCCAAGCTGCCTCTGCAACTGGAAGTTTTCCCTGTTGGAGGCACTGAGAGGTCTTTGTTGGTTCCAATAGCTGTTTGTTAGTGCTACGTGATGGCAAAGATGTGCTGTTGTAACTGTGACTGCTGTTGTTATAATCTTCACTTATCGGCAAGTTACTCATATTTTAAAGGTCGAGTAAGGGAACCTTGGTGCACTAAAAAAAGTTAATTTGCTGGTTAAAAGGAAAAAGGAGGCTTATGTCAGGGTGAGGCTTGAAGGCTCAGTTAGTGCAATGGATAGCTATAGATTAGCCAGGAGGGAGCTAAAGAGTGAATTGAGGAGAGCTAAGAGAGGACACGAGAAGACTTTGGCTGATAGGATTAAGGAGAATCCTAAAGCTTTCTTTAGATATGTTAAGAATAGAAGATTGGTTAGGGCAAGATAGGGCCAGTCATAGACAGCAGTGGGAAGTTGTGCGTGGAGCCTGAAGAGATTGGAGAGGCACTGAATAAATATTTCTCTTTGGTATTCACACAGGGTGATGTAAATGTAGTTATGGAGAACACTGAGGTACAGGGTTGCAAACTGGAAAGTATTGAAGTAGATAGGGAGGATGTGCTAGATATTTTTGAGGGTTTGAAGTTGGATAAGTCCCCTGGGCCGGACGGGATTTACCCTAGGATTCTCTGGGAGGCAAGAGAGGTGATTGCAGAGCCTCTGGCTCTGATCTTCAGGTCGTCGTTGGTTACGGGTATAGTTCCGGAAGACTGGAGGATAGCGAATGTGGTGCCATTGTTCAAGAAGGGGAAGAGAGACTTTCCAGGGAATTATAGGCCAGTGAGTCTTACTTCTGTTGTGGACAAAGTATTGGAGAGAATTATTAGGGATAGGATTTATAGTTATTTAGAGAGAAATGAATTGATGGGGGATAGTCAGCATGGTTTTGTGAAGGGTAGGTCGTGCCTTACTAACCTTATTGAGTTTTTTGAAAAAGTGACTAAAGAGGTGGATGGGGGTAAGGCCGTTGATGTGGTATATATGGACTTTAGTAAGGCGTTTGATAAGGTGGCCCATGGAAGACTTCTGCAGAAAATGCCGATGTATGGGATAGAGGGTGATTTAGCTAATTGGGTTAGGAATTGGCTAGCAGATAGAAGACAGAGGGTGGTGGTTGATGGGAGATATTCATCTTGGAGTTCGGTGACAAGTGGTGTACCTCAGGGGTCTGTTTTGGGGCCCCTGCTGTTTGTAATTTTTATAAATGATCTGGATGAGGGTAGTGAAGGATGGATTAGTAAATTTGCAGATGACACTAAAGTCGGTGGAGTGGTAGATAGGGAAGAGGGGTGTGATAGTTTGCAGAGGGACTTGGACAAGTTGCAGAGCTGGGCCGAGAGGTGGCAAATGGAGTTTAATGTGGGAAAAGTGTGAGGTAATGCACTATGGCAGAAATAATAAATGTGTAGAGTATAGGGCAAATGGTAGGATTCTTAGTAGTCTAGATGAACAGAGGGATCTTGGTGTGTATGTGCATATATCCCTGAAAGTAGGCAGTCAGGTCGAGAAGGTTGTTAGGAAGGCATATGGAGTCTTGGCTTTTATTGGTAGAGGGATTGAATTTCGGAGCCGCAACGTCATGTTGCAACTGTACAAAAACTCTAGTGCGGCCGCACTTGGAGTATTGTGTGCAGTTCTGGTCCCCACATTATAAGAAAGATGGGGAGGCATTGGAGAGGGTACAGAGGAGGTTTACCAGGATGTTGCCTGGTATGGAGGGCAGGTCTTATGAAGAGAGGCTGAGGGATTTGAGGTTGTTTTCAGTAGAAAGAAGGCGGCTAAGAGGAGACCTTATTGAAACATATAAGATGATTAGAGGTTTAGATAGGGTGGACAGTGATAGCCTTTTTCCTAGGATGGAGAAAGCTAGCACGAGGGGACATAGCTTTAAATTAAGGGTTGGTGGTTATAGGACGGATGTCAGAGGTAGGTTCTTTACCCAGAGGGTGGTAAGGGTATGGAATGCCCTGCCTGCTGCAGTTGTAGATGCACCAAGTTTGGTGGCGATTAAGAGGTTAGTAGATAAGTTTATGGATGAAAAGGGAATGGTTTAGGTTAGAGGGTCATTGCTTTTTCCTAATTGGTTGGCGCAACATCGAAGGCCGAAGGACCTGTTCTGCGCTGTAATGTTCTATGTTCTATGTTCTGTAGGATCCTCACTGGTGACCTTGTTTTCAGCTGGTTCCAAATAGAATAACAAGTTTGGGGTCTTGACTTTAATGACCCCACGCTGTAATGGACACTTCAGTAATATCTGAGGAATCAAGTAAGCACCACAATCTATTGAATTTTGTTCAACCCATCACTTTGGACTCAAACAAGTTGCTTTATTTCAAGTTTTGGTGGTTTTCTACTTGGACACAGACAGCATGGAAACAGGTCATTAAAGCTGTGTTGATATTTTGAGCTTCTTGTGATGTTGCAGTTTTGATCACATTTACTCACCGCTGTTCTGATATCCCTTTAACCTTTTTCTAATTTCATCTTGCATGTTTTCCAGTCTTGCCACAACTGGCACAGGTCGAGCTGAACCTGGAAGATAGTATGCGACCTATTAATGGGTGTGGGGCCCAGCGCCAAATGGTTTGCTATTGTCCAGGTCCTTTTCTATGATATAGAACCCTACAGTGCAGAAAGAGGCCCTTCGTCCCATCGAGCCTGCACCGAACACAATCCCACTCAGGACCTACCCCAATACCCCTACATATTAATCCACTAATCCCTCTAACTCTGCTATCCTGGACGCTAAGGGGCAATTTCTTAGCATGGCCAATCAACCTAACCTGCACACCTTTGGACTGTGGGAGGAAACCGGAGCACCCGAAGGAAACCCAAGCAGACACGAGGAGAATGTGCAAACTCCACACAGACAGTGACCTGAGCCAAGAATCGAACCTAGAACCCTGGAGCTGTGAAGCAGCAGTGCTCACCACTGTGCTACTGTATTAGTGCAAACTGGCTTGCACTCAGAAAGAGCTTAAAGCCGATTAGCATATTTAAAGTAGTCATCGAGGTTTACAGCATGGAAAAAAGCCCTTTGGCCCAACTTGTCTATGCCTCATTTTTATTTAAAATCCCTAAATTAATCCCAATTGCCCACATTTGGCCCAAATCCCTCTGCACCCATTGTACCATGTGACTATCTAAATGCTTTTTAAAAGATAAAATTGTACCTGCCTCTACTACTACCTCTGGCAGCTTGTTCCAGACACTCACCAGCGTCTGTGTAAAACAAATTGGCCCTCTGGACACTTCTGTATCTCTCCCCAATTACCTTAAAGCTATGCCCTCTAGTTTTAAACTCCCCTATCTTTGGGAAAAAAATATTGATTATTTATCTTATTTGTGCCCCTCATTATAGACTTCTACAAGGTCAGCCTCCTACACTTCAGAGAAAAAAAGTCCTACTCTATTGAGCCTCTCCTTGTAACTTCATCCATCAAGTCCCAGTAAATCTTTTCTGCACTCTTTCTAGTTTAACAATATCTTTACCATAATTGCACAGAATAATATTTAATAGTATCGATACTAGATTCTCCCAGCTCCTGGGATCTTCCAGTTCTTGGGTGCAAGCCTGGAAAGGATCACTACTGGTCTCTATTAGCAGAGATCAGGCGAGATGGCCAAGCGAGGCACCCAGAGGTGCTTGGGGAAATACCTGGGCAGCGTCAATCTAGAATGCTCACTGGGCAGTGCCTACCTGGCACACTAGTGAGAGTTGTGCATGAGTATAGCATCAAAGGGATAATGCCTGGGGTCTTGAAAGAGGGGGAGCACAGTGGGGATCATGGTGCTGGTGATCCATCTCTGGGACAGATTTGGAAATATGCTGCTGATGAGGTGAATTGTCCAAAGCTATGTAGAGGAAGGGAGGGGTTCTTCTTATGCGCTGTGAGATTAGGGTGCCCTTACAAAATGGCACCTGATTACTTTACAGCTGTGTTCACTGGCATGTTCAGGCCACACCCAACCCCACAACCAGCTCACAAATCACAACTTTCCCAAAAAAATAACTAAGTGTGGAACGATTGTTGTCTGGTTCCCACCAAACAGACCAGCATGGATCGCTTTGTTTTCTTGCCCTTTTGACACTTCATTTTTAAGAACATAAAACATAGAACCGTACAGCCCTTTGGCCCTTGATGTTGTGCCAAGCTATGCCCAAACCCAAGCTCAAGCTATCCCACTCCCTACCATTCTGGTGTGCTCCATGTGCCTATCTAATAACTGCTTGAAAGTTCCTAAAGTATCCGACTCCACTATCAACAGCAGGTGTGTTCCACATGCCAACCACTCTCTGAGTAAAGAATCTACCTTGGACATCCCTTCTCTGTCTCCCACCATGAACCTTACGGTTATGCCCCCTAGTAACAGCTACATCCACCCGAGGAAATAGTCTCTGCACGTCCACTCTATCTATTTCCCCTCATCATCTTATAAACCTCTATTAAGTTGCCTCCCATCTTCCTCTGCTCTAAAGAGAAATGCCCCAGCTCCCTCAACCTTTCCTCATATGTCCTTCCCTCCAAACCAGGCAGCATCCTGGTAAACCTCCTCTGCACTCTCTCTAATGCTTCCACATCCTTCTTATAGTGAGGTGACCAGAACTGCACACAATTTTTTATGAATATCTTGGCCATGTCTCTACCTCAGTAACTAACCATAGAAGTGAATCTCGCTGTCTCAACTTTGTGCTTGAAGTTGTTTTGCCCTGTTCTATGTTCTACATCTGAATTCATTCAATCATCACCCCTTAATATTGGTAAAAAAAATTACTTTCTTGTCGAAGTTTTCCTTCTTGCACTCATCAGTGAATTCATAAGAATACAATAAAAGAGAAATCCAGAAATTTATATTTGTGTTAGTTGGTTGGCTGGCAATTGGATTCTGATTGGTAGAAGTGTTGCCAAGAAAATGCATCAATACATTTACAAGCATTGTTTGAAATTTAAACCAAGCAGCTTAACTCTGATTGGTTCTACCGCTGGTTTGAGGAATGAACCAGCAAATGGCTGTCACTTCTTCTGATCATCTGGAACAAGAGCAATGGTTTTGTTCTTTCTGTCTATAAAGGACAGGGCCCTGTGTATTCATGTCTGGGGCTTCCAGTACAAGCAACTGTACCACACTGCAAGTCCAACTGACAATCTTAAATTGGTTGTCAGCGAAATTATTAGCACAATCAATGCTAATTAGAAAATGTTATCCAACTTCTAAAATCTAAAGTTATAGAGGTTTACAGTATGGAAACAGGCCTTTTGGCCCAACTTGTCCATGCCACCCTTTTCTTTAAATCCCTAAGCTAATCTCAACTGCCCGCATTTAGTCCATATCCCTCTACACATATCTTATCCATGTAACTGTATAAATGTTTTTTAAAAGACAAAATTTTATCCGCCTCTACTACTATCTCTGGCAGCTTGTTCTAGACACTCACCACCTTCTGTGTGAAGAAGTGCCCCTCCGGACACTTTTGTACCTCTCCCCTCTCACCTTAAAACTATGCCCTCTAGTTTTAGACTCCCCTATCTTTGGGAAAAGATATTGATAATCTAGCTGATCTGTACCCTCATTATTTTATAGATCTCTATATAACCACCTTTCAGCCTCCTACGCTCCAGAGAAAAATGTCCCAGTCTATCCAGCCTCTCCTTATAACTCAAACAATCAAATCCTGGTAGCATCCTAGTAAATCTTTCCTGCTCTCTTGCTAGTTTGCTAATACCCTTTCTATAATAGAGTGACGAAGAACTGCACACAGTATTCCGAGTGTGGCCTTACCGATGTCTTGTACAACTTCAATAAGACATTCCAACACCTGTATTCAATGTTCTGACCGATGAAACCAAATGCCTTTTTCACCATTCTGTCCACCTGTGATTCCACTCTCAAGCAGCTGTGAATATGTACCCAAGATCTTTTTGTTCTGTAACTCTCCCCAGTGCCCTCACATTAACTGAGTAAAGTTGGACACTTCTTTTTGAGTTTTGCAAGCAGGAGCTGGTTGAGTATGGTCTGTATCTTTCCTGTTGGGAATAGTAGCTAGGACATGCTGTTTCATGTGATCTGCCAGTATTTGGGATGTATAGCCAACATAGCTGGCCTCACACTGACATTGAAATTCATATACCACATTATTAATTTGTGTGATTGGCAAAATATCTTTGATGGCAGTAAAGCACTTCTCATGCATGGCAGCAACATGAAACAACTGCTTCACTTATTGGTCAAAGTTTTGAGGTACTTTGCCCTTCCAGAGTAACCTGAGGTAGACCGAGCACTTCTCAGGGCCTTAAGACCATTCATGAGTTTGCGTGATATACATGCAAAAAGATCTGATCAGGGTAGCTGTTATCCTGCAGGATGGCTTTCATGCACTCTATTTAAACAACAAAAGCTTGCATGTTGAGCAAATGGCTTGTGCTCTATTTACAAGGTTGCAAGGTCAATCTTATTGTGAGTTGAACTGTAAGAATTTCCTTCCATGTCTTAGTAGGCTCCATCCAGCACTCAAACTCGCCTTTTAAATCGAGCATTCAAATGAATTCACTTTCCTTGACATACCAGATGAGAAATCTACCACTGGCTTCTCTAGCACATTCAACTGCAAGCCTAACTTTGATGGTCAATATAGGCATTGGAATTCTGATAGTCCCTTCTGCATTCACAATGGACAAGCTACAGAATATGCCCAACCAGCCTGTGTTTGGATAATGCAAAACACAAAGCTGAGTGTCCAACAATGGATGTGATTCCGCAATTGGAAAACATTTTTTTAATGATCTTCAGTTTAGAAATTACACCGACAATAAGATTGTTACTCGGGCTTGTAGTGGGACATATTTGCATGGAGCAGAAGCTACATTTATGAATGAATAGGGCTCTATCTTTGCAGACAGTAAGAACAGATACACACATTGTAGTTGTTTCAGCTAAACAAAAAGAGTAACAGCCATTTGCTGTTCATTCCTCAGGGAAATGTTTTGATAATCAGAGTGAAGATGCTTGGTTTAAATTTCAAACTATGCTTGGCACTTAACTATCAATCACCATCAAATGGTGCATTTTCCATGGCAACACCTCTATCAGGTATCACCTCCAACAAATCAGCACTCTCTTCTCATGCAATATAAATTTGTTGATTTCCTTTACATTGTAATCTTGTAAACATCTTGGTGAGTGAAAGATGAAAATCTTCAACGAAAGATGATTCCATTTTTCAGCAATTCTGTGCTATCAAATGATTGCTTATTACCTGTTTGCTCATGGACCTACATTGGTTCTTCTAACATGTCAGTACAAGAACTTTCTTCTTTGCTTCAAATGCTTTCCTGTCCTCGATCCTCCCAATCTCTGTAATCTCCTTTATCTCAACAACTTTTATAATTTCTCCATTCTTCTTTCTCTGGCCTTTTGCGTATCTTCAACTTCCTTCATCTTGTGATGGCACCTGTGCCTACAGCTGTTTTTGTTAATAACATGGTAAAATTTAAGCTTGTTACGGACATGGAAGTAGACAAGTTGCAGAACAAAATTTTGGATCAAGAGAGAATGGATTTGAGCAAAATAAGATCTGATCTGGCCATGGTAGATTGAAGAAATGTACAGAAGAGCAGTTGGGGGCATTCAGAAAGGAAATGGGGAGGGTGCAAACCTAACATGTTTGCTCTAGGTATTAGGAAGGAGTAATAATCCCAGAAAGCCATGGATGAACAGAGATATTCAGGATAGAATGAGGAATAAAAGAAAGGTTTTTAAAAAGTATAAGGGCAGCAAAAAGGCATTAGTGAGATATAGAAAATGCAGGGTGGAACTCAAGAAAGCAATTAGGAAAGCAAAGAGGGAATATGAGAGTGCTTTGGTTTATCAGAATAAGGAAAATCCCAAGATATTCTATAAGTATACAATGGAAAGAGAGTAACCAGGGAAAGTGCAAGGCCCATTAGAGACCAAGGGAGCAATCTATGGGTGGAGCCAGAAGACATTGGTAGCATGTTGAATGAATACTTCACATATGTCTTCACCCAAGAGAATGAGAACAACAGCATTGAATTCAGGGAGAGAAAACGTGAGGTTCTTGAGCAAATTGATATAGGGAAGGACAAGGTATTGGGGGTGTTGGCAGACTCAAAAGTTTTTTTAAAGTTTATAGTTTAGTGTCAGAAATAGGCTTACATTAACACTGCAATGAAATCAGAGTGAAAATCCCCTATTCACCACACCCTGGCACCTGTTCGGGTACACTGAGGGAGAAATTAGCATGGCCAATGAACTTAACCAGCACGTCTTTCAGACTGTGGGAGGAAACCGAAGCACTTGGAGGAAACCCATGCAGACATGGGGAGAATGTGCAAATTCGACACAAGCAGTGACCTGAAGCCGGAAACCGAACCTGGCTCCCTGGCGCTGTGAGGCAGCAGTCTAATCACTGTGCCACTGCGTTACCCCAAGTAGATAAATCTCTAGCTTCAGATGAATTGTGTCCCAGGCTGCAGAAGGAGGCAGGAGAGGAGATTGCAGGAGCTCTGACCCAAATTCTTAATTCCTCTCTGGCCACAGGGAAGGTGCCAGATGATTGGAGAATAGCTAATGTGGTTCTGCTATTTAAGAAGTGTTGTAGAGATAAGCTAGGGAACTACAGACCAGTGAATTTCACATCAGTAGTCAGGAAACTATTGGAGAAACATCTGAGGAGAACGTCTACCTCTGCTTGGAGAGGCAAAGCTTGATCAGGAATAGTCAGCATGGCTTTGTCAGAGGGGGGTCATACCTAACAAATTTGATTGAGGTTTTTGGGGAGGGGACCACTAGATGAGGGTAGTGCAGTTGATGTAATTTATATGGATTTCCGCAAAGCTTTTGACAAGGTCCACATTGGAGACTTGTAAAGAAAGTAAATGCATATGGGATACAGGGTAATTTGATAAAGTGGATTCAAAATTGTCGGAGACTGAGAGTGATGACAGAAGACTGCTTTAGTGACTGGAAGCCAGAATCCAGTGGCACACAACAGGGATCTCTGTTGGCCTCCCTATTATTTGTAATTTATACAAATGACATAGATAACTATGTGGGAATAAGATTAATATGTTTGAAGATGACATAAAGATTGGATGGGTGGTTAACAGTGAGGCAGAGTGTCTTGGGCTACAAGAAGATTTAGACTGAATAGTCAAATGAGTGAATGTATTAGAACTTGGCATGGTTTCTGCACTGAACAAGACTACAACAGATTACAAAGGGTTGTGAACGTAGCCTAGTCTATCACACAAACCAGCCTCCCGTCCATTATCTACACTTCCCGCTGTGTCAGAAAATCCACAAGCATTATTAAGGACCTCACACAGCCCAGACATACTCACTTCCACCTTCTTTCATCAGGAAAGAGATACAAAAGTCCGAGATCATCTATGAAACAACTCAAGAACAGCTTCTTCCCTGCCATCAAACCTTTGGACGTATCTACCTTATATTAAGTTGATCTTTTTCTACACCCTAACTATGACTGTAATAACATACTCAGCCCTTTTTTTCATTGTCTCCCATGTACTCTATGAATGGTATGTTTTGTCTATATGGTGCGCAAGAAACAATACTTTTCACTGTATACCAATACATGTGACAATAATAAATCGAATCAAGAATTTTACAACATTAGAGGCAGTTGTATATAAGTGCACTGTTGTAATCTTGGTTGCTCACTTTTGAGCCTTTAATTAAATGAATTCCTTTGCTAATTTAGTCTATCTTTCAAATAGAATTATTGCTGCATTTCAAAGCAGGGTGTTGATAATTATTTTATTTATTTTCTTTATTTTTTCATGGAATCTGGGCATACTTGTAAACGTCAGCAATTTTTTTCCCAGCCCCAATTGTTCTTGAACTAAATAGACCTAACGCGTACATTTTGAAAGGGTAAGAGTCAACCACATTTTCATGGCCTGGAGTCACCTGTGCACAAGACAGATTTCCTTCGCTAAAGGAGATTTGTGAATCAAATGGGGTTTTTACAATTATCAATGCTAGTTGTCATGGTCACCATTATAGAGTCTAGCTTTCTGTTTCAGATTTTATGAGCTGAATTTAAATTTCATCAATTGCCATAGTGAGAATTGAGACCAGGTCCTCAGAGCATTAGCCTTGGCCTCTGGATTAACAGTCAAGTGACATTATCAGTAGACCATCATTTACCCTATTTTGTACTAGTTAGCAATCACTAAATCATTTTTTACACTACATGATTATTTAACATATCGGATCTTTCTGCGCAGTGAGTAAAGGTCAGCAGTAAAATAGCAAGTAATATATGAAAAGTTCCAAATCATTTAACAGATTTGCTGCATTTATTATTATTCAATTCACGGTTTGGGTCACTGCCTGTGAGGAGTCTGCTCATTCTCCCCATGTCTGCATGAGTTTCCTCCAAGTGCTCCAATTTCCTTCCACTTCTGAAAAACTGCTGATTAGTTGCATTGTCCATGCTAAATTCTCCCTCAGCGTATCCGAACAGGCACCGGAGTTTGGCGACTAGGGAATTTTCACAGTAACTTCATTGCAATGTTAATGTAAGCCTACTTGTAACATTAATAAACACTCTTTAAACCTCTATCGAAAAGAATAGCAGCAAAATGGAATGGATTTCCAAGTTAGTGATAAGATCTTATAATTGGGGTAGAAAAGAGAAATAAATGATGGAATCCAACTCTTATGATAAACTACTTTATTGATCTATAAGATAAACAATTGAAAGGATACAAGTGGTATATAACCTATAGGAAGACATCAAGGTGAAAGTGTTGGGGGAATTTATTAGAATGATGATTGTGGTCAAGACGGTATATGGTGTACTGGCCTTCATTAATCGAGCAATTGAGTTTAGGAGTCAGGAGATAATGCTGCAACTTTATAAGACCCTTGTCAGACTCCACTTGGAGTACTGTGCACAGTTCTGGTCGCCTCACTACAGAAAGGATGTGGAAGCTATTGAGAGGGTGCAGAGGAGATTTACAAAGATGTTGCCTGGATTGGGAGGCATGCCTTATGAGGAAAGGTTGAGGGAGCTAGGTCTCTCCTCCCTGGAGAGACAAAGTTGAGAGACGACCTGATAGAGATTTATAAAATATTGAGAGGAATAAATAGGATGGATTCTCAGAGGCTATTTCTCAGGGCTGAAATGATCATAATGAGAGAACTCAGGTTTAAGGTGCTGGGGAGCAGGTACAGAGGAGATATCAGGAGTAAGTTTTTCACTCAGAGGGTGGTAAGTGAGTAGAATCAGTTGCCTTGGTGGTAGTACAGGTGAACTCGCTGGGTTCTTTTAAAAGACTTCTGAATGAGTACATGGGATTTAATGGAATTGAGAGTTACAGATAGTTCTATGGCCTGGTAGGTATGGATATGATCGGTGCAACTTGTGGGCCGAAGGGCCTGTTTGTGCTGTAGTGTTCTATGTCCTATGAATAAGGAAATACATGGAGACTGGAGAAGCTGGGATTGTTCTCTTCCCGGCAGATGAGGTTAAGAGGAGATTTGATGTTGGTATTCCAAATCATGAAGGGTTTTGTTGGAGCAGATAAGGAGAAAATATATTCCCTGGCAAGGTTTTGCTCATGAGAGGGCACTCATTTATAGCCTTTGTCAGGAGAATTTGTGGCAACACAATGGATTGTTGACATGAAGACATTGTGATCTGAATGCACTGCCTAAAAGTTAGCTGATTCAATCACGTATCTCAAAAGGGAATTGTATAAATACTTGACAAAGCAAAAAAAAATCAGTTCTATACAGAAAGAATCAGGGAGCATGAGGAATTGAATAGCTCTATCAAAGAGACTGCACTCTTAAACAATGTACGATGGTTAGCTACATGGGAAGATATTAGTCTGGATGATCAAAACTTGGTCAAAGAGGTAGATTTTAACAAGTGTCTCAAAGGAGGAAAGGAGGTAAAGAGGGGATTCTAGAGTTTGGGGCCCAGACAACTGAAGGCCAATGGTGGTGCAGTTATAATCAGGATTACATCAGAGACGAGCATTAGAGGAATGCAAATATCTTGGAAGGTTTTGGGGTTCGAGGAGGATTGGATAAAATAAAAAAGGGCTGGATAAAGCCATGGAAAATGACAGATTTCCGAGTAATACATTCTGGGCTGAATGGCTTCTTTTCTGTAGTATTTCATTTAATGATTCTATGAACTGCCAAGTCAAGAACAGTAGCCATAACATTTTTAGACATTAAGTTACACCTTAAGCAACAGAAAAAGCCTGAAAGAATTACACAACAAATCCATTCTCAAGGTTAAACTTTCTTTCTGCAGTACAGCAGTGATGCTAATCTATTTTTCCAATTGAAAATCTTTCATTCATTCTTTCCTTTTCTTTCAATCTGTCATTGGGTGTGACTTCATTTTCCATTGTAGAGGCAACATAAGTTGAATTAGACAGGTAAATCTAAATTACAAGCTAGTCACCAATAAGTCTGTGAAGACTAATGTATTGAATCAGGAAGTCGAACATAATGGTGCACGCGATAGTTTTTAAAACGTTTATTCTTTTAATCGATTTTTAAAATTTATTTGTTCCACAAGTAGGCTTACATTAACACTGCAATGAAGTTACTGTGAAAATTCCCTAGCCATCACACTTTGGCACCAGTTTGGCTCAACTGAGGGAGAAATTAGTATGGTTGATGCACCTAACCAGCACGTCTTTCAGATTGTCTGAGGAAACTGAAGCACGCAGAGGAAACCCACATAGACACAGAGAGAATATACAGGCTCCACATAGAGACTGACACAAGCCAAGAATCGTACCCAGATCCCTAGCTCTGTGAGGCGGCAGTGCTAAATACTGTGCCACCGTGCTACCATTAATATGATATTTGCTGCCTATCCTCAATTGCCCTTAAACTGTCTTGTTAGGCAACTTCAGAGGGCAGGTAAGAGTCAATCATATTGCTGTGGGTCTACAGTCGCATGTCACCAGACCAGGTAAGCATGGCAGATTTCCTTCCCTGAAGGACATTAGTGAACAAATTGCATTTTTAAAACAATCACTGATAGCTCCATGGTCACCATTACAGGAACAAAATTTTAATTCCAGACTTTATTAATTGAATTTAAATTTCTCCAATATGATTCAATTTCTCCACAATTCAAATATGATTTGAACCTGTGCTCCCCAGAGCATTTGTCTGAATTACCATTGGACCTTTCACTCTGCCACCACCTCCCCAGTGATGAGAATAGCACGGATCGAGCTACTCTGGGTACAAATGAAGGAAAGGACACAGATAGAATGATATAAAGTCAGATGGAAGGAGAGTCATGTGGAACATAACTGTTGACACAGATGAGTTGGTCAGTTTCTCTATTGTCAATTTGTACAATCAGTGCTTTAAGAGTACATTTGCTTTGAGTTGTTGAAAAACCTTTGGGATTTGAATGGAATATACTGGGGTAGATTTTCAAATTGTTGATGGAGTATAAACTGAATGTTGTGCTTTATCTGCCTTTTTATAGCAACTGCCTGATTATCACTGCCATTGAAAGCAATAACATTAGCAATGGGACCATTTTTATAATGGCTAACCAATTACAATGTACTGATGAATTGAAAATGTACTGGATAGTTCTCTTTTTTGTTTTATCCAAAGTTATTTCAGCGACAATAATAACTAATATTTCTATAGCGCCTATAATGTAATGAGACCTCCCAAAGTGCTTCACAGGAGCACTCTTAAACAATGTACGATGGTTAGCTACATAGGGAGATATTAGTCTGGATGATCAAAACTTGGTCAAAGAGGTAGATTTTAACAAGTGTCTCAAAGGAGGAAAGAAGGTAAAGAGGGGATTCGAGAGTTTGGGGCCCAGACAACTGAAGGCCAATGGTGGTGCAGTTATAATCAGGATTATATCAGAGACGAGCATTAGAGGAATGCAAATATCTTGGAAGGTTTTGGGGTTCGAGGAGGATTGGATAAAATAAAAAAGGGTTGGGTAAAGCCATGGAAAAAGACAGATTTCCAAGTAATACATTCTGCCCTCTTTTTCCCCCCAAAATTTGCTATCTCACACTTATAATTACTGAACTTCACTTGAGGATTAAAGCTGTGGATGCTGAATCTAAAATAAAAACAGAAAATACTGGAAAATCTCAGCAGATCTGCCAGTATCTGTGAAGAGAGAATAGAGAGTTAATGTTTTGAGTCTGGATGATCCTTCATCAGAGCTGACAACAGAGGATGGAATGAGATTTAGACTGCTAGGGTGAGGAGAGAGGGGAATTGACAAAGATGTCAGACAAAAAGACAAAGGGAATGTAAATGGCGGTAATCATGGCTAAGAAGGGTGCTGATGGTGGCCTCTTAAGAGATCAGAATGTGATCAAAGATAAGCAGAATGTCAAAGAACAACCTGAGACATTTCACAGATGGTCCTTGTAAAGTGGAGGAGGGGAGATCATGATGGGGAAAAAAAAAACTGGAAAGCACTTTTTTTTAAACATAGAAAAATGAAATGATCGAAGAAGTGAAAAAAAAAGAAATATAAGAAAATAAATAGAAGTGGGATGAGGGTGGAGATGGGAGTTCATATTCTGAAGTTATTGAAAATAGTGAGTCCGGAAGACTGTGAAGCGCCCAATCGGAAGGTGGCATGCTACTTTTCCAGTTTGTGTTGAACTACCTGGCACATTACAACAAGCCAAGAATGGGCATGTGGACAAGAGAGCTGTGTGGAGTGATGAAATGACAAGTGACAAGAAGACCTGGATCCTGCTTGTGGACGGACTGAAATCTGTGTTTGGTCCCTCCGATATAGAGACGACTCTACATCTTATCTATCTTGTCATTGGCAAAATAACCAACCATGGGGAAAATTTGCAAAGGCTATGCAGGGGGGTTTAAACTGGTTCAGAGGAGGGGTGGGATCCTGAGTAGTTTGGATGTTAAGAGGGACGAGAATAGGGGGGGTCATAGATGAGAACTGTAAAGCACAGCAGCATACGGGTGGAGTAGGGCATGGTTTGAAATGCGTATACTTTAATGCAAGAAGTATTCGCAATAAGGTGGAGGAACTTGCAGCTTGGACCAGTACCTGGAACTTCGATGTTGTGGCCATTTCAGAGACATGGATAGAGCAGGGACAGGAATGGTTGTTGCAGGTTCCGGGGTTCAAATGCTTCAGTCGGAGTAGAGAAGGAGGTAGAAGGGGGGGAGGAGTGGCATTATTAGTCAAAGGCTGTATCACAGTGACAGAAAAGAAGTTTGATGAGGACTTGTCTGTTGAGGTAGTATGGGCTGAGATTAGAAACAGGAAAGGAGAGGTCACCCTGTTGGGAGTCTTTTATAGACCTCCTAAAAGTTCTAGAGAGGTAGAGGAAAGGATTGCAAAGTCAATTCTGGTCAGGAGTGAAAGTAATAGGGTAATTGGTATGGGGGACTTTAACTTTACTAATATTGATTGGAATAGCTATAGCTCTAGCTCGTTAGAGGGGTCAGTTTTTGTACAAAGTGTGCAGGAAGGTTTTTTGACTCAGTATGTAGATAGGCCAACGAGAGGTGCGGCTACATTGGATTTGGTGCTGGGCAATGAGCCAGACCAGGTGTTAGGCTTGGAAGTTGGTGAACATTTTGATGATAGTGACCACAATTCGGTTACGTTCACCTTAGTGATGGATAACGATAGGCATGAAGCTGGGGGCAGTAGTTATGGCTGGGGGAATGGTAATTATGAGGCCATAAGGAGGGAATTAGGGTGCACAGGTTGGACTAGGAAACTACAGGGACTGAGAACTGAGAATAGGGGGGGTCTAAGATGAGAACTGTAAAGCACAGCAGTGTACGGGTGGAGTAGGGCATGGTTTGAAATGCGTATACTTTAATGCAAGAAGTATTCGCAATAAGGTGGAGGAACTTGCAGCTCAGGCCAGTACCTGGAACTTCGATGTTGTGGCCATTTCAGAGACATGGATAGAGCAGGGACAGGAATGGTTGTTGCAGGTTCCGGGGTTCAAATGCTTCAGTCGGAGTAGAGAAGGAGGTAGAAGGGGGGGAGGAGTGGCATTATTAGTCAAAGACTGTATCACAGTGACAGAAAGGAAGTTTGATGAGGACTTGTCTGTTGAGGTAGTATGGGCTGAGATTAGAAACAGGAGAGGAGAGGTCACCCTGTTGGGAGTCTTTTATAGACCTCCTAAAAGTTCTAGAGAGGTAGAGGAAAGGATTGCAAAGTCGATCCTGGACAGGAGTGAAAGTAATAGAGTAATTGTTATGGGGGACTTTACTAATATTGATTGGGATAGCTATAGCTCTAGCTCGTTAGAGGGGTCACTTTTTGTACAAAGTGTGCAGGAAGGTTTTTTGACTCAGTATGTAGATAGGCCAACGAGAGGTGAGGCTACATTGGATTTGGTGCTGGGCAATGAGCCAGACCAGGTGTTAGGCTTGGAAGTTGGTGAACATTTTGATGATAGTGACCACAATTCGGTTACGTTCACCTTAGTGATGGATAGGGATAGGCATGAAGATGGGGGCAGTAGTTATAGCTGGGGGAATGGTAATTATGAGGCCATAAGGAGGGAATTAGGGTGCATAGGTTGGACTAGGAAACTACAGGGACTGGGAACATCTGAAATGTGGAGCTTATTCAAGGAGCAGCTACTGCGAGTCCTTGATAAGTATGTCCCTGTCAGGCAAGGAGGAAATGGTCGAGTAAGGGAACCTTGGTGTACGAAAAAATTAATTCGCTGGTTAAAAGGAAAAAGGAGGCTAAAGCTTTCTTTCGATATGTTAAGAATAGAAGATTGGTAGGGCAAGATTAGGGCCAGTCATAGACAGCAGTGGGAAGTTGTGCGTGGAGCCTGAAGAGATTGGTGAGGCACTGAATAAATATTTCTCTTCGGTATTCACGCAGAGTGCTGGAAATGTAGCTATGGAGAACACTGAGGTACAGGGTTGCAAATTGGGAAGTATTATAGTAGATAGGGAGGATGTGCTAGAAATTCTCGAGGGTTTGAAGTTGGATAAGTCCCCTGGGCCGGACGGGATTTACCCTAGGATTCTCTGGGAGGCAAGAGAAGAGATTGCAGAGCCTCTGGCTCTGATCTTCAGGTCCTCGTTGGTTACGGGTGTGGTTCCGGAGGACTGGAGGATAGCGAATGTGGTCCCATTGTTTAAGAAGGGGAAGAGCGACCTTCCAGGGAATTATAGGCCAGTGAGTCTTACTTCTGTTGTGGGCAAGGTATTGGAGAGAATTATTAGGGATAGGATTTATAGTTATTTAGGGAGAAATGAATTGATTGGGGATAGTCAGCATGGTTTCGTGAAGGGGAGGTCATGCCTTACTAACCTCATTGAGTTTTTTGAGAAAGTGACCAGAGAGGTGGATGGGGGTAAGGCGGTTGATGTAGTATATATGGACTTTAGTAAGGCGTTTGATAAGGTGGCCCATGGAAGACTTCTACAGAAAATGCAGATGTGTGGAATAGAGAGTGATTTAGCTAATTGGATTAGGAATTGGCTGGCAGATAGAAGACAGAGGGTGGTGTTGATGGGAGATATTCATCGTGGAGTTCGGTGACAAGTGGTGTGCCTCAGGGGTCTGTTTTGGGGCCCCTGCTGTTTGTAATTTTTATAAATGATCTGGATGAGGGTATTGAGGATGGATTAGTAAATTTGCAGATGACACTAAAGTCGGTGGAGTGGTAGATAGTGAAGAGGGGTGTTATAGTTTGCAGAGGGACTTGGACAAGTTGCAGAGCTGGGCCGAGAGGTGGCAAATGGAGTTTACTGTGGAAAAGTGTGAGGTAATGCACTTTGGCAGGAACAATAAATGTGTAGAGTATAGGGCTAATGGTAGGGCTCTTAATAGTGTTGAGGAACAGAAGGATCTGGGTGTATGTGTCAATAGATCCATGAAAGTAGGCAGTCAAGTGGATAAAGTTGTTAAGAAGGCTTATGGAGTCTTAGCTTTTATTGTTAGGGGGATTGAATTTAGGAGCCGCAGCATCATGTTGCAGCTGTACAAAACTCTAGTGCGGCCGCACTTGGAGTATTGTGTGCAGTTCTGTTCGCCACATTATAAGAAAGATGTGGAGGCATTGGAGAGGGTACAGAGGAGGTTTACCAGGATGTTGCCTGGTATGGAGGGCAGGTCCTATGAAGAGAGGTTGAAGGATTGAGGTTGTTTTCGTTAGAAAGGAGGCGGCTAAGAGGGGATCTTATTGAAGCATATAAGATGATTAGAGGTTTAGATAGGGTGGACAGTGATAGCCTTATTCCTAGGATGGAGAAAGCTAGCACGAGGGGACACAGCTTTAAATTAAGGGGTGATAGTTATAGGATGGATATCAGAGGTAGGTCTTTACTCAAAGAGTGGTTAGGGAGTGGAATGCCCTGCCTGCAGCTGTTGTAGATGCGCCAAGTTTGGTGGCGTTTAAGAGGTTAATTGATAAGTATATGGAAGAGAAGGGAATGGTTTAGTTTGGAGGGGCATTGCTTTTATTTTGGTCGGCACAACATCGAAGGCCGAAGGGCCTGTTCTGTGCTGTATTGTTCTATGTTCTATGTTCTATGTGTGGAATAGAGAGTGATTTAGCTAATTGGATTAGGAATTGGCTGGCAGATAGAAGACAGAGGGTGGTGTTGATGGGAGATATTCATCGTGGAGTTCGGTGACAAGTGGTGTGCCTCAGGGGTCTGTTTTGGGGCCCCTGCTGTTTGTAATTTTTATAAATGATCTGGATGAGGGTATTGAGGATGGATTAGTAAATTTGCAGATGACACTAAAGTCGGTGGAGTGGTAGATAGTGAAGAGGGGTGTTATAGTTTGCAGAGGGACTTGGACAAGTTGCAGAGCTGGGCCGAGAGGTGGCAAATGGAGTTTACTGTGGAAAAGTGTGAGGTAATGCACTTTGGCAGGAACAATAAATGTGTAGAGTATAGGGCTAATGGTAGGGCTCTTAATAGTGTTGAGGAACAGAAGGATCTGGGTGTATGTGTCAATAGATCCATGAAAGTAGGCAGTCAAGTGGATAAAGTTGTTAAGAAGGCTTATGGAGTCTTAGCTTTTATTGTTAGGGGGATTGAATTTAGGAGCCGCAGCATCATGTTGCAGCTGTACAAAACTCTAGTGCGGCCGCACTTGGAGTATTGTGTGCAGTTCTGTTCGCCACATTATAAGAAAGATGTGGAGGCATTGGAGAGGGTACAGAGGAGGTTTACCAGGATGTTGCCTGGTATGGAGGGCAGGTCCTATGAAGAGAGGTTGAAGGATTGAGGTTGTTTTCGTTAGAAAGGAGGCGGCTAAGAGGGGATCTTATTGAAGCATATAAGATGATTAGAGGTTTAGATAGGGTGGACAGTGATAGCCTTATTCCTAGGATGGAGAAAGCTAGCACGAGGGGACACAGCTTTAAATTAAGGGGTGATAGTTATAGGATGGATATCAGAGGTAGGTCTTTACTCAAAGAGTGGTTAGGGAGTGGAATGCCCTGCCTGCAGCTGTTGTAGATGCGCCAAGTTTGGTGGCGTTTAAGAGGTTAATTGATAAGTATATGGAAGAGAAGGGAATGGTTTAGTTTGGAGGGGCATTGCTTTTATTTTGGTCGGCACAACATCGAAGGCCGAAGGGCCTGTTCTGTGCTGTATTGTTCTATGTTCTATGTTCTATGTCAGGGTGAGGCTTGAAGGCTCAGTTATTGCAATGGATAGCTATAGATTAGCCAGGAGGGAGCTAAAGAGTGAGTTGAGGAGAGCTAAAAGGGGACACGAGAAGACTTTGGCTGATAGGACCAAGGAGAATCCTAAAGCTTTCTTTAGACATGTTAAGAATAGAAGATTGGTTAGGGCAAGATTAGGGCCAGTCAGAGACAGCAGTGGGAAGCCTGAAGAGATTGGAGAGGCACTGAACAAATATTTCTCTTTGGTATTCACACAGGGAGATGTAAATGTAGTTGTGGAGAACACTGGGATACAGGGTTGTAAACTGGAAAGTGTTGAAGTAGATAAGGAGTATGTGCTAGATATTCTTGAGAGTTTGAAGTTAGATAAGTCCCCTGGGCCGGACGGGATTTACCCTAGGATTCTCTGGGAGGCAAGAGAGGTGATTGCAGAGCCTCTGGCTCTGATCTTCAGGTTGTCGTTGGTTACGGGTATAGTGCCGGAAGACTGGAGGATAGCGAATGTGGTCCCATTGTTGAAGAAGGGGAATAGAGACTTTCCGGGGAATTATAGGCCGGTGAGTCTTACTTCTGTTGTGAGCAAAGTATTGGAAAGAATTATTAGGGATAGGATTTATAGTTATTTAGAGAGAAATGAATTGATTGGGGATAGTCAGCATGGTTTTGTGAAGGTAGGTCGTGCCTTACTAACCTTATTGAGTTTTTTGAAAAAGTGACCAAAGAGGTGGATGGGGTTAAGGCAGTTGATGTGGTATATATGGACTTTAGTAAGGCGTTCGATAAGGTGGCCCATGGAAGGCTTCTGCAGAAAATGCAGATGTATGGGATAGAGGGTGATTTAGCTAATTGGATTAGGAATTGGCTAGCAGATAGGAGACAGAGGGTGGTGGTTGATGGGAGATATTCATCGTGGAGTTCGGTGACAAGTGGTGTACCTCAGGGGTCTGTTTTGGGGCCCATGCTGTTTGTAATTTTTATAAATGATCTGGATGAGGGTATTGAAGGATGGATTAGTAAATTTGCAGATGACACTAAAGTCGGTGGAGTGGTAGATAGTGAAGAGGGGTGTTATAGTTTGCAGAGAGACTTGGACAAGTTGCAGAGCTGGGCCGAGAGTTGGCAAATGGAGTTTAATGTGGAAAAGTGTGAGGTAATGCACTATGGCAGAAATAACAAATGTGTAGAGTATAGGGCAAATGGTAGGATTCTTAGTAGTCTAGATGAACAGAGGGATCTTGGTGTGTATGTGCATAGATCCCTGAAAGTAGGCAGTCAGGTCGAGAAGGTTGTTAAGAAGGCATATGGAGTCTTAGCTGTTATTGGTAGGGGGATTGAATTTAGGAGCCGCAGCATCATGTTGCAACTGTACAAAACTCTAGTGCGGCCGCACTTGGAGTATTGTGTGCAGTTCTGGTCCCCGCAGTATAAGAAAGATGTGGAGGCATTGGAGAGGGTACAGAGGAGGTTTACCAGGATGTTGCCTGGTATGGAGGGCAGATCTTATGAGGAGAGGCGGAGGGATTTGAGGTTGTTTTCGTTAGAAAGAAGGCGGCTAAGAGGAGACCTTATTGAAACATATAAGATGATTAGAGGTTTAGATAGGGTGGACAGTGATAGCCTTTTCCTAGGATGGAGAAAGCTAGCACAAGGGGACATAGCTTTAAATTAAGGGGTGGTAGTTATAGGATGGATGTCAGAGGTAGGTTCTTTACCCAGAGGGTGGTAAGGGTATGGAATGCCCTGCCTGTGGCAGTTGTAGATGCGCCAAGTTTGGTGGCGGTTAAGAGGTTAGTAGATAAGTTTATGGACGAAAAGGGAATGGTTTAGTTTGGAGGGTCATTGCTTTTTCCTAATTGGTCGGCGCAACATCGAAGGCCGAAGGGCCTGTTCTGTAATGTTCTATGTTCTATATTCTATGCATTTGGTCCCTTCATCCAAATTATTGATGTGAATCGTAAATAGCTGAGGGCCCAGCACTATTTCCTGTGGCACTCTACTTGTTGCAGTTAGCCAATCAAAAAAAAATCACATTTATCCCTCCTCTCTGCTTCCTGTTAGCTAACCAATCGTTTTTCCATACTATGTTAGTCCCTATACCATGGGCTCCTATGTAATAACTTTTGATGCTGCATCTTGTCAAATGCCTACCAGGTAGAAGTCCAAATACACCATGGTGGCACAGTGGTTAGTATTGATGTCTCACAGCCACATGGGCTTGGGTTCAATTCCCAGCTTGGGTGTCTGTCTGTGAGGAGGTTGCATATTCTCTCTTGTCTGCTTGGATTTCCTCCCGCTTCTCCAGTTTCCTTTCACACTCCAAAGATATGTGGGTTGGGTTGATCACCATGCTAAATTGACCTAGCGTCAGGGATTAACAGGGTAAATAATTGGAGTCATGGAAATAGGGCCTGGGTGAGATTGTGGTCAGTGCACACAATGGACAGAATGGCCACATTCTGCACTGTCAGGATTCTATGATTCTGCTCTACGATCTATAGGTTTCCCTGTATGCATGTTTACTTCTACAAAAAACCCTAATATATCAATTAAACATGATTCTTCTTTCACAAATGCATGTTAACTATGCCTGACCAAATTATGATTTTCATAGAATCATAGAACTATATAGTGCAGAAAGAGGCCCTTTGGCCCATCGAGTCTGCACTGACCACAATCACACCCAGGCCCTATTCCCATATATATATTACCTGCTAATCCCTCTAACCTAAGCATCCTAGTACACCAAGGGGCAATTTTAGCATGGCCAATCAACCTAACCCATACATCTTTGGAGGAAACCAGAGCACCTGGAGGAAACCCACACAAACACGAGGAGGATGTGCAAACTCCACACAGACAGTGAGCCGAGCCGGAAATCGAACCCAGGTCCCTGGAGCTGTGAAGCAGCAGTGGTAACCACTGTGCTACCGTGCCGTCCTTTTCGGTGTATTTTCCATGTATCTAGTTAGAATGTACTCAATAACCTACTATAACCTGCTAGATACTAGCAATTTTCCAATAATAGATGTTGGGCTAAGTGTGAGCCCCATGATGAACCTGCGTTCATCTTGAGTGTAGTCCGACTAACACTCAATCTCTGTTGGAATAAGTTTAGTCTCTCTGTGACCCTGAATTGGAGTAAATGAGAAAGTGAACAAAGAACAGAGGAAAGTACAGGACAGCAAAGTGCCATTTGGCCGTTCAAGCCTGCAATGATCATGTTGCTTGCCTAAACTAAAACAGTATGCACCTACAGGGTCCATATCCTTTTATACCCATCCTGTTCATATATTCGTTTAGTTGCCCTTAAATGTCGCTATTGTACCTATTCCCATCATGTTTCAGACATTCACTACCCTCTGTATAAAAAATTTGTTTTGCGGATCTCCTCTAAAATTTTGCCCATGCACCTTACACCTACATCCTCCAGTATGTGACTTTTCTACCTTGGAAAGAGCATCTGACTATCCCGTGAAGTTGTTGGGCTAACTGCCATGTCGTTTCTGGATTTCTGTTTCCCTCCCTTCTGGAATAATGCATTAGCTAATTTCCAATCCACTAGTACATCAGGAAGATTATAATCAATGCAACTATTATCACTGCAGCCATTTCCTTTAAGATTTCAAAGACAGGCCATCTGGTTCTGGTAACTTGTCACTCCTTAATATCTTTTATCTACTCGTGGTGATTAATTTCCTCCCTTTCACTCTTAAAAAAAAATTCAAGTATCTTTGGGAAGTTTTCCAATTCTTCTGCAGCAAAGACAGACACCAAATATCCATTCAATGCCTCTGATATTATCTTTATCAATTTCCCTCTTTCTAGAGGACTCAGAGTATTTGTAATTAACCTCTTCCTTATTAAATATTTGTCATAACGCTTTGTTTTCATTTTACTAGCTAGCTTTCCCTCATAGTCTGGAGGGGCATTGCTTTTTATATCGGTCGGCGCAACATTGAAGGCCGAAGGGCCTGTTCTGTGCTGTAATGTTCTATGTTCTATGTTGTATTTATTAAATTATCTGTTGCTGGTTTTTAAAATCTGACCAACTTTCTGACCCACCACTAATCCTTGCTGATTTGTACAGTGTTTTTTTCAATTTAATACCATCCCTAAGTTTCTCATTCCATCATGGGTAATGTCTCTTTCCCACAGAAATAAATATTTGCTTGTAGCTTTTTAAAAAATATTGAACTTAACTGAACTTAATTATTTCATCAGGGCCATTCTAAAGGTTAATTAGATTTTCTCCCCCTGTCTGATGTACAGTAATTGCCTCCGCTGATGTTTTCAGTTCATTGAAGATATGTTTTACCTTCATGGGTTAAATCAATGTGAGAATGTACAAGTTGGCCACTAACACTGTTTAAAATTCCCATTGCATGCGAAATTGGCTGTAAAATTAGTGATTGAGTTGTCAATGCTTTAAATATTAGATTCTAAGTGGGCTTGACAGGGGAGATGCTGAGAGGGTATTTCCTGTCCTGGGATAATCTGGAACTCGGGGACATGGTTTCAAAATATGATGCCTGTCATTTAAGTGAGGTTCGAGAATTTTTTTCTTAGAGGCTTGATGGTATTTAGAATTCTGACCCTCAGCGAGCAGTGGAGGTTGGATCATGGAATATATTCCAAGATGAGTTGGATAGATTTTGCTGTATCAGAATGCCAAGGGTTGTAGGGGGCTGGTGAGGGAATGGAATTAAGGTCACAAACAGATCAGGCTCAAGGGGCCAAATGACTAACTCCTGACACCAATTTGAAATTTTGATTTGATTTATTATTGTCACATGTACTGGTATTCAATGAACAGTATTGATTCTTGTACACTATACAGACAAAGCAAACCATTCATAGAGGTGGAAAGCGGAGGATGCAGAATATAGTGTTATATATAGTGTCATAGCTAGGGTGTAGAAAAAGATCAACTTTAATATAGGGTCAGAGCATTCAAAAGGCTGGTGGCAGCAAGGAAAAAGCTGTTCTTGAGTCGGTTGGTATATTATCTCAGACTTTTGTATCTTCTCCCTGATAGAAAGAAGATGAAAGAGAGAATGTCTGGGGTGTGTGGGGTCATTGATTATGCTGGGTGCTGTTCTAAGGTAGCGGGAGTGTAGAGTCACTGGATCAGAGGCGTTTTTGTGTGGATAGTCTGGGCTTTGTTCATGACCTATTGTAGTTTGTTGTGATCTTGGTCAGATGTACCAAGCTTTGATACATCTGGAAAGGATGCTTTTGACGGTGCATCTGTAAAAGTTGGTGAGAGTCGTAGCAGGCGTGCCAAATTTCCTTAGCCTCCTCAGAAAGTAGAGGCATTGGTGGGATTTCTTAACTACAAATTCGGCATGGAGGAACCATGAGAGAGAAATGAATTGATTGGGGATCGTCAGCATGGTTTTGTGAAGGGTAGGTCGTGCCTTACTAACCTCATTGAGTTTTTTGAAAAAGTGACTAAAGAGGTGGATGGGGGTAAGGCGGTTGATGTGGTATATATGGACTTTAGTAAGGCGTTTGATAAGGTGGCCCTTGGAAGACTTCTGCAGAAAATGCAGATGTATGGGATAGAGGGTGATTTAGCTAATTGGGTTAGGAATTGGCTAGCAGATAGAAGACAGAGGGTGGTGGTTGATGGGAGATATTCATCGTGGAGTTCGGTGACAAGTGATGTGCCTCAGGGGTCTGTTTGGGGCCCCTGCTGTTTGTAATTTTTATAAATGATCTGGATGAGGGTATTGAGGGATGGATCAGTAAATTTGCAGATGACACTAAAGTCGATGGAGTGGTAGATAGTGAAGAGGGGTGTTATAGTTTACAGAGTGACTTGGACAAGTTGCAGAGCTGGGCAGAGAGGTGGCAAATGGAGTTTAATGTGGAAAAGTGTGAGGTAATGCACTTTGGCAGGAATAATAAATGTGTAGAGTATAGGCTAATGGTAGGATTCTTAATAGTGTTGATGAACAGAGGGATCTTGGTGTATTTGTGCATAGATCCCTGAAAGTAGGCAGTCAAGTCGATAAGGTTGTTAAGAAGGCATATGGAGGCTTAGCTTTTATTGGTAGGGGGATTGAATTTCGGAGCCGCAACGTCATGTTGCAACTGTACAAAACTTTAGTGCGGCCGCACTTGAAGTATTGTGTGCAGTTCTGGTCCCCACATTATAAGAACGATGTGGAGGCATTGGAGAGGGTACAGAGGAGGTTTACCAGGATGTTGCCTGGTATGGAGGGCAGGTCTTATGAAGAGAGGATGAGGGATTTGAGGTTGTTTTCGTTAGAAAGGAGGCGGCTAAGAGGGGACCTAATCGAAACATATAAGATGATTAGAGGTTTAGATAGGGTGGACAGTGATAGCCTTTTTCCTAGGATGGAGAAAGCTAGCACGAGGGGACACAGCTTTAAATTAAGGGGTGATACTTATAGGACGGATATCGGAGGTAGGTTCTTTACCCAAAGGGTAGTTCGGGAGTGGAATGCCCTGCCTGCAGCAGTTGTAGATGCGCCAAGTTTGGTGGCGTTTAAGAGGTTAGTTGATAAGTATGTGGAAGAGAAGGGAATGGTTTAGTTTGGAGGGTCATTGCTTTTTATATTGGTCGGTGCAACATCGAAGGCCGAAGGGCCTGTTCTGTGCTGTAGTGTTCTATGTTCTATGAACAGTTGAGCTTCTGTGACTTGTGATTATTAGTCCATGAATCCAATTCTCAAATCCAACAATTTGTGACAAAGAAAGGATGACATCAGCCAGGCTTCCGCTGTGGTTCCAGCCTGATTTGTCACCACACTCTGTTGCGAGTCTTGCAATGTCTGAGGTTTGGAATCAATTAAGAATTTATGATAAATAACCTTTGAGTCAGATGACTTTAGTCTATTTCAGTTTTTCAGGTCTATTTCAGTGTACAAATTGACTTCTTTGTGATTTTAAGTCACCTCTTGTCAAAGTGTGTGATACTCAAATACATCCCTGCCCATGAGATCCAGAAATCAGGAGTAGTGGTTAACTTTTGTTGTTACATTTTGCAAAACCTTCCAGTGTAGAGCAGCACTTAATGACTAAAATACTTATCCAGGGAAAACTTAAAGGCAAAAGCTGGCTAAGTTGTAGGAGACAAAAAGAAGTTCAAATAAAAGAGAACACTTATATTAACTGGTTTAAAAGAATCAAATTTTTACATGTTAGCTCACTTTCCCCCATACTCACTATTCCCATTCTTTTTTGGAAAGGAGTGAACAGATAAGAAATGAATCACGTTAATACCCTTGTGTGCTTGACAATAACCTGAAATCATGCTAATCTCTGACACAGCGGGATTTTGATAGCTCTGTATAAAACTGAACATCATTCCTTCAGGCAAGGTGACAGTGATAATCACCTACTATAATTCAAGTTGAAGACCTGAATGTCAGGGTAGGAATTGCATTATATGTCCTTGCACAGAAGTTTTCATCATTGGTGTCATCTCTCCCTACAGAAATGTTTTTTTTTTGTCTGACGCTTTAAACTTTAAAGATTGTTGCGATTGTTCAAATGCCAGGACAGATGAAGGTGTGCATGTGTAATCTGCAGAGCCATTATAAGCCATATCAGGGTGTGGGCTGGGGAGGTATGGGGGAGCAGGAGACTTTGGTGGGGCTTCATTCAGATCTGAGAATACAGTTTTCATAGGCAAATGTAACAAATTACTCCCCCTTTCCCCCACACAATGAAATATGAAGTATTCAGTCAGCAATAATTGCTTAAATTAACCACTTCATTTTGACCAAAGCATTATTCAGTCCTCCTCGTCATTCCTGTTTGTTGCTAAATATTAAGGGATTACATTATTGAACAGTGAAGTGACATTTACACTTTCCCACTTCAGTAGAAAGTAAGTTTGCACACTTGATTTATCCCAAATCTACTGCTAAGACTATGAGGCATCAACTACAGATAGCACACAGCGGCAAGTTAAATACTCTGCACTGGCTGGAAGATCCATTCTAAAACTGTTCATAGGAGCAAATCCCCTCTGGCTACATGTTTCACATGTAATGAAACTCATAAATTTTAACTGTAATTGTAAATGTAGCAAGTAATATACAGGACTGGAAGAAACTGATTTAGCTTGCACCTTATGTAATGTCAAAATTAAATGGTCATGTAATGTATCTTTATGAATTGTATGAATAAAGTATATTTTTGGAGAAATAAGCAAGGCTAGGGCACTTAGTTTCATCTTTCATTAGGAGCATGGTTGATCTATACCTCAATTTCATTTGCTTCTTATTTCTTTTACTATTACCAAAGAGGTCGTATCAGTCTCTGTATTGAAAACTTCATTTATTTTTTCCGAGCGCTTACAAGCTTTTGAAGCAGTCGGTCTAGGTCTTTGGGCAGAATTTTCCCATCCTGTCTGCCACGTGAATTATTGCGGGTGGGGTGGGGGGAGGGTGGACTATGCACATGTCCATTGACCTCAGGTGCGGTCTGGTCTTGAGGCCCACTTGGTTGGAAAATCCTGCCTTTTGTATTGCAAAGAAGTGCTTCTTGATATTTCTCCGAAAATGTTGAGGTACAATTTGATCTTGCCTTCCCCATTAGAAGAAACAGTTTCTCTGCATCTATCCTATCAAATCCTTGAGACATTTTTAACATCTTGAACAGATCACCCTCTTAATTATCCACTCAAAGCTACACAAGATAGGTGTCCCTCCTCATCCAACTCCTGAGGACTCGTTATCATTCCAATAATTCATCATTGCACCACCTCCAACGCCATTTTCCCCTTCCCTTCCCCACAATCCAATAAAAATTCATAAAATGAATATATGTACACTTGAAAAGGAAATATTTGTGAATCTACACTAAATATAGTCTCATTGTATTAAATATCTATGATTCTTTGTGCAGAAATTCAACTTATCATCCATTAATGAACAGGAAAAACTCAAACCAAGTATTAGCGGTCAGGATGAGAGAGCTAGCTTTCACCCTGAGCTGAAAAGTGACTTACCATTTTCAGTAAAATGCATGAGAAGATCAAACATTTTACCTCTGAGTCGAACGCCCATGTTGAGAGATGAAATTCTTTCAAATCCTTCCTTCCCCATCGTATAATCCAGGCAAGCATGTTAAAATGGATAGATCAAAGCCGCAAAGATAAAAGGAGAAGCTGGTAATGTGCACTCCAATGTCACATTATACATCCCATAATTGAATATCTTCAGCGCGAGCAACTTTCAAAAAACAAAATGCTGCTTTAAATCGTACATTCTACAACAGGCAGGTGTGGGTTGTGGGGTTGCATTTAATGGCCACCAGTGAGGCCCAGCTTCCTTCACCAACTGTTCCTTTCAGGATCAATCTGCAGAGGAAGTTGGCATCTGGGCTGAAAGACAATCCTTGATCTTCCTAAGCGACTTAATTAAGCAGAGTTGGGAGAGTGATGGATACTCCAATCTCCACCTTCTCTCCTGATTCTAAGACCCAATCCATCTGCACCTCCCAGCTTGCTCCTGGGGAAGAGGGTGGGAAAAATTAATTTCCACCCTGGCCCGACAGGACAGGCAGTTTTTTCTTGAGCAAGTAATGAAGGTTAAAAGATGGAAAAACAATGAACCTCTTCATGTGTTTAGACATCTGTTTAATATTGCCTATAGAGTCGAGACGTTGTGACTGTTTTCCTCTCGAAAGAAACAATTGAGAGGAGATTTGATCAGGGTACTCATAATCATGAGGGGACTGCATAGAGTCACTGGAGGGTAACTGTTCCTATTGACAGAAGGATCAAGGAGGGGCGGGCACAGTTTTAAGGTAAATTCGCAAAAGAAGCAATGGAGACAAAGAACAAAGAACAAAACAGCACGGGAAATATGCCCTTTGGCCCAACGAGCCCGCACCGCCACTCCGATGTTCCCACCTCTACCCGTGATCCCTGTCTATGTTTATAGGTCTATGGATTAAAAACCAAATTTGAGACAATTTAGGGAGAATTTGTTTTGCCAATTAGCCTAAGAGCACATCTTTGGGATGTGGGAGGAAACCGGAGCGCGCGGAGAAAACCCACGCAAGCACGGGGAGAATATGCAAACTCCCACAGACACAAGCCCAAATCCATGTATCTGCACAGCACAGCGATAGTCACTGTGGGAGTGACATGAGGAGAAAGTATTTTACACAGGGAGAGACTGGGATCTAGATTGTGCTGCCTGAGAGTGTGATGGAGGAAGGGTCAACTGAAGCATTCAAGAGGAAATTAGATTATTACCTGAAAAGAAATAACGAGCAGGAAGAGGAGTGGTATGAGATAAATTGCTCTTTCGGAGAGCAAACATGTACATGATGGTTTGAACGATCTTCTGTGCTGTTACCATTTTGTCATTCTCTGGTTTGAAATGGAGATGAGGACAGGTAGTCCTGTAGATTTACCCTAGAAAATGTCTGCAGTGATTCTTCCTTTGATTTGCACCCCAATCTTGCAGCAGGATCTTTCCTCTCTCCTCTACACAGTGGTTTAACCGAGAACGTGTTGGAATTGTGAATTAAACATTCACAGAGCTGCAGAGAGAGCACGATGCTGGCAACAGGGCCATTGATATTACACTCTGTTGGAGGAATAAGTCACACTTCTGACCATGATGCGCTCAGTCTCCACTACTTAAAACAGGTTTGTTAGTCCGCTGGTCTAGTTCCTGTCACAAGAATTGAATTATAGAACGCTACAGTGCAGAAAGAGGCCCTTCGGCCCATTGAGTCTGCACTTAACACAATCCCACCCAGGCCCTACCCCCATATCCCTACATATTGGATTCACTAATCCCTCTAACCTACGCATCCCTGGATACTAAGGGGCAATTTCTTCGCATGGCCAATCAACCTAACCCTCACATCTTTGGACTGTGGGAGGAAACCAGAGTACGCAGAGGTTTAGATAGGGTGGACAGTGATAGCCTTTTTCCTAGGATGGAGAAAGCTAGCACGAGGGGACATAGCTTTAAACTAAGGGGTGGTGGTTTTAGGACAGACGTCAGAGGTAGGTTCTTTACCCAAAGGGTGGTAAGGGTATGGAATGCCTTGCCTGCGTCAGTTGTAGATGTGCCAAGTTTGGTGGCGTTTAAGAGGTTATTAGATAAGTTTATGGAAGAAAGGGGAATGGTTTAGGTTAGAGGGTCACTGCTTGTTCCTAATTGGTCGGCGCAACATCGAAGGCCGAAGGGCCTGTTCTGCGCTGTAATGTTCTATGTTCTATGAAACCCATGCAGACATGAAGAGAATGTGCAAACTCCACACAGGCAGTGACCCGAGCCGGGAATCGAGCCCAGGACCCTGGAGCTGTGAAGCAGCAGTGCTAACCCCTGTGCTACCGTGCCGCCCTGAACAGCAAAACATAGTAGATTCAGATTGTCTGTCACGTGGCTGTGAATCTGCTTCGCAATCTGACGACTATTACCCCGGAAAGATGCTGAATGAAAGAGAAGGGTGCAGAGGAGGAAACAAGCAGCTGACTTGATTCTAATCCTATTACTGTGGCAATATCCTGACCAACTGACTGGCTGGAGTAATTGTGTTCATCTTCTTCAAGCTTTTTTTTTGACCGGCCATGAAATGGCACTTCAGCAAGCATGCCAAATCCTTGCCTGAGTTCTTAAAAGGATACACTGTACATATATATGGTCCAATCATGAGTGGTTAGCACTGCTGCCTCACAGCTCCAGGAACCTGGGTTCAATTCCAGCCTTGGATGGCTGTCTGTGTGGAGTTTGTACATTCTCTCTGGGTGCTCTGGTTTCCTCCCACAGTCCAAAGATATGTGGGTTAGGTTGATTGGCCGTTCTAAATTGCCACTTAGTGTTCCAAGATGTGTAGGTTAGGAGGATTAGAGAGGTAAATATGGGGGGGGTGTTATGGGAATACGGTAAGAGATGGGCCAGATTAAAATGCTCTGTCAGGGAGTCAGTGCAGACTCAATGGGCCTCTTATAGGGATTCTGTTCAATAATGAGAAGCAGGAAGCTGACAGAAAATTTTGAGGAGGCAGAGATGCCAATGTCATATATGTCATTGAAACTGCTAAGGACATGAGAAGGAAGACACCCAGACTCCCGCTATGACTGAGCTGGAAATGAAAAAAAAAATCATCAACACCACCAGGAACATCAGCAGCCAGTGAAATGACACTGATAGCCTCACCAATGCAATATCAACATCGTCTCCAATAAGTGACACAACAGGATGGACTTCCCGTTGCCCCACGGTGTGTTTGGTGGCCACCTGCCGTTGGCAGGATCCTGCCAGGGCCGATGCGTTTCCAAATTGTTGGCACTGTGTTGTCCCTCCAGCTGTAAGGATACTTCAGTGGCAAGCAATAAAAGAACTAACTCCACAAAGAGAAAAGTTTAATGAAGAAACTTCATTACACCAAAGCTCAGACCATGCCCCAGGCCACACAAGCTCCCAACAAGATTGAAAAAAGCTGAATCACAAATCCAGTGATTCCACAGCCCAGTCTGTACTTACCAGTGTTTATTATGGGGCATCACATTGGAGCACGAGTTACACTTAGTGCATGGATTGCCCTTCAGTACTCTCCCTCTGCTATGGATAGCAAACTGGTTACAAAATAGAAAATAAAGGGTAGGGGATAAGGGTAGCTCCTTAAACTGGCAGAAATGGCATTTCAATTGTTGTGGGAATGACTTTTGTTCACCATTTACATAAGCATTAGATAAGTCCAAAAGATGTGAAGCTTTGTTGGATAGGCCATGATAAATTACCCTTTGGGGAATAGAAGGGTGAATATGTGAGTTTACAGAGATAGGACCTGGATTAGATTGTTGTTGTTACAGGCTTGATGGACTGAATGGCCTCCTTCTGCAGTGTGGGGATTCTATGATTTTGAACTGGGGAGTCAAGAAGACAACTTTGAAGTTTGTAGCTAACACCTCATGCGGGAGAGAGGGTGCAGGTAATATAAGGGAAAATGTTACCAGTAACAGGGACCTTGCTGTCTTAGGTTGATCTGGACAGATTTATCTATGACACTTCCCTGCTAAGGTCTCTCATCATGTTTTCCGCCAAAGCCTCAGAAACATTTTCTCCAACACACTATTTGTCAGAGCACTCAAACAATTTCGGAAAAATGCTAAAAAGTGAGATGTTTAATGAGTCTTCAGCTGTCCACATTGGCAACTGTTGTCATAATTATGTAAATACATGAGTTACACTATTCAAGTATCGGCTTTCTGACTCCACATTTGTAAACCCTGGCAGGGGACAGGAGCAGTGCAATGCAAAGTGCATCGTCACTGTGCCAGATCCACTGTTATTTCCTGTCCCCCGATGATTAACTCAGCATAGGGACAACCTGATGAAGTCTTCTCCCCCATGCGGTGTCTAACACCATGTGTACGGGCAGGAATGTTGAGGGTACCGCAGACCCCTATTGCTTCCAACCTTTCACAGGCCTCTCAAATCAAGGATTTCTGACTGCTTGTCTCCAAGAGAGTTTCACAGCGACGGGTGTGTCAAGTGTGGCATTGGGGTCTTGTGGCCCTGGCATTGTCAATGGGATTTCCCATTGGACACTCTCTATGTCACCGGGAAACCCAAGGCAGGGGTGCGCCATGGGCAGGACTAGAATATTTAAGATTTCGATGATTCTGGGAAATGAACATGGTCACGTTGTGGTGGATATTAAGTGACATTTACCCACCTGTTTTCTCCCTGCTCTTGAGACATCCATGGATGTTCCAGGGAGGTACGGGATGGATGATGGTTCACTGGAAATCATTGGGTTGGTGCGCTTAGCTATTGCTGTCCGAGGAACGTTATGTGGCAATTTGAGAATGTTCCCACTGCAGATATTGTTCAGGTCAATATTCCACCCTCTTACAATGAAATCCACAGCAGCAGAAAAATGGATTGGATTTTCACACAGCTGGTTAGCAGATAGGAAGCGAAGGGTTGACATAAATGTCAGTCAGTGACTAGTGTGGTTCCACAGGGATCCATGCTAGGACCCCGACTGTTCACATTATGTACTAATGATTTAGAAGAGGGAACAGAATGTATTATCTCCAAACTTGCAGACGATCCAAAGTTGGGTGGGAGGCTGAACTGGGAGAAGAATGTAGAGATGCTTCAGCGTGATTTGGGCAAGCTGAATGAATGGGCAAATGCATGGCAAATTCAGTACAATGTAGATAACAGTGAGTTTATACACTTCAGTTGCAATAATAGGGAGGCAAATTATTTAAATGGGTGTAAATAGAGATACTCAGCGAGACTTTGGTGTCCTTGTGCATCAGTCGCTGAAAGCACGCATGCAGCTGGTAAAGAAGTTACAAAGTGTTGGTGAGGCCACAGCTGGAGTATTGTGTGCAGTTTTGATGTCTTTATCTGAGGAAGGATGTCCTTGTTATAGAGAAATTACAGCAGAAGTTTACCAGGTTGAATCCTGGGATGACAAGTCTGTTATAAGAGGAACGACTAAATCGGTTAGAATTATACTCATTGGTATTTTGAAGGGTGAGGAGGATCTTAGAGAAACATAGGATATATCGAGAAAGTGGTGGGGAGTCCAGAGCTGGGGGTCATTGCTTGAGGATAAGGGGTAAAACTTTAAGAACTAAAATTAGGAGAAATTTCTTCATTCTGAGGATCATGGATGTGTGGAATTCACTCCCTCTGAAACCAGCTGAATCTGGTTTCAAGTAGGAATTAGATATAACTCTTGCAGCTAAAGGGATCAAAGGAAAGACATGAGGGAAAGATGGGATCAGATATTGAATTTGATGATCAGCCATGATCAAAATGAATGGCAGGGTAGCCTTTAAAGAGCAAAATAGCCTACTCCTGCTTTTATTTTCCATGTTTCTAAGCCATTCATCAAATGGCCAGGCATGAGGTTTGGATGAAGAACTGGCAGGATTACTTAGGGTGGGAGGAGAATAAGAAATAGACAGAATATGTGTGACACTGTAGATGACTTGTGATTGGCTTTGGGACCACAGTTTGGCTGTAACCTTCTTCCTCTTCTCAAGAACGGGGAACCTGAAACAGTGCACAAATTAACAATTGCTTTGATCTTCCACACTAACAAAATCTTACTTAGGGTGACTCTGGAAGGGTTCAGGAAAAGATAAAATTTCCTGATGAGCAAGCTGGACTTGACAAGGAACAGGAAGAAACGATCAAGTCAGTAATTTTAGAATGATAATGTGTCGAAGTCAAGGAACATCAACGGCCGACATACGTGTGCTTCATTGATTTTGAGAAGGTGTCCCACTTGCAGTCACATGAGAAATTCAGGTGGACAATGTTAGACATGGGATAGCCACCACATTTAATTGCTAGCCAAGCTTTATCATTAGTAATGAGCTTTGGTCAGATTTGCCAGCAACCTCTCAATCAAAAAGTGTGATAGACATCCTGTTACCATGTTTACTCAGCATCCTCACAGAAGTGGTTACAAGAGAGAAATGTGACGGTATAATAACTACAGGAGTCAGCTGTAAAGGAATAATGCTTTATTGCACAAAGTAAAGTGAAGCAAAATCACAAGCTTGTGTTGAACACAAACAGGTTCCAACCAGGACAATGTGAAGAATTGACCCATTTGGGGACCTGCCTTATAAAGGACTACGTACACGAGCTGCTCCTGGTGAGTTAATTACCAATCCTCAGGGAGCTCACATTCAATGTGTTCTACAGGGTGGTTGGTCATTCACTCCCCATGCAAGTCCTGGGAGTTATCACAGATGGATACAAAAGTAGGATTCTGACTGGCAGTCAGCGAGTTTTAAGTTTTCAATGCGTTGATGACTTTATTCTGCTTACTAACTAAGTGGAGGAGTCAATGAATCATATCGGTCAAGTCAATAAATACGTTTACCTGATCAATGTTGACAAGAAAAAGGCAAGAGGTCAACTGGAAAAACTTGCAAAATTCTGATTAGCAGAGTATAGCTTGACCAGGTTGATTCTTTCTACTGTTTTGGTAGAGAGGATGCAACAATTTGGATGGGGTTAGAAATGTTTTTTTTTATGCGTTGTGAACTTCTATAGAATATGGAATGGCTGCAACACCTTAATTACAAAGAAAACTCCCCTTCCAAAAGTAGGCATGTGACCGGTGACATTGTAGGGCTGTGCAAATGGAACAATCAAAAAGAGTGACCAATGAGAGCATTTGAAATGAGAGGACTAAGATAGATATTATGTGTCTGAACATAGAACATAGAACATAGAACAATACAGCACAAACAGGCCCTTCGGCCCATGAGTTGCGCTGATCACATCTACCAATCCACAGACTACCTATAACTCCCTATCCTATTCTTTTCCATATACTCATCCAGAAGTCTCTTAAAAGACCCCAGTGAGTTTGCCTCAACAATCTCCGACGGCAGTCGGTTCCATTCACTCACCACCCTCTCAGTGAAAAACCTACCCCTGACATCTCCTTTATATTTGCTTCCCTGTACCTTAAATCTGTGTCCTCTCGTAGTGACCATTTCAGCTCGGGGAAATAGTCTCTGAGAGTCCACCCTATCTATTCCTCTCAACATTTTATAAACCTCTATCAAGTTGCCTCTCAACCTACGGCTCTCCAGTGAGAAGAGTCCCAGCTCCCTCAACCTATCTTCATAAGGCCTGCCTCCCAATCCAGGCAGCATCCTTGTAAACCTCCTCTGAACCCTCTCAATAGCCTCTACATCCTTTCTATAATAAGGCGACCAGAACTGCGCACAATACTCCAACTGGGGTCTGACAAGAGTCTTATAGAGCTGCATCATTACCTCCTGTCTCCTAAACTCTGTTCCTCGATTAATGAAGGCCAGTACACCGTATGCTTTCTTGACCACTTCCTCCACCTGCGAGGCCGATTTAAGAGTCCTATGGGCCCGGACCCCGAGATCCTTCTGCTCTACAACACAGCTATTGTTGATATTGCACAGATATTGTACTTCTTCATCCCATTATTCCTGCCAAAATGGACCACTACACATTTATCTGCGTTGAAGTCCATCTGCTACTTCTCCGCCCAGTCTTGCATCCTGTCTATGTCCCGCTGCAACTTTTGGCATCCCTCCAGACCATCCACAGCACCACTGATCTTTGTATCATCGGCGAACTTGCTAACCCATCCCTCCACTTCCTCATCCAGGTCATTTATGAAAATGACAAACAGCAAGGGTCCCAGAACAGATCCCTGGGGCACTCCACTGGTTACCGACCTCTGTGCAGAACAAGACCCATCCACAACCACTCTCTGTCTTCCGCCGGCTAGCCAGTTCTGGATCCACGAGGCCAAAGCCCCTTGGATCCCATGCCCTCTCACCTTCTCCAGAAGCCTTGAATGAAGTCTGTGTGATGATTTGTGGGCAACACAGCAGAGTAAGGGTCACCTGGTTTTGGAGACCAAATGGGATTCAGAGTGGGTCATTGCCGCAGAAGGTGGTAGCCTTTGAGACAGGAGTTATGTCAGGAGCTAGGTGCAGCTGTGTGACTGCTGAATAATTCTTGATTAATGAATACCTTTGATGTTCATGAATGAAATCTGTGAAAGCGCATCTCTGCACTATGCCATGGGGGTGCCAAGTGGATATATAAGTGGGTATTTGAGAAAGCTGTTGTTAAGAGGAACTTGTTTGAGGCAGTGTTTATAAGGAAACTCTGATTTTGGACATGTGACGTGAACAAGCGGGGAGTGTTTGGAAAAGGAGGCCATTGAGAGGTAAAACCGGGTAAGCATGCATAAGGAAGACCCAAGTGGGGTCAGAATGGGACAGGCACAGAGGGCAATGGAGAATAGAAATCAGTGGAGAAAGATGGTTCATAATGCACCAACCCTCCGAATGAGGATGGATAGAGGAGAAGTCAAGACATGCATTCTTTGTTAACCTGTTTATGTAACAAGGTAAATTGATTAGCTGACGAAGTCTACACAGAAGCCTATCTTTAAGTATAAAGATTATTAGATCACAGATGGAAGATCTATCTACGTATATGCATTAATATACAATAGGTAATACAATCTTAAGGCTGAAAAACAATGACTTTACTACATTCTGGAAAGGAAAAGAAAACAATGAGATGTTTGGCTTTTGTCTTCATTTGCATATTAATGTATAATATGATTTGGATTGCACCATTTCTAACAAACAATATTTGTCATAAGCACAGTTTTGCAAAAATGTTCTGCATAGAATTAAACGGGTTGATACCGTTGACAAGATTTATGTTACAAAATGTCAGAGCTCAGCAATGTTTGTGAGAATCATTGGCTTCTAATGATGTATTTATAAAGGGAAAATAACACTCTCCAATATCTTGCATTATGAACACCACAGTGTATTTCTGACAATGGATATTTTTCCATCCTGTCTTATTAGTCATGCGGTTTTCAATTCTACTTGGAGCACGCACAAGTTCTCCACACCCTGGAGGGTTGTCATCACTATGGCTCACATGGATGATGATTGATTGTGTTTGATCTACATAGTATAAAGGGTTAACAAATAGAGAATGCTAATGAATGATCTAGATGATGATGTACCACTGGCACCAGTCAGTCGTGTGTTAGACTCGAGAGAGAGGTTGGAATTATGCCTGTGAGCTGCATGCTGAATAAATAAATGTGAAACCGCTACCAGAATATGTCTGAAGTCTTACTTAGTACCAAGTCCCACATTGAGAGTGGAATTCTCCCACCTGGGACCAAGTCCCACACTGGGGGTGGGACACAGAGTTTTTCCCGTTGCAGAGGGTGACAGGAAACCACACTATTTCTTCCACCCCCCCCAGAATAATTAATTATGCTTTTGGGTGGTTTTGTGCTGTCTTCCATAGCAGGACAGGACAGTTGATTGCACACTTCCTGCCATCGTATCTGTGTGCCATATGTAAAAAACATTGAGTTACCATTAAAGAAAGAAGATGGACCTCCAGAAATATTCTGAGGCTGGGCAATAATCCCCTTCAAAGACACAGAATCTGGAAGATCCATCTGGTAGACGCTACGCCCACCCACTACTGTGGTGTTCCAGAGTTCAGGATCACTGGTGGCCTTCATTCCAAACTCTGGAGATAACTAAAGGCCTTTTATTGCTCACCGCATTGATCCAGACATGCTCTTGAAAGACATGTTTTCCAGGTGACATCATGGAAAACCAAATGCAGTGAGAAGATGCTGGTCAGACCTTTACCTGCATCCCATTAGCAGGGTACAAATCTATCTTGTGCCAACCTCCAGCGGCATTCCCAGTCTGCTGTGCCTTGCAGCATCGGAATATCCTGCTTAAATTTTACCAGACCAGAAGTGATTTTTGGGTCTCTTGCCAAATTTTCTCTCCCCTGGCCCAGCACCCCCATAACTGATCCATTAATCCCACCAGCAGGGGCACAATAGAAATGGTCCAAAATAGAGGGACTCCTCTCTCAGAACAAATGATTGATCAAATTATTTTTATGCCCAGATAAACACAAAATGTCATAGCTGATGATTAGAAATTCTGTCAAGATCTGATTTCCACACAAATTTTCATTTCAACCTGGGAAATATTGAACCTGGAGTTCAGTTACTAGTGGTGAATCACAGGGATCTGTTTGGGGCCACTGTGTTTGTCATTTTCATAAATGACCTAGATGAGGATGTAGAAGGATGGATTAGTAAATTTGCAGATGATACTAAAGTCAGAGGAGTTGTAGACAGTGAGCATGGATATTACAGTTTGCCGAGGGACATAGATAAGCTGCAGAGCTGGGCTGAGAGGTGGCAAATGGAGTTTAATGCAGAAAAATGTGAGGTGATTCACTTTGGAAGGAATACAGAGTATTGGGCTAATGGAAAGACTCTTGGTAGTGTAAATGAGCAGAGAGATCTTGGTGTACATGTACATGGATCCCTGAAGGTTGGCACCCATATTGATAAGAATGCATAGGGTGCGTTAGCTTTTATTGGTAGAGGAATTGAATTTTGGAGCCGTGAAATCATGTTGCAGCTGTACAAAACTCTGGTACGGCCCCACTTGGAGTATTACGTACAGTTCTGGTTGCCACATTATAAGAATGATGTGGAAGCATTGGAAGGTGTGCAGAGGTGATTTACCAAGATGTTCCCTTTTATGGTAGGCAGGTCTTATGAGGAAAGGCTGAGGGACTTGAGGTTGTCTTCGTTAGAGAAAAGAAGGTTAAGAGGTGACTTAATTGAGGCATACAAGATGATCACTTGAGAGCCCTTTTCCTCAGATGGTGATGGCTAACACGAGGGGACATAGCTTTAAATTGAGGAGTGATAAATATAGGATGGATGTCAGAGGTAGGTTCTTTACTTAGAGGGCAGTAAGGGCGTGGAATGCCCTGCCTGTAGTGGATTTGCCAACTTTAAGGGCATTCAAATAGTCAGTGGATAGGCATATGGATAATATTGGAATACTTTAGGTTGGAGGGTCATTAGATTTGTTCCACTGGTTGGCACAACATCGAGGGCCGAAGGACCTGTACTGCATTGCAATGTTCTATGTTCTATATTTCATCTGGATAGCATCTTTTATGTAATAAAGTATCTACAAATAGAGGGGCACAGAAAGATAACAAACTGACCTGCAGGCCCAAGAGGCACATCTCTGAGGCCTATATCCTCAGCGCATTGTCGTCTGGCATCAAAGCTTGAACAAGTTAAACCTTCTGACAGCAAAGACTCGGTAACTTCCATCTCCAAAGTCTACGACACATCTTTGCTATTGTATGAAAGGACAAAGTTATCCATGCAGCAATCCTTTCATGAGTAAATATATCAAGCATACTAGAATTGAACAAGGAACAAAGGTTTTGCTGGCTTGAGCATGTGCAGAGTCTGGAAAATGGCTGCATTCCTAGGATATGCTATATGGGGAGATAGCTAAGAGACTAACAGGACATCCAAAGCTCCAATTCAGGAATGCTGTCAAATGCCGTCAAAATAGACATGAGGGCACTCAACACCAATCATGACAAAACGGGAAACTCTAGCTGACAATCGAAGCAGATGGCAACACCAGCTGAGGGTAGGAATGGGCCATCATGCCAACATGAAGCTCCGAAACAGATGCCAGCCATGTCAACAAGGCATCAGCAGAGAACATCCCGCACAACCAGAAGGGGATGTCTTCATGTGTGGCACTTACGGCCGCCTTTCTATTTCCTGGATCAGCTTGTTCAGCCATCAAACAAAGCACAGCAGATGACCTGATGTCACCCAGAAGCTGTGGGTTCTAATCCCACTCCAGGACCAACACAGATGAGCCAGACCAAGTGGTCGAAGAATAGTTGGACATTTAAACGTTTCCAAGCTGGTTCTTTTGAAGTAGAGTGATTGCAACGAGGCAATTTCAGGCTCTTGGGAGGAGGGGAATCAAAGAATAGAGGGGGGAAAGTGGGTCATGCTATTGAGTTGAATGATCAGCCATAATCATAATGAATGTTGGAGCAGACTAAAAGGGCTAAGTGTCCTCCTCCTGCTCCAATTTTCTATATTTACGGCATTTTGGTTGTTCTCCCATCCCACTTGTTGGGGGTATACTTCAATGGGACCAGAAGATCCTGCCAACAGGAAGTGCCAAAATAATTTTGCTTGAATGGTTGGCGACATTTACCAGCATGCTTCGGGAGGCACTAATGGGCTGGATAAACATATTTGAAAAACTTGCTGAATTGCTGAACTTTGGAACATTAACCTTGTTTTTTCCAGAGAGCTGATAAAATCAGACAACATAATCAGTCTGGATGTGGCCAAGGGGTTATGAATCAAAACATGGGTAGCTGGAGAGAGGGAAACATACCTTGGGGGCTCTACAAAGCAGGACACAAGTTAATAAGTTTTGCAGATTGTGCGCTGTGACCTAACCATCTGCAGGTGATATCTACAAATTCTTATGAGTTAATAAAGGTCTGATATCGCTAGCTGGCAGATAACGTTTGTTGATGTGCTCGGGATATCTAAGCTTGAGAGATTGACAACTCAGATAACTGAAACCGAACATTGGAGAAGCGCTTCTCACAGCTTTCCTGAATGACGGAAGTTTATTGGGAAGAATGAGAACTGGAACAAGGACATTGATGAACACTGAGGCCAGAAAGAGGTCGCTTGACACATCGCCTTACCAAAAGACCATCAATCAACAAGGACCAACATTCTATCATTGGTTGTATGCATTGGCTAGAATTGTCCCACCTCGTCCACTGCTGGGATTTTTTAATCCCACTGCAGTGAATGGACATCTGGCTGAGTGCCAAATTCTCTGTGCTCACTGGCAGCAGTAGCAGGGATGTGCAAGACTTAATTGTGGCTATTGTAAGCATATCTCTGGTAACTAATTTAACATCAACGCAAAATGTTTTGCAACGGTAATTTTTGAATATGTTTTCCGAAATAAAACATATATATTCTTGTTGCATGCCTTTGATTGTGGTAAATTCATCTGGCCGGCAAGTTGCCACAGCACAGCCTTTCTCATCTGATTGATCCCTGCAGTCTGCACTGGCATCACAGCGCCATTTCATGTGGATACATTCTCCGCTGCCACAGTGGAACTCCAGGGAAGAGCAAGGATTGGGCTCTAACTTAGGGGACTGACGACAATTCTGCGGCCACTCGTCTGACTTGTCAGGGCAATCTGGATCATCATCGCATGCCCAGAGACGTGGAATACAAATTTAGAGATGGTGATTTTGAGTCTATCTGGGAAGTGCAACAAAGATATTAAAAGATAGAACATATGTACAATGCTTTGCACAGCTGCCTCACAGCACTAGGGACCTCAGTTCGATTTCTGGTTTGGATCACTGTCTGTGAGGAGTCTTCATGTTCTCCCCATGTTTGTGTGGCTTTCTTCCGGATGCTCCAGTTTCCTCCCACTGTCCGAAAGACATGCTGGTTTTGTGCATTCTATGCTAAATTTATGCTAAATTTTTCCTCAGGCACCGAAGTGTGGTGACTAGGGGATTTTGACCGTAATTCCTTTGCAGTGTTAATGCAAGCCTATTTGTGAGACTAATAAATAAAATTTGAACTTTAGTTTTCTCGTAAGTATCAAGTGAAAATCAATTATAACTGTGGACCCTCAGGATGGGATCCGACACTGGCCTTCTTGACATATATATGTCACATGATTTAACTTCCATTCCAACAATTATCATGCACCCCTAACTTCAGTGTCTTATATTCTATGTCTATGTCTATTATCTTTCATGCTTCCTTTCACTGTTACTTTTATTGGTCTCCCTGGTAAATACTGAAGCAAATTGCTCATCATTTTTGTCATGTCACTGTGATTTTATTATATGCATCTCTGGCAGCCCTATCTCTAGTCTGTTTTAATGTTATTCATGTGTTCAAAAAATTACATAATTCTTTGTTTTTATATTCCCTCCATAAGTTAATAGAATTATTCCTTTTTACTTTTTGAAATGTTCGTGTGACACTAAACTCTTTTGTGTTCCCTGTGTCATACTTCCCTCTTGCATGGGTGGCATAATGGCACAGTGGTTACACTGTTGCCTCACAGTGCCAGAGACCTGGGTTCCTGTAGAGTTTGCACATTCTCTCAATGTCTGCGTGGGTTTCCTCCAGATGCTTTGGTTTCCACCCATACTCTTAAGATGTTTTGGTCAGATGGATTGAAAGTTAAAGTTTATTTATTAGCCACAAGTAAGGCTTACATTATCACTGCAGTGAAATTCCTGTAAAATTCTTGTAGTTGCCACAGTCTGGCATCTGTTCAGATCAACGCATCCAACTAGCACATATTTCAGAATGTAGGAAAAAACTAGAGCACCTGGAGGAAATCCACGTAGACAAGGGGAGAACGTGCAAACTCTACACAGACAATTGATGCTGAGTCCCTGACACTGTGAAGCAGCAGTGCTAACCATTGCACCACCATGCTAAATTGCTCCTTAATGTCACGGTGAATAGTTAGGGAAAATGCATGGGGTTATGGGGATAGGCATGGGTGGGAGTGTAGTCGGTGCAAACTTGATGGGCCGAATGGCCTCCTATAGGATTCTAAGATTCTATGATAATCTCTTTATTTACCCATTGCATTTCATTACTGAATATTTTGTTTTAGGCCAGAATTCTCCAACCTCACCCGTTGAGATTCTCTAGGCCTGCTGCAGTGACAGGAGATTTAGCTGAGTGAGCACTAAATTCTCCATTTTCGCTGGCAGTGGTAACAGGGCATGTGAGACCAGAGAATTCATTATTATATCCATTATTATAGTTGCATACATTTCTGCTGAATTTGATTGATCACCATTTTAAATATTTCCTACTGATGTTCTATTGTGGTATTTGTTATTTTTCTTCAATTCTTCTTCCTTCGTTCCATCTTCTTCACTTCAAAATTAATTTTATTTACAATCTATTATTCAGGTTTTTAAAAATGTTACCTATGCTTTTGTCTTTTTCAATCATTATTTAAATCTCATTGTGTTATGATTGCTATTGCCTAGATGTTCCCCTGTGCCAAGTTCCCTTATTTCCTCATGTCCGTTCTTCATTACCAGATCAAATAGTGATCCTTGTTTGGTTGGTGCCTCTTTTGTATTGGGTAAGAAAGGAGTACAGAACATACATAAGTTATTCCATTCTCTTCTTTTTGTCTTTTTTGTTGCCATAGTAATTGAAATTTAACATAATACTCCTTTATTCATTTCAGAGATTTCTTTATATATTGTTGCTTCCACCTCCCTTCTAACATTTAGAGGCCTGTAGAATATCCCTATTAACATTATCAATCCTTTCTTATTCTTTGCCTTAATCCAGATAGATTCCGTTTCTATCTTAATTTTAATTATGTCCTTTGTTCGTACTGCATTATATTATCTCTGATTGGAATACACCCCTTATTCAAGACATTCTTGAACAAGGTGCCGGAATTTTAGGCAAAGGCGTGACAGATTTAAAACAGAAATGAGGAGGAAGAAGAGCCATGAATTTTTGATGGAATCTTGTTTTTAAATGACTGCTTTAAAAACTCATTTTCACTGAAATGTTGTGGAACATGTGGCTGAACTTCAGATGTGCATTATTTCAATTGCCAAGTTGATTGCTGTAAATTGTAAAAAAAAAAGCTTCTTTAATGTGGTTAATATTTGGCAACAAATATATATTTGTTGTAAATATGCTTCAATCAATGGGTTATGAACCTGTGAAATTCTCTACCTCAGAGTGCAGGTAATGCTGGAACACTAAACAAATCTAAGGAGGCAATAGATAAGTTTTTAATTAGTGGAGGGATGATGGGTTATGGGGTGATGAGTCCAAAATGAGATCAATCATGATTATATTGAATTGCGTAGTAGGTACTGAACGGTCTACTCATGGTAGTTATGTCTCCATGTTATAAAATTCTGCCCCCATCAATATTTCAAGTTCTGTCTGCACATATCGACACACCAGTTTGTTCATTATTGGCATCCAAAACAATAATAATCTCTGTCACGTCGACGTGAGCAGCCATCATATTACTCCGAACCCGAGATGCCGTCTAGTGAAGGGAAAAGTGACAAAGTCACTTTTGCTTTATGATAAGGCCCACAAAGCTGTTCAGCTGCATTTCGATTGAGTATTTTGTTACTGGGTATTGCTGCACAGTAAGAGAAACACTGCCCAATGTTTTATTACTTTTATCTTCAACATGCTTCCTTTGGAATGTGAAGGAGACAGGGGACAAAGAACAAGCGATGCTTAAGCAAAATATATTTTAAGCAAAAGATCAGCGCTCAGATCCTGTTGTTTTTCTGCAGAGGTAGAATCAACACAGTTGGCACATGTGCTAAGGTGACAAAGGAAAATTGCTTGCATTACGATTACCATGCTATAGGATGCTTAGACAGCACAGGCATGTGTGTTGATACTGTTGATACTAGTAAGCACACAGGTGTCACTGTTGACACAGCTGGCAATTTTGGCACAGTTATATTAGGTTGTTGACGTTAATGACAATGATGCATAGAAGTTGGCACAGCTGGTTTAGTTACTACAGACATCATTGTGCGCCAAGTTGAGAGAGCATTCCAGGTGCTCCTCTTTTTACAGATGTTGCAGTAAATTGAACTGGCACTTCCACTGCAATGGGGGCAATGATGGTCAATAGCAAAATAGCCCCAATGGTGTTGATGGTTTCGCAATTAAGCACATACAACATGGCTGTCATGCTCTTCGTTCACAGTACTTTCACAATCCAAAGGCAACGCAATGGTTTGCGATGTTGCCTCATAGAGCCAGGGACCCAAGTTCGATTACCGGCTTGGATCTTTCTCTGCGTGGAGTCTTCCTGTTCTCCCTATGTCTTAATAGGTGGGTGTTCTGGTTTCCTTCCACAGTGTGAAAGATGTGCTGGTTAGGTGAATTGGCGATGCTAAATTCTTCCTTAGTGTTCCCAAATAGGAGAATGGCGACTAGAGGATTTTCACAGTAAGTTATTTAAGAAATACTTAGATGGGCACATGAACAGAATGGGAATGGAGGGGTATAGAAAACTGATTTAAAATAGGGATCATGAGCCCTGGGAAGTGTGTAAATAGACGATGATATTGATTACTTGTTTTTATCCTACAGGTGCTTTGGTCCACCTTGTTGTCTAACAAGGGCATACACGCGATGGGTCGTGAGAGGGCTGCTCTTGGATTTTTTTTGGGAGTATCCTAGTGCTTCACGTCATTAGTATACGCTTGACCTGGACCATTTGATGGACAACACGACAGCTCAGTGACTATCGCTGTGCAGTGCAGATACATGGATTTGGGCCTGTGTCTGTGGGAGTTTGCATATTCTCCCCGTGCTTGCATGGGTTTTCTCCGGGTGCTCCGGTTTCCTCCCACATCCCAAAGGTGTGCTCTTAGGCTAATTGGCAAAACAAATTCTCCCTAAATTGTCTCAAATTTGGTTTTTAATCCACAGATCTATAAACATAGACAGGGATCACAGGTAGAGGTGGGAACGTCAGGGTGGCGGCGCGGGCTCGTTGGGCCGAAGGGCCTGTTTCCCGTGCTGTTTTGTTCTTTGTTCTTATTTCATTGCACTATTAATGTAAGCCTACTTGTGACAATCATAAATAAACTTTAAACAATCAGGCTGATTTCCATAAAATAACTCCTTTACCTTCTAAATTTCCAGAACCACACTTGGTGTAATGTCTCTTCATGGCTATGGCATATGGTGACATTTGAATTGACTAAAATCTGGAATTAAAAGTCTGATGATGACTATGAAATCAATCTCGTTCAAGCCACAACAATGTGATTAACTCTTAAATGGCCTTGCAAGCAACTTAATTCAAGGGCAATCAGAGGTGGCCCAGCCACCAATGCCCACACCCAATGAATAAAAAAAAATCTATGTGGCTTTCTATCTTACCATTTTAGTTATTAATATATATATCTTCAAGCATAAGTCCTTACAGGGCACCATTAGTCACATCCTGCCAATTAGACTACCTACCCATTTTCTCTACCCTCTGCTCACCAATTTCCTCGCAAGGTCAATAATTTGCCTTCAATTTCAGTAAAAAACTTCAACTTTATTCGACAGTTTTTAATGAGGGAGTTTATCAGATGCCATTGTGGAAGTCACATACAAATAAGATGTACAGATAATCCTCTGTCCATTATCTTAATCACCTCCTCAAAATGTCAAACCAATTTTGACAAACTTTTTAAGAAAGAGTCGCAAGTGGTTTTTTGATTTAACCAGACACAGACACAGAGCAACACAGCACGGAAAACAGGCCCTTCGGCCCAACGAGCCCGCGCCGCCGTCATAACTATATAGTAACAGTTCTATTATCCTATCCTAATTTTAGGTTATTCCTAATATAGAAGAGTCTAAATATAGGGACAATCTGTTTCCCAATCAGCCTAAGAGCGAATTTTTGGGATGTGGGAGGAAACCGGAGCGCCCGGAGAAAACCCACGCAACCACGGGGAGAACGCGCAAACTCCCGCAGACACCGGCCCAATTCCAAGTGTCTGCACAGCTACAGCGATAGTCACTGAGCTGTCATGATGCCCTTCAGATGGTCCAGATAAAGCACTCATTTACGACATGAAGCACCAGGCAACCCATGAATCAACATCCAAGAGCTGTCCTCGCACCACCTGCCGAATGCATGCTCCTTGATGGTCAAGTATGGACCGAATTACCTGTGGAAAAAAACTTGGCCTATCCATGTTGGCTGTTTCTGATTGGTTGAACATTTCCAAGATTTAAAGTAATTTTTTTTTATTAATCACAAGTTGGCTTACATTAACACTGCAATGAAGCTACTGTGAAAATCCCTGAGTCGCCACGCTCTGTTCAGGTACACTGAGGGAGAATTTAGCATGGCCAATGCAGCTAACCAGCATGTCTTTCAGACTGTGGAGGAAACCAGAGCAACTGGAGGAAACCCATGCAGACGTGGGCAGACTGTGCAGGCTCTGCACAGATAGTGACCTAAGTCAAGAATCAAACTCAAGTCCCTTGTGCTGTGAGGCAGCAGTGCTAAACACCATACCACCATGCCACCCCGTTCAGTTGCCCTGTCCATAACTTTAAATTTAGGACAAATGTTAGGATAGCTGGTCTATGATGTTTGGAGTGGGATTTTCTGACTGAACTCGCCTCAAAACCTGAAAATGACTAAGTTCAGTGGACCTTAGCATGGTTTGGCCCCTGTACCCATTATGATACCCATGGCAAATGTGAAGGGAAATTTCAGCAATTTCCCACTTACCTCCCTTAAAGCATTGGAATAGAAATCCCCTGGTCCTGAGGATTTACCACTCTTTAGAGCCTTTCATATTTTAACACTATTTGCAGAAATGTTTATGAGTTCCTATCACTGATTTAATATCAATTGCCATCACCTTTTCCTGTACTGTAAACATTGAGACAAATATCAGCATGTTCTGATTAAAATTGACAAAATAAACAGAAGTAATAAACATACTAAGTATTGTTCTTTTTGTCATACAGACCTATTTAATGGAATAAGGGATATAAACAAATACTTCTGGGACATTTCAAAAGTGTTTCATTACTGATTTGCAATTTGAGCATCTTTAATGCAACCAAGGACAACAATCAAGCTTCATTTTGGCAAGATATAATGACAGTGGTTTATATTCCAAATTCTGGAGTCACATTTGAACAGTGTAAAGTATGTCCAAATGAAAAGACAATATATCTCTTTGCTTTTTCAAAGCCAAAGGTTGCAGAATCCACCTGTCTCAAAAGATGATGGACTGAGCCCAGAATGTATGTCACTTCTATACACATTGTCTGTTGCAGCTGATCTGTGAGACAAGGTCCCTTCTGCAGCTGGCACAGATAAATTGCGTGCTGTGAGGTTCCTTCCAGCTGGCTCTCTTTTCCACCATCTCATTTCTTCGCTCTGCTTTCTCCACACCTTCTGTGACAGCTCGTTTCTAGGTACTCCACTCAACAATGAGGATAACACATGCATCAACTCCAACTCCCATGAACTTCAAGCCTGACTTGCAGGCAACCTGCATAATCTGTTGGTCTAATGACAAGCTTGCCATAAGACATGTCTGTGAGGATGTAGTCACCAACCATTTAGTTCACATGACCAAAACAACATAGTCAATGCTGATTCAAGGCAGCAAAGATGCAGGGAATCCCTACATGCTGGTGAATTTCCATATTTGGCACACAGTCTTACCAGAGGATGCTTAATATTTATCTGAGGCAGCAGAGGTTGAAGCCACTTGATCATTTTTTCTTGTTTTGTATGAGTTGTCTATGCCTCCCAACTGTAAAGAAGGGCATTGAAAATACAAATCTAGTGGAACATGTTGCTTTGTATATTTGGTTGGTTTGCTGTTGGTTCGCACTCACTTTACTTTGATACAACAGCTACGGCCTTCGCAATCTTAGTACTGATTTGGGCATCAACAATCAGATTACTGGTAATTGATGATTCAAGGTATGTTCAAGTTATCAACGACCACAAGAGTGAGGTTGGCATTGATACATCCTGGCTCATAACTCAGTCTTCGTGATATTGATTGTCAAAGAGCAATTAATACAGAATAATATGTGGTAGGGTTAAAAGTGAAAATTGAGTATTAGATTTAAGTTATATTTGTTACAAATCCCCTGGCACATAGTGTGGGCTTCATTGTTAATAGAGGCCTATTGTAAAAGTAACAGGAGTAGCCAGAGATCACACTCTTGCTCTAAATCAAAATGGTGTCAAAAAGGTGAGCCCAAAATCCACGGGGTAAAAGCAGATTACTGTGGATGCTGGAATCTGAAACCAAAAGAGCTTTTTGGATGAGACATTAAACCTCACCTTGTCCTTTCAGACAAATGGCGTTGAATCAACTTGATTGAGTTTTTTGATGAGCTATTCGAGAAGATTGATGACGCTGAAGTCTTCCTTGGACTTCCAAAAGGCATTCGCTAAAAAAGTGCCGTCATAGATTTGTCCACAGAGGGGAGGCCATGGAGTAAAGTGAAAATGGCAGCATGGGTATAAGATTGGTTGAATAATCGGAAACAGGGAATATCAGTTAACAATTGATTTTCTCCCTGGCCAAAGGTGTTTCCCCATCATTGAGATAAGCTTTGCATTTTTTCATCGTTATTAATAACCTAGATTGCAGAAGATGCAATACAGTATTGCAAGCTTTGCAGTATTTTAAGTATTGTGAACTGTGAGGACGATAGTGATAGGTTTCAAGAAGACAGAGGCAGTGGAAAGGGCAGACATGTACCTGACGGAGCTTAGAAAGATCATAGAATAGATCACAGAAACCCGACAGTGCAGAAAGAAGCTCTTCAGCATATCGAATCTGCACCAACCACTCAGGCCCTACCCCCAATCCGTACATATTTTACCCACTAATTCCTCAAATCTATGCACCTATGGTCAATTTAGCATGGCCAATCAACCCAATCTGCACATTTTTAGACTTAATGCAGAGGATTATGAAATTATCCATTTTGATAGGGTTAAATGAAGAGAGAAAATGGCCACAATTTTCCCAGCCTATTATGCTGCTTGGATAGTGCAGCAGGCCAGGGAATACTGGCGAGGGGGCTGAAATGGGAATCACAATGAGCATCACATCGGTTGCAACGTTCCCAGGCCATTTTTTTGTGGGATAATAAGCTTCATGTCAGGAAACAGCACGAGGCTGATTACAAGTTTACGATCAGCGTTTGAATCTCATTAACGAGCCTGGCATGGAATCCTCCAGGCTTACTAATGTAAGCACCCCTCCTCCAAACCCCTCCCCTCTCCCTCCCCCAGAAGAGGTTCCCACCAGCAGGGATTAAAGCTGGATCCAGCAATGGGGATCAGGGGAGATGACTTCACTGGTAAGGGCAGATGCCATTGAGGACCCCTTTCAAGAAGGTGGGGGGCAAGGGAGTGCCCCTTGGGCAGCACCAGCTTGACACTGCCACCCTGCCTCCTGTTTTCCTGCCCATTGAGCACTTAGATTTTTTTCAGGGAAATCGCCCCTAATATAAAATAAAGGGTACAATTCTAAAATGGGTGCAGGAATGAAGTAAATGGGGTGGCATAGTGGTTAGCACTGCTGCCTCACAGTGCCAAAGATCCAGGTTTGACTCCCGGCTTGGGTCACGGTCTGTGTGGAACAAAGAATAAAGAACAATGAAAATTACAGCAAAGGAACAGGCCCTTCGGCCCTCCAAGCCTGCACCGACCATGCTGCCCAACTTACCGAAAACCACTTCTGGGGACTGTGGAGTTTGCACATTTGCCCTGAGTCTGTGTGGATTTCTTCTGGCTACTCCGGTTTCCTCCCTCAGCCCAGAAATGTGTAGGGCTACTAGCTAGGGTAAATGCATGCGGTTGTGGGGATAGGGCTGGGTGGATTGTGGTCAGCTGCAGACTCAATGGGCTGAATGCCTTCTTTCATACTGTAGAATTCTATGGACCTCAAGACATGTGTGCATAAAATCATTGCAAGTGACCGGACAGATTGAGAAAGTGACTAAAAGGCAGGGGGGATCTTGGGCTTTACAAATAGAGTCATGGTGTACAAAAGCAAGAAATTATAGTGCATTTTGGAAATTATGGAGACCTTTCCCTCTTGGATAACGTAGTTCATTCCTCCACTAAAACCAACACCTTTCATCTCACTCATGCAATCACAAAAGTTGCAATACCTGTCCCTTTACCTCTTCTATGCTCACTATCCAAGGTCCAAAACACTCATTCCTGGTTAAGCAGTGTTTCACTTGCACCTTTTTCAGTTTGGGGCATTGCATTCACCGCTCCCAATGTGGTCTCCTCTATATTACAGAAACCGAGCGCAGACTGAGTGATCACTTTGCTGAACATCTTCAGTCTGTGTGCAGTCAGGATCCTGCTCGTTATTTTAACACACAATCCTGCTCCCATGAACACATGTCTGTCCTCGTTCCAGTGAAGCTGAACACAAACTGGAGAAGCAACAAATCATCTTCCAGCTCAGCACTTTGCAGCCTTCCGGCCTCAACATTGATTTCAACAACTTCACATGACTTGCTGTACCTGACTTTGACCCTTTTGTTTTCATTCAATTTATTTAATTTCTGACTGTTCTCTATTTTTTGTTTCTTTATTGTCCTTCCTCATTTTCTTCTCAATTTTTTTCCTCTACTTCACATCTCTTCCTTTACCTTTTCTCTCCCTTTGTTTCTCCTTTCCCTAGTCTGACCTCTTCCCATCCATTTGTGGAACATAATGCGGAAAAGTGTGAGGTAATACACTTTGGCAGGAATAACAAATGTGTAGAGTATAGGGCTAACAGTAGGACTCTTAATAGTGTTGATGAACAGAGGGATCTTGGTGTATATGTGCATAGATCCCTGAAAGTAGGCAGTCAAGTCGAGAAGGTTGTTAAGAAGGCATATGGAGTCTTAGCTTTTATTGGTAGGGGGATTGAATTTCGGAGCCGCAACGTCATGTTGCAACTGTACAAAACTCTAGTGCGGCCGCACTTGGAGAATTGTGTGCAGTTCTGGTCCCCACATTATAAGAAAGATGTGGAGGCATTGGAGAGGGTACAGAGGAGGTTTACCAGGATGTTGCCTGGTATGGAGGGCAGGTCTTATGAAGAGAGGCTGAGGGATTTGAGGTTGTTTTCGTTAGAAAGAAGGCGGCTAAGAGGAGACCTTATTGAAACATATAAGATGATTAGAGGTTTAGATAGGGTGGACAGTGATAGCCTTTTTCCTAGAATGGAGAAAGCTAGCACGAGGGGACATAGCTTTAAATTAAGGGGTGGTGGTTATAGGACGGATGTCAGAGGTAGGTTCTTTACCCAGAGGGTGGTAAGGGTATGGAATGCCCTGCCTGCTGCAGTTGTAGATGCGCCAAGTTTGGTGGCGTTTAAGAGGTTAGTAGATAAGTTTATGGACGAAAAGGGAATGGTTTAGGTTAGAGGGTCATTGCTTTTTCTTAATTGGTCGGCGCAACATTGAAGGCCAAAGGGCCTGTTCTGTGCTGTAACATGTTCTATGTTCTATTTTCCTTGCACTCCGCCACTTCCCCACCCCCTCATCCAACATCATCATTTTAGCTTCTCTGCTGTTTGGCCATTCACACCCTTTATTCTCTCTGTGGACAGCTATTATTGGAAACATAAGAACATAAGAAATAGGAGCAGGAGTAGGCCATCCAGCCCTTGGAGCCTGCCCCACTATTTAATAAGATCATTGCTGATCTGAAGTGGATCAGTTCCACTTTCCTGCTTTCTCTCCATACCCCTTAATTCCCTTGTCTACTAAATTAACAAATAAAACAAATTAACTTATTTCCCTGGTTTCTGTGGCTATGATTTTCGTTCCCTCATCTTGCAGTATAAATATCTCCCACTTTCTATGCCTTTTAGCTTTGACAAAGGGTCATCTGGACTCAAAGCATCAGTTCTTTTCTCTCCTTACAGATGCTGCCAGACCTGCTGAGGTTTTCCAGCATTTTCTCTTTTGGGGTTGGAAATTATGGTGAATCTTTGCAAAACATTGATTGGAGCTCAGTGGAGTGCACTCGAAGAAGGCTGAGGAGATTTCAGAGATGGTGTAGAGAAGATTGCTTTGAGGATTCATTTATATGGATAGAATGGAGAAGCTGACACTGTTTCTCACTGAAAAAAGAAGGTTAAGGGGTGTTCAAAACTGTGCACTGTCTCGACAGAGAGATGGGGAGAAACTGTTCGTATTGACAAACGGGTCGAGAGCTGGAGGACATGGTTTTTAAGTGGTTGGCAAAATGTTTAACTGAAATATGAGGAGCAGGAAGTGATTCAGATCTGGAAAGGGAGGTAGAGGCAGGTTCAAAGAAAAAATTGAACAAACACCTGAAGAGGAAACAGTTACAGGGCAACAGTAGGACGAGCTGAGTTATTCTTTCAGAGAGCAGATATTGCCGCAATGTTTTCTCGCTGTGCTGTTAACATTATAAAATTCAATGCTTTTGTGTAAAGATCCCTGGTAGCATTTCAAAAAAGAGCAAAAGCAAGACATCCCTGATGTCTTGACCAATATTTATGTTGAACCATTTTCACTAAAAGATGGATTATATGTGGATTTGTTACACTGCCTTTTGTGGGATCTTGTGTTTGGTTACCACATTTCCTACGTTACAAAAGCAACTGTTCTTCAAAAACATTTGGCTGTCCTAACATTTGGGATGTCCTAAATCTGTGAATGATGAAGGAAATGGGGTGGCATGGTGGCATAGTGGTTAACACTGTTGCCTCACAGCTCCATGGACCCGGGTTCAATTCTGGCCTTAGGTGACTGGGTGAAGTTTGCTAATTCTCTCCGTGTCCGAATGGGTTTCCCTCGGGCGGTCCAGTTTCTTACCACACGCCAAAGATGTGCAAGTTAGGTTTATTGGCCATGCTGAATTGATTGTAATGTCAGGGGATTAATGAGGTAAATTGGTGGGATTATGGGAATAAGACCTTGGTGAGATTGTCATCAATGCAGACCTGATGGGCCGAATGGCCTCCTTCTGCACTGTTGGGATTCTATGAAGTGCAACATTTGCAAATTCACCTAGGAATTCTGTAAGGAGTGAATCATCTCTTGATTGACCAAAGCCAGTCCACCATCCACAAGGCACAAGAGTGTGATGAAATATTCTCCACTTGCCTGGATGAATGCAGCTCTGACAACACTCAAAAAGCCCAACACCATCCAGGACAAAGCAGCCTGCTTGATTGGTACCACATTCACAAACATTCATTCCCTCCACCACCAATGAACATTGGCAGCTGTGTGCATCATCTACAAGATACACTATAGAAATTCAGCAATGTTCCTGAGGCAACTCTTTCCAAACCCATGACCGCTATCATCTAGAAGGCCAAGAGCAGCAAATACTTGGAAAAAACACCATCTGGATCTTTCCCTCCAAGTCACTTAGCATCCTGACTTGGAAAAGTAACAGAGGACATCTATTAGTATCATTTGAAATGCTTCATTAGGAATTGGTCCTATCCTGCTAGTAAAAATGTTACATTTAACAGATGTGCTTCAACTTGGAAACATGGTGATATCCTTTGAATCAATCCATAGTCTGTGACTCCTCACAATATTTTTGAATGACCCAGAAGGGGTGCTGGGAGACTGTATTGAAAACACCTGATGACATCAAAATCTTTGCAAAGTAAATAATCAAATCCAGAGTGTTTGTGCTGAGGGGAGTGGGTCACACATTTTCAAATGGTGTTCAATTTAAATAAAGGGATTGTCATTCATACTTGATGCAATAATATTGAGAGAGATTGAGAATGGAAAAGGTGTTGTTCTTGTCCATGAATCACTGAACATTCATGACCAATGCTTAGGATGTTTATATAAAGGCAGCAAGATTTTAGATTGTATTGGTAGAATTAGCACTGCTGCCTCAGAGCTCCAGCAGCCCAGGTTTGATTCCTAGCTTGAGGTCACTATCTGTGCAGAGTTTACACATTCTCCCCGTATCTACATGGCTTTCCTCAAGGTGCTCTGGTTTCCTTCTTCAGTCCAGAGGTTAGATGCATTGACCATCCTAAGTTCTCCCTCAGTGTGCCCAAACAGATGGCAGAGTGTGGCAACTAGGGGATTTTTACAATAATTTCACTGCAGTGTTAATGTAAGCCTACTTGTGACACTAACAAAAAAAAACTTAAGTTTAAGAAAACAATTTAATGCTCAACATTAAAAAGATCATTTATGGGATCTGAATGTTGTTGGCTAAACCTGAATTTATTGCTCATTCTTAGTCATCCTTGAGAAGGTGGTGGTGAGCTGCCTTTTTGAACCACTGCAAGCCCTGAGATACAGTGCTGTTAGGAAGAGAGATCCAGGATCTTGAACCAGTGATAGTGGAGCAAGAGTAACATGTTTCCAAGTCAGGATGGTGAGTGAATTGGAGGGAAACCTTCAGATGGTGGTCTTCCCAGGTATCTGCTGCTTTTGTCTTTCTAGGTGGTAAAGATCATGGAAGATTGTTGCCTCAGAAACGTTGGTGAGTTCCTGAAGTGCATCTTGTAGATCATATACACAGCTGCCAATGTTCATATCTGGATATGACTAGGGATGAAGGATGAATAATGAAGAGAACTTCAAAAAATGAGGACTGATGTCCTCTGAACAGCAAAGATTAGAACATGTTTTCAACTTTATAAGTTTTCAAATGGTCAGTTGGGAGGAAATGTTCCCTCTGGCAAGTGGGTCAATAACTGGAGGTTATGCAGTTGAATTTGATCAAAAGGGAAAATGCTTTCACTCAGTTATTGGAATCTGGAATTTTTTGCCTGGATTCTTTGATAACTTGAAAAATAAGTTGGGACAGCTAGGATGAGATTTATTGACAAAAAGCAGCCATCTAGATCAACTTTTCTTTCTAAGAACCAGTACAGGCAAATTAGGCTAAACAAGCAGTAATCTTCTATAGTTTTAGAACTGTGATAAGCAAGTGAGCCGTATGAGTCAATTGACATTTCAGTGGGCTACAAGAAGGGGTGTCTTGACAAATACATGAATAAGATGGGAATAGAGGGATATAGTCCCTGGAAGGATAGGGGTTTTGGTTAAGTCAGGCAGCATGTTGGTGTAGACTTGGAGGGCCAAATGTTCTGTTCTTGTACTGTAATTTTCTTTATTCATTGGTGATGGAGGGAATGCTTGTGAATAGAGTCATAGAGGTTTACAGCATGGAAACAGGCCCTTTGGCCCAATTTGTCCATGCCGCCCTTTTTTTTTTAAACCTCTAAGCTAATCCCAATTGCCCGAATTTGGCCCATATCCCTCTATATGCACCTTACCTATGCAACTATCTAAATGCTTTTTAAAAGTCAAAATTGTATCCACCTCTACTACTATCTCTGTCATTACCACACTCTGTGTGAAGAATTTGCCCCTCTGGACACTTTTGTATCTCTCCCCTCTCACCTTAAACATATGCCTTCTAATTTTAGACTCCCCTACGTTTGGGAAAAGATATTGACTATCTAGCTGATCTGTGCCCCTCATTAATTTATAGACCATGATAAGAGCATCCTATGCTCCAGGAAAGAAGTTCCAGTCTATCCACCCTCTCCTTATAACTCAAACCATCAAATCCCGGTAGCATCCTAGTAAATGTTTTCTGCACTGTTTCTAGTTTATTAATATCCTTTCTAATATCTATTATATTGTCATGTACAATGTGGTGCATGGGCTTTGTGGAGTCAGGAGGTGAATTATTATTCACAGGATTCCTAACCTTTGAGCTACTTTAGTTGCCATGGTATTTATATGGCTGGTCCAGTTGAGATTCTGGTCAATGGTAATCCCTGTGATGTTGATGGTGAGGAATTCAGTGATGGCAATGCCATTATGGATTAATCCTCTCTTGTTCGAGATGATCATTGCCTGGCATTTGTGTGGCACAAATGTTACTTTCCACTTGTCAGCCCAAGTCTGGACATTGTACTGGTCATGAAACACTCACAATGGTACCTACCAGTCCCATGGTCAACATGAAATGTACCAGCAGACATTGCATTACTCCATCTCCAGAATCACCCAGGTGCAAGCACAGGCAAGGAAGAGAGGAAAACAGTCAGGCTGAATGACCCCTGAACTCACCATTGCCTGGACCTGTTACAGATTATCTTAGCTAGGGCCTGCAGAAGACTAACAATGATCATTTTTTATAGGCTCTTTTCAAGAATTACCTTCTACATCAATAAGATATACTAGTTAATAACTAAAGTTGGTGGGGAAGGGAGATGAGACAGCCCTTAAAAGACAAAATTGTATCCACCTCTACTGCTACCTCTGGCAATACCACCCTCTGTGTGAAAAAATTGCCCCTCTGGACACTTTTGCATCTCTCCTCTCACCTCAAACATATGTCCTCTCATTTTAGACTCCCTTACCTTTGGGAAAATATATTGACTATCTCGCTGATCTGTGCCCCTCATTATTTTACAGACCACGATAAGATCAGCCCTCAGCCTCCTATGCTCCAGAGAAAAAAGTCCTAATCTATCCATCCTCTCTTTATAACTCAAGCAATCAAATCCTGGTAGCATTTTAGTAAATCTTTTCTGCACTATTTCTAATTTAATAATATCCTTTCTATAATAGGGTGACCTGGGACAAAAATAAAACTTACAAAAGGAAACCTATCTAATTGAACCATTATCTTACCACCAGGGTTAATAATGCACTTCAGTCCCCATGATGCTCATTGATCATGGGAAGACTTGTGCATTCCAATGAATATTATGTACTTCTCCTCCAAGTTCACCCGTACTTGAATGTTGTTATGGGCGAGGGACAGACAGTCAGGCCATACCACCACCTGGAGTGCCCACTTTCCTTTTTCTATTCTCAAGAGCAGACCAATAAAGTGGTCCTTGCCCCTCCCCTATGCTCTCCACAGTGGGTGACCTAAGATCAGGAATGTGGGGCTGAAGTGCAATAAAAATTTAAGGAACTATCTCTTCAAATGCTTGAAAAAAAAGGCTGCAAATCTCTGGCAATTTATATAAACATGGAACATGGACTCCTCGAGGCCACAGAAAATATTGGCAGTCTGTGAACCATCTGGGAGTATCTGGATAGTTGGCAGGGGTAAAGAAGTGAAGGATGCTCAGCAGCAGCAACCAGTGCAGGAAACCACGCAGAGCTGAATGAAACAGCATGGAGGAAATTTCTGTAACTTGCTTTAACTTGTGGGATAATGACTCCCAATGGAAGTGTAAGGACATAGAATAGAATCATAGAGCCCTACAGTGCAGAAGGAGGCCATTCAACCCATTGAGTTTGTACCAACCACATCCCATTCGTAACCTCACACGTTTACCCTGTTAATCTCCCTCACACTAGGGTCAGTTGGCATGGCCAATCAACCTAACCCGCGCATGTTTGGACTATGGGAGGAAACTGGTGTACCCAGAAGAAACCCACGCAGATATGGGGAGGAAGTGCAAACTCTACACAGACTGTCACCCAAGGCTGGAATTGAACCGGGTCCCTAGCGTTGTGAGGCAGCGTTGTTAACCACTGTGGCACCGTGCCATGGAGAGAGATCGCAGGCTCGTTGGGCCGAAGGGCCTGTTTCCCGTGCTGTTTTGTTCTTTGTTCTTTCTTTATATACATCCATTTGAAGAAATACGAACAAAAACAAATCATCAATGAAACAAAATAATCAAGGAGTTGAGTGGGTGTGGGGAGATGAGATTGGTGATAGCCCCAGTCAAGTACTGTAACTAAAACAGAATATCAAAGGAAACTTATAAACCAAAAGCAAAATGACGCCTCCAGAAATGGTAATGCATCCCAGTCCTGAAAGGACTCAGCGAGTTCAGAAAGCCTCGATCTTTCCTGAGGTCACCATATTCTTCCTCTTCAGTCTGTGGAGAGAATGGTAGCCCTTAATTTTTCTTGCAATATCATTACAATTTGGTATGTACTTAAGAAGCAGTCTTGTGTATGCAAATTTGGGTGTAACCAGTTTAATTAAACTGCAGCCAGTTATACTGCAAATGTCAAAACATAAAATTGAGGTGTAAAGGCAAGTGATTGAAATGGGAAATGACCTAGGGGAAAGGGAGGGAGGGGGGTGTCAGGGGAGCAAAGTATTTCAAATGAGCATATACAATGTGTGAGGCAAACTAATAAGTTTACTTTATAAATATAGTAGTGATAAAGTGATTTTAAAAAGTTTTATCAGTTTTGGAAGAAGAATTTCTAATAGACTGTAGAAACAATAGCTAGGAGAATTAGCTATGGGAAGTTACACGCATAGGGTTGAGGAAGGGGGTTGGGGCTTGTGGTTAAGATGCTGAGCCGATGCTGATTTGCTTCATGCTAGGGGTGGCATGGTGGCACAATGGGTTACACTGCTGCCTCACAATACCAGGAGCTTGTGTTTAATTCTGGCCTCGGTTGATTGTGGAGTTTGCATGTTTTCCATTTGTGGGTTTCCTCTGGGTACTCCTGTTTCCTCCTGCTGTCCAAAGATGTGCAGGTTAGGTAGATTCTATTTTGTCCCTTAGTATTAAGCGATTAGCAGAGTAAATGGGATTACAGTGATAGGGTCTGGTGGGATTTTTGCTGGTGCAAGTTCAATGGCTTCCTTCTGCATTATAGAGATTCTATGTTTCTAAAACCAAAGGGGATTCTTTTTAAGTAAGACTGAGATCTGTTGTAGGGTGGCTATGTGATCATGACAAAGTGAACAGAACCAATTTATAAATACTAGTTTTACCACTACCCCAGAGTGGAGATGCCAGTGTAAGATTTTTCCTATAGCAGCAGGGAATTGTGTGACAATGTTATTGATATTAATTTTCTATTAACTAAAAATCTATGAAGACTGTTGCCCTCAAAGTGGGGTGGAGGGGGGTTAGCTCTAATTTTATTTAAGAATCATTGAGGAAATGTTTGTAAACTTTTTAAAGATGCCCATGTGCTTTAAATAATATTTTTTCTTTATGTTTATACATGTTTCACTTTTAAGATCATTGCATGTCGCCTGAGGGTTACTTACCTTGGCTTCAGATACCTCCTCTTAATATACAAATTGCAAATCATTGTGGCAGCTTGTTTCAAGTCCCCCTTTGGGATGTGAGTAACCTATCACTTACTATATGCCGTGCCATTACAGGGACAACCAGCAACAAATGTAGCTCTTTCTTTACCACTCACTGCTAATGTCTCATTGTCGATTGCATTCTTGGCCAGGTCCAGAAGTAAAGTTGTGAGGTGGTCCTCCTTCCTCTGCTCTGGGTGACCAAAGATCAGGAATGTGGGTTGAAATGCAGTCAGAAATTGACAAGCAGCCCCTTCAAGTAACTAAAAAGAGGCTGCAGACTAGTGCAATCCAAATAGATGTGAAACATGGACCCTTTGGGTGCAGAAAACACATGCAGCCTGGGAGTCTATGAACCACCTTAACCTAATTGTAGCATGTAACACCCTCCATCTCAGGTTCCCGATAGAGAAAGGGAGGACTCCCACTTAGAGAGAACTCTGTTGGGAATCTCAACCACTGCCAATTGCAGGACAGAATATCATAGTATGTCCTGGCAGTGGATGGAGGCAAGGGAGTGGAAGGTGTGCAGCAACAGACTATACAGGAACACCCTTCCACACTGAATGGAAATGGAGGGATTTTCTGTGAGATGGCTGAGGCTCCTGAGGGAAGTATGAGGACACAGGCTTGGGTTTAGTCCATCAAAGCTCTTCACCAATGTATACATAACAAAAACACAATTACCACATCAGTAACACAGCTAGTTTTTTTTCCCACCTGTCAATTCTGTGTGTTCGTTCATGATGTATGGCATTTGCAAAAACTAATCATCGAAAGAGGCAGCTATAGAAATATGACAGAGAAACAGGTCAAAACTCTGGTTAAAACTCAGAGCAGTTGTGATAAGATATTCCACCTGGCGTACAATGTCTCGAGCCAATATGTCACAGCTCACTATCATTTGCAAGGCAGTTGTTGGCTTCAGCCTTTTCACCACAAGATCTTTTCACTCCCCTGCAGGAGATATAGCAAGAGTCCACTCTTTTTCCAATGCACTGATCCAGTAAGGAGGCAATTTGAACTCTGTTTCCGCACTGTACATTCAGCAGCAACCAAGAGCAACAAGAATGTGGGTAACCAGAAACTCTGCACACTGATGGCTCCCACTGATGGTATTAGTGTTCATTGCCACATAGTCACGGTAGGTCACATTTCTGTGACACTGTTAAATGGAGCAAAGATACAGATCAGCAGCAGGCACATTCCAGTTTCTAATATACCTAGATAATAACAAGAATTAATATATAAATCACATCATGGTGAGGTGATGGCCGAATGGTATTATCACTAGACTATTTATGCAAAAACTCAGCTAATATTCTGGGAACACAGGAATGAATCCTGCCATGGCAGATATTAAAATTTGAATTCAATAAAAGAAATCTGGAATTAAGAATCTACTGATGATCATGAAACCATTGCCAATTGTTGGAAAAATATATCTGGTTCGCTACTGTCCTTTAGGGAAGGAAATCTACCATCCTTACCTGGTCTGACCTATATGTGACTCCAGAGCCACAGCAATATGGTTGACTCTCAACTGCCTTCCAATGGGCAATAAATGCTGGCCAGCCAGTGATGTCCATGTTCCATGAATTAATGAAGTAATCGCGTAATGTTTCCTTGGAGATATGGGCCCAGTAGAGCATTGCTGATGGTGCTTCTATTCAATGTTTAGGAGAAATAGAACTGAAAATGTTAGTTCCACAGATTCACACCTAACATCTATTTGAAGCTCAGGTTGGTAGCATACCTCAGAAGAAGTTTCTCTGTTACGTATTGCACAATATTGTCTCATGGAGATGGTGGGCTGAGGAAAAATCTTCCAGAGCGTCAGCAATAAGACATGAAAACTCTGCCCCGGGAGGTGACAAGTGATTCTAACTAAGAAGACAGGTGCATAAGTATGTTTATAATGGCTGATATGCTGATAGAAAGTTTTACATAATAATATTAAATCAAATGCCAGAAATCTGCAATAAAAATAGTAAAAGTTTTTGCTCAGCGTACTGTTATATAAGTTAAGAGCCCATGGTGTTAAAAGTGTGATCCTGGCATAGAGAGAGGATTGGCTGATTGGCAGAAGGCAGAGAGTGGGGATAAAGGAGGAATGGAGGCATAGACTATTTTCTAAATGGGAAAATGCAGAGGGAATCAGAATCACAGTGGGACTTGAATCATTGTTCAACATTCTCTTAAAGTTAACTTGCAAGTTCAGAAGGCAGTTAGGAAGGCAAATGTTAGCATTCATGTTGAGAGGGTTAGAATACATGAGCAAGGATGTACTTCTGAGGCTGAATAACCACCTGGTTATCTAAGCCTCCCTAGCCACCCTCGCATGCCTCAGCTGAGATGCCAGCCCTATACCACCTGGCTGATGTTCCAAGGTGTCCTCCTCCTCTTCCTCTTCCTCCTCCTCCTCTTCCCCTTCCTCCTCCTCCTCTTCCTCCTCCTCCTCTTCCTCTTCCTCCTTCTCCTCTTCATCCTCCTCCTCCTCTTCCTCCTCTTTCTCCTCCTCTTCCTCCTTCTCTTTTCCTGCTCTTCCTCCTCCTCCTCTTCCTCCCTCCTCCTCTTCCTCCTCTCCTCTTCCTCCTTCTCCTCTTCATCTTCCTCCTCCTCTTCCTCCTCTCCCTCCTCCTCCTCCTCCTCTTTCTCCTCCTCCTCTTTTTCCTCCTCCTTCTCTTCCTCCTCCTCCTCTTCCTCTTCTTCCTCCTCCTCCTCCTCTTGCTGGTCATCTTCTTCAGTGGTGGCCAGTGGTCATTCTCCATGTCCTCTTCCTCCTTCAAGAGATTATCTTGCTGCAGAGTTGGATTGTGCAAGGCACAGGACACCACCAGTGTGAAGGAGATCAAGGGTTATACTGGAGGACCCCACCAGATCAATCCGTCTGTTATCACATCTTGAGGAGCCCAATGCACCTCTCCACTGTCATGTGGGTGGCTACATGGACCTCATTATAATGCATTTCCACCTCAGTCACAGGCCTCTGCACAGCCATGTCTGAAGTGGGTAAGCCATATCACCCAGGAGCCATCCCCAGAGCCTGGGCTCCTCTTCAAATGCTCACGGGATGTCCAAACTCCTTACAGTGAAGCTCACAAGCATGCTGTCTGGATGTCTAGCACAGACATGAATGATAGTCATATCGCGGCCACCCTCCATTTCCATTCAGGGGATTGGAACCTCTCCCTGTTAACAAATTGTCATGGATTCTGTAAGAGGCCCTGAAGGCTGCATGGATGTAGTCAACCGTTCTCTGCACATTCGGCACTCACAGACCCGAAACGGAAAATGGCCACAATAACAGGGCACCCATAAGTAGCGGAGACCATGATGGAAACCATGCACTTAACGCCCAATTCAGACTTTTATTCAGCAGGTCCATTTCGGCACAGTTCTGGATTGGCGAACACGGTGGTAAAGTGGAAAATGCTGTTAAAGATGGGCCAGCACTTCATTCATTCAATTGAAATGCAAGCAAATGCATTTAAATTGCTGTTGCTCCTGTTTCGGGAGCGAAGCGGATCAATGCCACTCCGGGTTTCAGGGAAGTGGCAACCTGTGCAGACATGGGTGCGGATCGCATCAATGGCCTCACACCCGACTTTAACACATTTTCACACCCATTTTCACGACTCAAGCCTAATGTCTACAAAACGAAGGAGATTGTCATTGACTTCAGGAAGTGTAAAGGAGAATATGCTCTACGTCAATGGGGATGAAGAAGAAAGAGATGAGAGTTTTGAGTTTTTAGATATCCAGATCACCAACAACCTGTCCTGGTCCTCCCATGCTGACACGATAGTTAAGAAAACCCATTAATTCCTCTATTTTCTCAGAAGACTAAGGAAATTTGGTTTGCCAGCTGTGACTCTTTCGAACTTTTACAGATAAACCATAGAAAGCATTCTTTCTGGTTGTATCGCAGCTTAGTATGGCTCCTGTTTTGCCCAAGACTGCAAGGAACTACAATCTATTGTGCAAACCAGCTTCCCATCCACTGACTCTGTCTACACTTCCTGCTGCCTTGGCAAAATGGCCAGCATCATTCAGGGCCCACACACCCCAGACATTCTCTCTTCCACCTTCCTTCAGGAAAGAGATGCAAAAGTCTCATGTTACATTCCAAACGACTCTTCCCTTTTTCTTCCCTACTGCTGTCAGACATTTGAATGGATTTACCTTGCATTAAGTTGACCTTTCTCTACACCTTAGCTATGACTGCAACGCTACATTCTGCGCTGTCTAGTTTCCTTCTCTATGAACAGTATGCTTTGTCTGCATAGTGTACAAGAAACAATACTTTTCTCTGTATGTTAATACATGTGATAATAATAAATCAAATCAGATCAAAGTTCTTCCTCTCTTTGCTTCCTTTGGATTTTACAACTTTAACCCTAACCTGTGTGGAGTTTGCGCATTCTCCTCGTGTCTGCATGGGTTTCCTCCGGGTGCTCTGGTCCCCTCCCAAAGTCCAAAGATGTGCAGATTAGGTTGATTGACCATGCTAAAATTGCCCCTTAGTGTCCTGGGATTTGTAGGTTAGAGGGATTAGCGAGTAAATGTATAGAATTATAGGGAATAGAGCCTGGGTGGGATTGTGGTCGGTGCAGACTCGATGGGCTGAAGGGCCTGTTTCTGCACTGTAGGGCTCTATGATTCTATGAGCCATAATGCTCGCCCTAAACCTAATCCTAACAGGCAGCAGAGCGGTACAGTGATTAGCAGTGCTGCCTCACAGCACCTAATGCTGCTGCTTCACATTGCGAGGAACTCAGGTTCGATTCCTGGCTTGGGTCCCTGTCTGTGCGGAGTCTGTATGCTCTCCTTGTGTATGTGTGAGTTTCCTCCGGGATCTCCTATTTCCTCCCATAGTCTGAAAGACGTGCTGGATAGGTACACCGACATGCTAAATTCCCCCTCAGTGTACCCAAGCAGGTACTGGAGTGTGGCAACAAGGGGATTTTCACAGCAACTTCATTGCAGTATGAATCTAAGCCTATTTGTGACACTAATAAATGAATTCAGAAAAAAGGAGTCCAAGGTGTATTTGCAGGTGGGGAATTTGGTAAAACAGTCTCCCCAAAGAGTGGAGTGGGGGTGGAGGGGCAGAAGAAAAGTAGAGTTAGCAGGAGACAGGCGAAGATAGTATGGGAGTTTCATTTGAGGTCAAAGGAGATAACAAGGTGAAGGCAAATCTGTCAATGAGGTGATAGCTGCAGGTTAGACAAGCAAGCGACATGAGGAGACTATGCCTTTGAGAATCTGAAAGAAGTAAATTTTCAGTGAGGAATCGAAATGCTCAAAGGAGATCAAAAGCTAATGATGCAGCCATGTTGGTAGTCAGATTGTCACTTCAGGTGTTTCTACTGAGGTGTTGAGGAATATTAAAGCCTGAAGTGATGAAAACCACTGGGATCAAGGGCACAACGGGGAATCGGGATGTGTAGCGAAATGTGGCACCATTTAACAGCATGGTTTGCTTTGAGAACAGCCTCTTAGCACGCTGTGTGCTTTTTTTTTAATGACTAAAGACGCAACTCCAACAAGTTATGAACAAATAAACACTACAAGTGCTGTTCTGACGATAAACGTGGAAATTTTCTTCAGCCTGACCTGTGTGCTTATGCGATAAGATTATTGATAAGGCTTTCCTACATGTTCAAATCATATTTTGAGAACATAAGAAATAGGAGCAGGAGTAGGCCATCCAGCCCCTCGAACCTGCCCCACCATTCAATAAGATCATGGCTGATCTGTAATGGTTCAGTACCACTTTCCTGCTTTCTCCCCGTAACCCTTAATTCCCTTGTCAATCAAAAACCTATCCACTCTTGACTTGAACATATTCAGTGAGGAAGCCTCCACCACTTCATCAGGCAGAGAATTCCAAAGATTCACCACCATTTGCGTGAAGAAACTCCTCTGCAACTCTGATCTGAACTGCACCACCACCCCCCTCAATCTTGAGGCTGTGCCCTCTATCCTGCTATCTTTGCTAAGCGGAAACAGTCTCTCAACCTCTACCCTATCCATCCCCTTCATTATCTTATACGTCTCTATAAGATCCCCTCTTAGCCTTCTAAACCCCAAAGAGTACAAACCTAGCCTATTCAGTCTCTCCTGATATCCGATATCCGATCTCCTGATACCTGATATCCGGTATCAGCCTTTTCACATAGAATACTAGCAGTTCAAGCAGATTAAACTCATAGAAAAGAAATTTACATGGTTTTGGGTGGATGCATGTCCAATCTGGAAGTACGTGATGTCATGTGCACCTTGTCGCCTCCTCACACTCAAACAATTGAGGAATAGATAGGGTGGATTCTCAGAGGCTATTTCCCCGAGCTGAAATGGTCACTATGAGAGGACACAGATTTAAGGTGCAGGGTAGCAAACACAGAGGGGATGTTAGGGGTACATATTATACCTACTAATCCCTTCTATTCTCTGCTACCATGGACACTAAGGGACAATTTCTTAGCATGGCCAATCAACCTAACCTGCACATCTTTGGACTATGGGAGGAAATCAGAGTACCCTGAGGAAACCCACGCAGACACGAGGAGAATGTGCAAACTCCACACAGACAGTGACCTGAGCTGAGAATCGAACCCAGGATCCTGGAGCTGTGAAGCAGCAGTGCTAACCACTGTGCTACTGTGCTGCCCTAATACATAATTTCTAAATGCCTGTCAAGGACATCCATTCCTCGAGAGAGAGGCAACCTTGATAGTGTACCATTGTCACTAGATTATTCAGATTGTCTATCAGTGTGGTAGCATTCTATGGTTGACATCACGTTAATAGCTCTCCTGCTATTATGTGTACTTGGACACTAACATCCTAATGCGTTGCTTCATTGGCAGCCAGTTCCATAGAAGTAGCTATCTCAAAAGCCATTTTAGAATGTATCAGCAGTTTCTGTTATATTACTTCATTATGAAGCCCACACACACCAAATGGTTCCTCAAGACAAGACTGGTCACAAAGAGCCCACATGTTGGACTGACAAAACCCAAAGCATCCTCTATGAAAGCACCAAATTCACAGTGCTCCACTTGTCTCTTCAACATAGTCACAAGTTGTGCAGTGGATTCACCTTCCAACTGCATTCTCTTATAAAGTCGGAACTGTTCTGCTTTTATATATGGCTTCATGACATAATGATTCCTTTATACTTCACACAGCTCCACCAGGGGTTTCTCTGTGAGTTTCTCTACTTCTATAAGGCTTCTTAAGGTTGCAAACGTTTTACTCCTTATAGTAAGAGAACTTAAAACTGCTACTGCAAGTTCTTGATCTATCTTATTTGCCTTTAAGTAAGAATGGAAACTCTTTGTGTATAACGTTCAGCTCTCTGTACCTTCATTGAAAGGCCCCACAGTTCTGAACTGGCCTGCTATTTTCTACTTCAGTTGGTGCGGAATGCACCCTTACATCTTGTAGCCTCTTTTTCATACACTTTTACCATTCTTATTATGCTTCATGTTGCTGCTCCCTTGCTGACTGTGCTGCCCTACTCTTCCCGTCAGCTGCAGTCCAATTCCCCCTCGTGACCAACTTCCCTGCCAGCAGTCTCAGTGCTCCTGGTGCAGAAATCCCTCACATTCGACTATCATCCAAATCCCCTTGTGAGCACTGCGTTCCTGATCAGTACCTCTTTCGCGGTGCCGAATGCAGTCCAAATCCCCTCATGATCACTTACCCCGATGCCTCGGCCTATTTGCTCGAGTCAACCCCAGTACCACAGTAATGCGCACTGTTTTTTGGAGTTCAGGATGACAATGTCAATCTTCCTCTCCTCCCAAGAATCAGCAGTAATATGCAGGCCGTAGGCCCCATGACTCAACCTTGTCGCTAGTTATTATGTTTGAGATCTGATATAAAGACTAATAACGGATCACGAGGTTTGTGAAAGTAACCTGACTAAAACTATTTATTAACACGTCTTTGTCCTAGCACAGTCAGCACAAGACTGGCTAAGGGGTGGAATTTGAGGGGTTTTTTTATTCACTCTTGGGACATAGATCGTAGAACATAGAACATTACAGCGCAGAACAGGCCCTTCAGCCCTCGAAGTTGCGCTGACCAATTAGGAACAAGCAGTGACCCTCTAACCTAAACCATTCCCTTTTCATCCATAAACTTATCTACTAACCTCTTAAACGCCACCAAACTTGGCGCATCTACAACTGACGCAGGCAAGGCATTCCATACCCTTACCACCCTCTGGGTAAAGAACCTACCTCTGACATCTGTCCTAAAACCACCACCCCTTAATTTAAAGCTATGTCCCCTCGTGCTAGCTTTCTCCATCCTAGGAAAAAGGCTATCACTGTCCACCCTATCTAAACCTCTAATCATCTTATATGTTTCAATAAGGTCTCCTCTTAGCCGCCTTCTTTCTAACGAAAACAACCTCAAATCCCTCAGCCTCTCCTCATAAGACCTGCCCTCCATACCAGGCAACATCCTGGTAAACCTCCTCTGTACCCTCTCCAATGCCTCCACATCTTTCTTATAATGCGGGGACCAGAACTGCACACAATACTCCAAGTGCGGCTGCACTAGAGTTTTTTACAGTTGCAACATGACGTTGCGGCTCCGAAATTCAATCCCCCTACCATGGGCATCATTGGCTGGCCAGCATTTATTTCCCAACCCTAATTGCCCTTTAAAAACTGGGGGTGAGCTGCCATCTTAAATCGCTGCAGTCCATGTGCTGACCCACAATGGAGAGACTCCAGATTTTGACCCAGAGACTGCAAAGGAGTGACAATTTATTTCCAAGTCAGGATGGTAAGTGACTTGGAGGGGAATTTGTAACTGGTGGTGTTCTCTGCAAGAGAATTGCTGCCCTGGTCCTTCTAGGTCACCTGATCTGTTCCCTTAAAGGGGCATGCCCCCAACATAGATAACATCATGGATAGTGGTAGAGCCAATTAGCTAGGCAGCCTTTACTTTTAAACTTCAACCTTGATCCAGGGCAGATAAATGACCCAGGCTGAAATAAAGGTGGACAGCGACTGAGAGGTTTGTCTTTGAAATGCTGCCTAGAAGTCAATGTGCAGTTTGCCCATCAGTATTTATTTTTTGGGGGTCAGCAGCTATCTGAGATAGCTCCACAGTGACTATCCCCTTGACAGAATACATTTATTGTCCAAACCTAGCGCCATCATGGTAGCATTGCTGCTTCACAGCTCCAGGGACCTGGGACCGATTCCTGGCTTGGGTCACTGTCAGGGTGGAGTTTGCACATTCTTCTCGTGTTTGCGTGAGTTTCCTTTGAGTACTCCAATTTCCTCCCATAGTCCAAAGATGTTAGGTTGACTGGCCATCCTAAAAAGATTGTCCCTTAGCGTCCTGAGATGCATAGGTTATGGGGATTAGAGGATAAAATATGTAGGGATATAGGAATGGGGCCTGAGTGGGATTAGAACATAGAACATAGAACATAGAACATTACAGCACAGAACAGGCCCTTCGGCCTTCGATGTTGTGCCGACCAAAATAAAAAGCAATGCCCCTCCAAACTAAACCATTCCCTTCTCTTCCATATACTTATCAATTAACCTCTTAAACGCCACCAAACTTGGCGCATCTACAACAGCTGCAGGCAGGGCATTCCACTCCCTAATCACTCTTTGAGTAAAGAACCTACCTCTGATATCCGTCCTATAACTCATACCCCTTAATTTAAAGCTGTGTCCCCTCGTGCTAGCTTTCTCCATCCTAGGAAAAAGGCTATCACTGTCCACCCTATCTAAACCTCTAATCATCTTATATGCTTCAATAAGATCCCCTCTTAGCCGCCTCCTTTCTAACGAAAACAACCTCAAATCCTTCAACCTCTCTTCATAAGACCTGCCCTCCATACCAGGCAACATCCTGGTAAACCTCCTCTGTACCCTCTCCAATGCCTCCACATCTTTCTTATAATGTGGGGACCAGAACTGCACACAATACTCCAAGTGCGGCCGCACTAGAGTTTTGTACAGTTGCAACATGATGCTGCGGCTCCTAAATTCAATCCCCCTACCAATAAAAGCTAAGACTCCATATGCCTTCTTAACAACTTTATCCACTTGACTGCCTACTTTCAGGGATCTATTGACACATACACCAAGATCCTTCTGTTCCTCAACACTATTAAGAGCCCTACCATTAGCCCTATACTCTACACATTTATTGTTCCTGCCAAAGTGCATTACCTCACACTTTTCCACATTAAACTCCATTTGCCACCTCTCGGCCCAGCTCTGCAACTTGTCCAAGTCACTCTGTAAACTATAACACCCCTCTTCACTATCTACCACTCCACCGACTTTAGTGTCATCTGCAAATTTACTGATCCATCCCTCAATACCCTCATCCAGATCATTTATAAAAATTACAAACAGCAGGGGCCCCAAAACAGACCCCTGAGGCACACCGATTGTGTTCGGTGCAGACTGCAAGGGCCTCTTTCTGCACTGTAGCTACTATGATTTCTATGATTAAAACTGCCAGCTTGCACCCTCTCTTTTCTCAGCACCCACCCTCTTCCCATCTTTCTTGGCAATTCTAAACCTTTTTCACAGTTAATTGGCCAGCCAGCGTGAAATAGTGTTATGGGACCACTTGCAGTTATATCCCATCTCTGTACCCACAAACTGGATGTTGCCGAAAAGCAACAAGATCAAGCTATAATTAAAACAGAAAACAGGTTGAGTTAAGGCCTACAGCCTTGGCTATCACCTTTCAACTCAAACTGAATTATTCTGATCTTTAAACACCTTAATTTTTTTTTCTCTCAAAGCTAAAGTAAGGAAAGTTCTTGACTATCTGCCCCCACCCAGGCTCTGGAATGCAGTGCTCTACGGAAAACCTGTCTCTGATAGACATTGTCATTCTGCTTTTAATGCAGGTCAGTGCCATTTTGCCCTCTGTAATTCTGCCCCGAACACATCCTGCAACATCCAATGTCCCACCTCATACTCACCCTTCGCCCTTGTAGTGATGGGGGTTTCAGAGTTAATTTTTAGCTTGTCCCATGTTGTCAAGTTCATTGACCTTTGACATTTGACCCGGCCCTTGCGCACCCACATGATTCTGCTCATGGTTAAATCTGGACCTTACAATTTCAGACAAATTCTGATTTTGGGATCTGGAAATTTTTAACGTTATTTATCAGTGTCACAAGTAGGCTTACGTTAACACTGCAATGAAGTGGAAATCTGAAATAAAAGCAGAAAGTGCTGGAAAAACTCAGCAGGTCTGGCAGCATCTGTAGGGATTGAAATAGAGAGAATGGGTGCAATTTTCCAGCTTCGTATCTCTCACAGATTTCATCAATCCTGGAAAAACGGTGCTGGCTTAAAAACTGTTTTCATATCTGGCGTCAAACAGTTTCCAGTTGTCCCAGTCCCTTTCTATAAGTGCAAACCGGATCACGCCCAGAAAATGTGAGAGGTTGATTAGCATATTTAAATGTTTTGATGCTGCAATCTTCCAGCTTTCAGGAATTTCCGATCTTCAGGCGCAGGGTGAGATTAGTGAGAATCACTATAGGTCTCCACTTGCAGAGACCAGGCATAATAGCCATGCCAAGGTGCTTATAGGCCACTGAAGACGTCAGGCAGTTGCGACATGGCTGGGCAGTGCCAACCTAGCACCAAGGAATAGCTGGGGAGGGGGGCATGTAATGGAATGGCTTTTATGGTGGGATTTATAACAGTGGCCTACAATGGCGGGGGGTGCTATGGGGGAGCAATTATGGGGGACTATTTAGGAGGGCTATGTTGGGGGTGTGAAGTAGGAGTCATGAAGGGAATCATGTTCCAGGTCATGATGCTGGCAATCCATTTCAGAAAGGGGGGCAGGGAAATGTGCTGCCAATGAGGGGGTCTGGTCCAAATGTTCGTGGGGGCAAGGAGGGGGTTTCAGTAAACTGTAAAATCAGGGCACCCTTCAAAAATGATAATTTTGCTCATCAGTGTGTTTAGGCCAGCATGGCACGCAATTCACTGCCCTCCCAAAAAAAATGACTGCATGGGAAGATTGCAGTCCGTTGAGTCTTGCTGGCCAGACTGGGGCAGATCGCTCTGGTTTCCTCGCCATTATGTCACTATGGGTGGCATAATGGTTCATACCGCTGCCTTAGTGCTGGGGATCCAGGTTTGATTTGGGTCACTGTCTGTGATGGAGCCTGCACATTCTCCCCGTTTCTGCGTGGGTTTCCTCCGGGTGCTCTGGTTCCTTCCCACAATCTGAAAGATGTGCTGGTTACATGCATTGGCCGTGCTAAGTTTTCCCTCAGTGTACCCAAACAAGTGCCGGAGCGTGACGTCTCGGGGATTTTCACAGTAATTGCACTGTTAATATAAACCTACTTGTCACATTAATAAATAAACTTCAAACTTCAGTCACTTTTTCGGGGAAAATTGTGGCCAATATTTCAGAATGGATGACAAGCTCGAGAAGTAAGGTACATGTCAAGAATGTGATGGAATAGTCTGCAATTGCCTGGATGAGTGCAATTCCCACAACGCCTAATAAGCTCAACACCTTCCAGGAAAAAGTAGACTGTTTGATTGGCACCACATCCATCTTAAACATCCACTCCTTCCTCCATGAACAGGGGCAGCAGTGAGTATCAAATGCAAGATGCACTGCAGGAATTCAACAAGGTTCCCTTGACAGCACCTTCCAAAGCATTAGTACCAGAAAGACAATGGCAGCAGATGCAGAGCAACACTCCAACCTGCAAGTTTCTCTCCATCTCACTCACCATCCTAACTTGGAAATATCTCACTGTTCTTTCAAGTGTCAACGGGTCAAAATCCTGGGACTCCTTCCCTAAAAATACTATGGATATATCTGCACCCTATGGGCTGCTCACCAACACTTATCTCAAAGACAAGGTGGCACAATGGTTAGCACTGCTGCTTCACAGGCCACTTTAAGACTTGAATGGCAGGTTAGGTGTAAGGATTCGCATTCTAATCAGCAATCTGTAAACTGTCTGTGCTGATATGTGTGCTTTTAGAGACCAGAACACCTCATTCACCTGACGAACGAACAAAGGCCGAAAGCTCGCAGATTTACTATCAAATAAATCGGTTGGATTTAAAATTAGTGTTGCCAGACTTTACTGCTTCACAGTAGCAGGGATCCAGGTTCAATTATGGTCCGAGTCACTGCTGTGTGTGGAGTTTGTACATTCTCCCCACATCTGCATGGGTTTCCTTCAAGTGTTCTGGTTTCCTCCCACAGTCCAAAGATATGCCGGTTAGGTTGATTGGCCATGCTAGAATTGACCTTAGCGTCAGGGCATTAGCAGGGTAAATATATGGGATTCTGCAGAACAGGGTCTAGTTGGGGATGTGGTTGGTGCAGATTCGATGGGCCAAATGGCCTCCTTCTGCACTGTAGGAACTCTATGATTTAGGGATAGGCAATAAATGCTGGACACCCACATCTTGTAAATAATTTTCTAAAAAATAACAGTTATAGAACATAGAACATTACAGCACAGAACAGGCCCTTCGGCCTTCGATGTTGCGCCGACCAATATAAAAAGCAATGCCCCTCCAAACTAAACCATTCCCTTCTCTTCCATATACTTATCAACTAACCTCTTAAACGCCACCAAACTTGGCGAATCTACAACTGCTGCAGGCAGGGCATTCCACTCCCGAACCACCCTTTGGGTAAAGAACCTGCCCCTGATATCCGTCCTATAACTATCACCCCTTAATTTAAAGCTGTGTCCCCTCGTGCTAGCTTTTTCCATCCTAGGAAAAAGGCTATCACTGTCCACCCTATCTAAACCTCTAATCATCTTATATGTTTCGATCAGGTCCCCTCTTATCCTCCTCCTTTCTAACGAAAACAACCTCAAATCCCTCAGCCTCTCTCATAAGACCTGCCCTCCATACCAGGCAACATCCTGGTAAACCTCCTCTGTACCCTCTCCAAAGCCTCCACATCTTTCTTATAATGCGGGGGACCAGAACTGCACACAATACTCCAAGTGCGGCCGCACTAGAGTTTTGTACAGTTGCAACATGACGTTGCGGCTCCGAAATTCAATCCCTCTAGCAATAAAAGCCAAGACTCCATATGCCTTCCTAACAACCTTCTCGACCTGACTGCCTACTTTCAGGGATGTATGCACATACACACCAAGATCCCTCTGTTCATCTAGACTACTAAGAATCCTACCATTTGCCCTATACTCTACACATTTATTATTTCTGCCATAGTGCATTACCTCACACTTTTCCACATGAAACTCCATTTGCCACCTCTCGGCCCAGCTCTGCAACTTGTCCAAGTCTCTCTGCAAACTATAACAACCCTCTTCACTATCTACCACTCCTCCGACTTTGGTGTCATCCGCAAATTTACTAATCCATCCTTCAATAACCTCATCCAGATCATTTATAAAAATTACAAACAGCAGGGGCCCCAAAACAGACCCCTGAGGTACACCACTTGTCACCGAACTCCACGATGAATATCTCCCATCAACCACCACCCTCTGTCGTCTATCTGCTAGCCAATTCCTAACCCAATTAGCTAAATCACCTTCTATCCCATACATCTGCATTTTCTGCAGAAGGCTTCCATGGGCCACCTTATCAAACGCCTTACTAAAGTCCATATATACCACATCAACTGCCTTACCCCCATCCACCTCTTTAGTCACTTTTTCAAAAAAATCAATGAGGTTAGTAAGGCACGACCTACCCTTCACAAAACCATGCTGACTATCCCCAATCAATTCATTTCTCTCTAAATAAGTATAAATCCTATCCCTAATTATTCTCTCCAATACTTTGCCCACAACAGAAGTAAGACTCACTGGCCTATAATTCCCTGGAAGGTCTCTCTTCCCCTTCTTGAACAACGGGACCACATTTGCTATCCTCCAGTCCTCCGGAACCACACCCGTAACCAACGACGACCTGAAGATCGGAGCCAGAGGCTCTGCAATCTCCTCTCTTGCCTCCCAGAGAATCCTAGGGTAAATCCCGTCCGGCCCAGGGGACTTATCCAACTTCAAACCCTCGAGAATATCTAGCACATCCTCCCTATCTACTTCGATACCTTCCAGTTTGCCACCCTGTACCTCAGTGTTCTCCATAACTACATTTACATCACCCTGCGTGAATACCGAAGAGAAATATTTATTCAGTGCCTCTCCAATCTCTTCAGGCTCCACGCACAACTTCCCACTGCTGTCTATGACTGGCCCTAATCTTGTCCTAACCAATCTTCTATTCTTAACATATCTAAAGAAAGCTTTAGGATTCTCCTTAATCCTATCAGCCAAAGTCTTCTCGTGTCCTCTCTTAGCTCTCCTCAATTCCCCCTTTAGCTCCCTCCTGGCTAATCTATAGCTATCCATTGCACTAACCGAGCCTTCAATCCTCATCCTGACATAAGCCTCCTTTTTCCTTTTAACCAGCAAATCAACTTTTTTCGTACACCAAGGTTCTCTTACTCGACCATTTCCTCCTTGCCTGACAGGGACATACTTATCAAGGACCCGCAGCAGCTGCTCCTTGAATAAGCTCCACAATGTAGTTCCAATAAGTTCCAATGTAGAGCCTTGACTCAAAATGTTAACTCTGTTTCTTAGTGTACAGACGTAGTCAGGCTGACTAAGATTATTTTTCTTACTTCAGACTTGCAGCATCTGCAGTATTTTATGATTATTTGATGGATGTGCTGGTGACATGTTATTGCAGTGGCTTATTGCATTTCCGCTTCGAATCTCGCTCCGCTTAACTTGTGGCCTGTTCTGGGTGGGGAATTATTTATAAGTGACTTGGTTCCGACTCCAGTATGTTTCTTCATAAACTACTTTGTTCACACAACAGTGTATTCTCACTCCCTGGGTAAATACAGACCATCCCGTCCTTATCTCCTTAGTTTTTTGCACAAGATTGTCAAAGTCGCTGGCACAGAATGATACACATCACATATTATGATAACAATTATTCTGCATGTACTCCAAGAATAATTTCACCTTTTTTCATGACAATTTATTTTCTTTTTTCTTATTTACCTGTCTAAAGGTATGCAGGTTAGGTGGATTGGCCATGCCAATTTGCCTCTTATTGTCCCAGATATATAGGCCAGGGAGATTAGCAGGGTAACTATGTAGGTCTAATGGGTAAGCCTAGGTAAGAATCCATGCAGACACGATGGGCCAAATGGCCTTCATCTGTACTGTAGGAATTTTATAATTTGATGATATCCAGATGAAGTCCAAATTCCAAATTTCACAGATTAAGCCATTGCGATGTCTTCACAGCAATCCCTGATCTTGTCCTTCTCACATCTGATCGAGGGTGATGGTCACAGCGACCTTGCTTCTCCATGTTCACCCATAACTGAGATTTTCCAGTCTTGCTGCAGCAAATGGAGATTTGGCTGAGCGCCATATTCTCCTTTCTCAATAGCAGTAGCATAGGGGGGGACAAGGTTAAGAGGTAACCTAATTGAGGCATACAAGATGATCAGAGGGTTAGATAGGATGGACAGTGAGAACCTTTTTCCTCGGATGGTGATGGCTAACACTAGGGGACATAGCTTTAAACTAACGGATTGTAGTTATAGGACGGATGTCAGAGGTAGGTTTTTTACTTAGAGGGTAGTAAGGGCGTGGAATGCTCTACCTTGCAGCAGTTGTGGACTCGCCAACTTTACGGACTTTCAAATAGTCAGTGGATAGGCATATGGATAACATTGGAATAGTTTAGGTTAGAGGGTCATTAGTTTGGTTCCACTGGTAGGCACAACATCAAGGGCCGCAGGGCCTGTACTGCGCTGTAATGTTCTATGTTCTAAGACTGGAGAATGCTGGCCATGAACTCTGTTTCTCTCTCCACAAATGCTGCCAGACCTGTTTTTATTGCAAATCTTCAGCAATCACAGTTGGAGTGATAGGTTCACCAAAGGACGTTAGTTAACTAATTAAATTTTGCCTTGAATGAACACACTCTGGTCAAAGACCATCAAGTATTAATTTAATTCTTAATTCAATCATTTCAAGCAAAACTGTCTTTCTTTCCCCTCAGACAAATAGCAATTTCTGACATTCATTTAGTCTTCCCTTCCTCCACCTTCTCACTGTTTGGTTGGAATCTTTTGGCCTTTCACACCCCGCTGCCAATGCAAGCGCGGATGGAGAATTAGGTCTTCAGCCAAATCTCCGTTCACTGCGGTGGGATCAGACAAACCCACTGACGTGAACAGCCGGAAAATTCCTCCCATTACCTCACTCATCAGTCAAAGTCTTCCCTCCTGACCCGTGGCAGAAAGTGAATGGAGTTTTGGCTGGAATGCCGAATGTTCCATTCTCAATGCAATGCAGTGGGTCCCGCAACAGGCAAGAGCAGGGAACAGGTGAGATTCTCCAGCCTTGCCTGTCGGATAGGGTATTCTGATCCTGCTGAAGGTGATACCCTCCAGCGGATTCCCTGGTAGAGGATGGGTGAGCCATGGAAATTAATTACTCTCCAGAAGCAATGGTGTCATGGTGACATAGTGGTTAGTATTGTTGTCTCATAGCACCAGGGACCTGGGTTCAATCCCTGGCTTGGATGGCCGGCTGTGTAGAGTTTGCATGTTCTCCTTGTTCCTATGTGGAATTCTTTCATGTTCTCCCATTTCTTCCCACAGTCCAAAGATGTGCAGGTTACTCGGATTGACCATACTAAATTCCCCGTTCCTGGGATTGGTCATCTGTGGAAAATGCCATTATGTTACAGTGTGCCTGGAAGATCCCAATTGCAGCCAATGGTGAGTCATTTCTGCTATCAACAAACATACCAGGGTGTGGGTTGTGGTGGTGGTGGGGGGGTGCGGGGGCGTGGAATCAGGGGGCTGAAAAATTCTGGCCATAGACAGTCTTTGCTTCCCAGAATTTAAATAGTAAGGTTAAGGGCAGCACTGTGGCACTGTGCTTAGAACTGCTGCTTCGCAGCGCCAGTTCAGTTCCAGCCTTGGGTGAACCTTTCTGAGCAGTTTGTTGCACGCTCCCCTTGTGTGTTTCCTCCGCGTGCTCCAGTCTCCTCTCACCGTCTAAAGATATATGAGTTAGACGGATTGACCATGCTAATTTTCCCCTTAGTGTCTCATGATGTACAGGTTAAGTGGATGGGCCATGGTAAATGCATGGGGTTACAATGAAAGGGTGGAAGTGAATGGGATGCCCTCTTAGAGAATGAGTGCAGACTTGGTGGGCTGGATGGCCTCTTTCTGCACTGCAGGAACTCAAAAGCTGCCAGACTTCTCAATCATTGACATTATGGTGCTGAAATAAAGCAGCATCGATCTTTCATGTTTCTCTCCAGCTGTCCCAGAAGGTAATTCTTGTTTCTGAATCTATTTAAAAGCCCACATGCAATGTACACTGAAGCGTATTTATTCAACATCTCAGCAGCTAATTTTCTTTTTTGATCACAAAGATATTTGAGTATGGACTAAGATGACGTTGGATTAGCATTTTAAAAAATGTAAAGAGTTAGTCAAACTTCGGCACAGTGAATTATTCAAAGCTACGCTCAACTCTTGACACAAAATCTGAGTAAATTTGAAGGCGAGTTAAATAAATAGGTAACATTAACTCTATTAGAAATTTCTGAATTCAAGATGCAATCCAGTGCCTCAAGCTCATAATCAAGGCTGACATTTCAGTACAATACTGAGGGAGTGAGACACTATCAGAAAGGCTGTTCCTTAAATGAGACATGAACCCAAAGATTTTATTTCAATTTATTTATTAGTATCACAAGTAGACTTACATCAGCACTGGAATGAAGTTACTGTGAAAATCCCTTAGTGACCATACTCTGGTGCCTGTTTGGGTACACTGAAGGAGAATTTAGCATAGCCAATGCACTTAACAAGTATTTCTTTAAGTTTGTGGGAGGAAACCTATGATGTGGAGATGTCAGTGTTGGACTGGGGGTAGGCAATCTCACAGTACCAGGTTAAAGTCCAACAGGTCCACACAAACATGGGGAGAACGTTCAGACTCTGCACAGGCAATGACCCATGCTGGGATTCGAACCCAGGTCCCTGGCACTGTGAGACAGCAATGCTAACTACTTTGCCAGTGTGCCAGTATGGTCCTTCAAGTGGATATATATGTTCAGAAAAACAAAAGAGCTCTCTCTGTTCTTGCCAATATTTATTCCTTAACAAACATCACTACCTGGTCATTATTTTCTTGCAGTTGGTGGGAGCTCGCTGTGTGACTGCCACGTTTTCTATGCTACAACAATGGTAAGTACTTAATTCGCTTTGAGTTATTTCGAGAGTTTGAGCTGGTTAGGATAACATTTGTGAGAGTTTGGAAGAATAAAACAAAATTACATTCTCTCTTTACAGAGTCGACATTGCATCCCAGTGAAAACATGGTTTATCACAGCACAACAGAAACATCTATAATGTTTTTCTGAAAATAAAAGTGTTAATTATTCCCTCACTGTGAAGTTCGTGTGTGCGGGTATAACATGCACACACCGACAAATATTTCCTTTCACCAGCCATTTGATGGGGATTTACTCTTTTCATGCTGGGACAGAGGTTGGAGACTATTATGCTTCAGGGAATGCAGAACTAGCCGCGGGCAAACTTGTGGCAATAATGAATCATTTTCCACCCCCCCTTCTCCCTGCTGCTTCAAGAAACTACCCTGCATTTAAAACAAGAGAGGTTTGTGAACCAGCTCAAAAGCAGCTGTCAGATTTCACCACAACTCCTGTGTAAGTCTGATATTTTCTATTCACGTCTCTGGAGCAACAGGACTTTTCTCGCAGCAGGATGTCTGAGCTCGACTCTCAAATTTGAAAGCCGCTTGTGCCAGTATCTGGGATGGGGATACAGTGCAGAAAGGGAAAAGCTTGCTACAAACAGACTGGGCGTCATGTGTGAAGACATATTTGCCCCGCTGATGGGGACCAGCCTGACACTTCTTCTGCTTAGACTTCCGATCAGTGAAAATAAGGATGAAGGTTGACATTTAGGTGCAGCAGAGGACAATTTACAGTGAAATACTCAGTGCTGCAATGTAGGGTCCCAATCAATGAGGGCCCCCGTACTGAGATGCGGCTGTGGAAGCACTAATCGGAGCTTAATAGCTGTGAAATTGCCTAGTTTTATGGGAGCAATGGGTTGGACTAAACCAGAGATCAGGGCTGAGAGGGAGAGGGCTGGGCAGTAACTGTGCTGGCGAGGGCAGAGGTGTTCACTAAGGGCTGGGGCTGAGAGTGAGAGGGCTGAAGCAGAACTGGCGAGGCTGACAGCAGAGGCCAGGCCAGAGAGCTTAATGTTTTTAGGTGTCTAGATCACCAACAACCTGTCTGGTCCACTCATGCTGACACTATAGAACATAGAACATAGAACATTACAGTGCAGAACAGGCCCTTCGGCCTTCGATATTGTGCCGACCAATTAGGAAAAAGCAATGACCCTACAACCTAAACCATTCCCATTTCGTCCATAAACTTATCCACTAATCTCTTAAATGCCACCAAACTTGGTGCATCTACAACTGCAGCAGGCAGGGCATTCCATACCCTAACCACCCTCTGGGTAAAGAACCTATCCCTGATATCCGTCCTACAACTGCCACCCCTTAATTTAAAGCTATGTCCCCTCGTGCTAGCTTTCTCCATCCTAGGAAAAAGGCTATCACTGTCCACCCTATCTAAACCTCTAATCATCTTATATGTTTCAATAAGGTCTCCTCTTTGGTTACGGGTGTGGTTCCGGAGGACTTGAGGATAGCGAATGTGGTCCCATTGTTCAAGAAGGGGAAGAGAGACCTTCCAGGGAATTATAGGCCAGTGCGTCTTCTGTTGTGGGCAAAGTATTGGAGAGAATTATTAGGGAAAGGATTTATAGTTATTTAGAGAGAAATGAATTGATTGGGGATAGTCAGCATGGTTTTGTGAAGGGTAGGTCGTGCCTTACTAACCTCATTGAGTTTTTGAAAAAGTGACTAAAGAGGTGGATGGGGGTAAGGCGGTTGATGTGGTATATATGGACTTCAGTAAGGCGTTTGATAAGGTGGCCCATGGAAGACTTCTGCAGAAAATGCAGATGTATGGGATAGAAGGTGATTTAGCTAATTGGGTTAGGAATTGGCTAGCAGATAGAAGACAGAGGGTGGTGGTTGATGGGAGATATTCATCTTGGAGTTCGGTGACAAGTGGTGTACCTCAGGGGTCTGTTTTGGGGCCCCCGCTGTTTGTAATTTTTATAAATGATCTGGATGAGGGTATTGAAGGATGGATTAGTAAATTTGCAGATGACACTAAAGTCGGTGGAGTGGTAGATAGTGAAGAGGGGTGTTATAGTTTGCAGAGAGACTTGGACAAGTTGCAGAGCTGGGCCGAGAGGTGGCAAATGGAGTTTAATGTGGAAAGTGTGAGGTAATGCACTATGGCAGAAATAATAAATGTGTAGAGTATAGGGCAAATGGTAGGATTCTTAGTAGTCTAGATGAACAGAGGGAGCTTGGGGTGTATGTGCATAGATCCCTGAAAGTAGGCAGTCAGGTCGAGAAGGTTGTTAGGAAGGCATATGGAGTCTTGGCTTTTATTGGTAGAGGGATTGAATTTCGGAGCCGCAACGTCATGTTGCAACTGTACAAAACTATAGTGCGGCCGCACTTGGAGTATTGTGTGCAGTTCTGGTCCCCACATTATAAGAAAGATGTGGAGGCATTGGAGAGGGTACAGAAGAAGTTTACCAGGATGTTGCCTGGTATGGAGGGCAGGTCTTATGAAGAGAGGCTGAGGGATTTGAGGTTGTTTTCGTTAGAAAGGAGGCGGCTAAGAGGGACCTAATCGAAACATATAAGATGATTAGAGGTTTAGATAGGGTGGACAGTGATAGCCTTTTTCCTAGGATGGAGAAGCTAGCACGAGGGGACACAGCTTTAAATTAAGGGGTGATAGTTATAGGACGGATATCAGAGGTAGGTTCTTTACCCAAAGGGTGGTTCAGGAGTGGAATGCCCTGCCTGTAGCAGTTGTAGATGCGCCAAGTTTGGTGGCGTTTAAGAGGTTAGTTGATAAGTATATAGAAGAGAAGGGAATGGTTTAGTTTAGAGGGGCATTGCTTTTTATATTGGTCGGCGCAACATCAAAGGCCGAAGGGCCTGTTCTGTGCTGTAATGTTCTATGTTCTATGTTCTTAGTCGCCTTCTTTCCAACGAAAACAACCTCAAATCCCTCAGCCTCTCTTCATAAGACCTGCCCTCCATACCAGGCAACATCCTGGTAAAACTCCTCTGTACCCTCTCCAATGCCTCCACATCTTTCTTATAATGCAGGGACCAGAACTGTACACAATACTCCAGGTGCGGCCGCACTAGAGTTTTGTACAGTTGCAACATGACGTTGCGGCTCCAAAATTCAATCCCCCTACCAATAAAAGCTAAGACTCCATATGCCTTCTTCACAACCTTATTGACTTGATTGCCAATGATTTATATAGTTAAGAAAGCTGACTAGCTCTACTTTCTCAGAAGACTAAGGAAATTTGGAATGTCTACTATGACTCCTGGTCGGCACAACATCAAGGGCCGAAGGGCCTGTACTGCGCTGTAATGTTCTCTGTCCTATGTTCTATGTCTCTCACCAATTTGTATAGATGCATTATAGAAAGCATTATTGTACCACAGCTTGGTATATCTCCTGCTCTGCCCAAGATCGCAAGAAACTACAAAGAGTCATAAATGAAGCCCAGTCTATCACGCAAACTAGCCTCCCATCCATTGACACTGTTTACACTTCCCACTGCCTCGGAAAAGCAGTCATAATAATCAAGGGCAGCACACACTATGGACATACTCTCTTCTACCTTCTTCCATGAGGCAAAAGATATAAATGTCCAAAGTCATGTACCAGCCAACTCAAGAACAGCTTCTTCCTTGCTGCCATCAGACTTTTGAGCGGACCTACCTCGCATTAAGTTGATCTTTCTCTAAACCCGAGCAATGACTGTAACACTACATTCTGCATTCTCTCCTTTCCTTCTCTATGAACGGTATGCTTTATCTGTATATTGCACAAGAAACACTACCTATGTTAATACTTGTGACAACAATAAGTCAAATCAAATCAGCAGCAACCAGTGAACCACTAGCACACCTGCCAGGTTAGATCATTGAAGGGACCAGCTACAGAGGCAACTCGATCCCCAGGCCAGGGCCGAGGAGGGCTGGGTAGGCAAGGATGAGACCCTCAGTGGTGGAAGGGCAGTGGAGATTTCCCCAGAATGCTGGCTGACCTCCATCCTTCAATAAAAATTCACTAAATCAAATGTCCTGGTATTTAATGCAATGCTCTTTGGAGGGGTTTGCAGTGAACAAATTCATTGTTGTATTTTCTACATTGACGCAGTGACAATGGGCTGGATTCTGAGCACTTGACATGGGTCAGTGGGAAAAGAAAATGGCAGCCAGATCACAGGTCCAGAGATAACACCCTCATTTCTGGGATTGGCCATGATTGGCACAAGTTAGGGAACAGGCCAGAAGCCCTTAACTGTACACTGTGACAGTGTCTTCTCAGAGAATGAGGTGGTGTTTGCTTTGTTGAAAGGTAATAAAAATAAACAAGGCAATTGGTATACTCTGCATTCTGAGATAGAGAAACAGCCAGTATAGCCAAGTGAGGCAAGGAACAGTAAGTGCAAAGAGGCAGGGATGTTGTGAAGTGTGCCATTGCAATCAAAAGAACGTTTTGTGCTCGAAGCAAAGGAAAGAAACATTGCTGTCACTGGAATGAGAACTTGAATCAATCTACAAGCAAACACACCCCCATGGAGACAATGGATCAATTTACAACCAAAAACCCCATGGAGACAATGGATCAATCCACAACCAAATACCCCATGGAGACAATGGACAAAAGCATAATCAAACCCTATGGTATCAACAAAAGCATTAGATTATGAAGTTATGGCCTACCAGTAGTGATTAGATTATTTGACTCATTAGAGAGAAATGTAAAATCGTAATACTGCAGTAGTTCCTGTCACTGAATGTGATTTGTTGCTTAAAGTACTTGTTGTTACATGAGGAATTGTAGAGTTTGTGGACCAAATCAAAAACCTTTGGTTACTTCCAATTGCACGTGGGAATTACTTATCTCTGCCTTCTGACACATTCCTTCAAACTGATTTTTTTTTTAAATGCCTCCTTGCATCATGGCCATGAAAGCAACTTGAGCTCAAGACTCTCTAAAACTCCATCATGAAATGTAACAATGTTGTTTTTTTCATAAGCAACTGCTTTCCTGTTTCTGAAATATCATGATTCTTAACTGCCAAACAGAAATTTCATCTGATCATTATAAAAATGTCTAACTTAAAAGTTTATAATCATTAATCTGCCCTTGAAATAGAAACAAAGAACAAAGAACAAAGAACAACACAGCACAGGAAACAGACCATTCGGCACAACGAGCCCGCACCACCATTTTAACATTGTGAGTGCTCTCTTCTGCCTATGACCTTTGTCCACACCTATTCGACTCCACAATAAAGAAATTATAGCCAGATTGAGGGACACCTCATTTAGGGACAATTTATTAACACCAGTCAGCCTAGAAGCATGTTTTTGGGGTGTGGGAGGAAACCGGAGCACCCGGAGAAAACCCACGCAAGCACGGGGAGAATGCGCAAACTCCCACAGACAGAGGCCCAAATCCATGTATCTGCACAGCAAACAGCGATTGTCACTGAGCTGTCACGTTACCTGTCTGTTGGTCCAGTTTAAGCGTATACTAATGACGTGAAGCACAAGGCAACTCTCGAAAACACATCCAAGAACTGCCCTTGCACGATCCACTGCATGTATACCCCTTGTTGGACAACAAGGTGGACCGAATCACCTGTGAACATAGAAATATAGAACATCACAGCGCAGTACAGACCTCCAGTGTTGTGTGAGCGATATCCAATGCCAGAATGAGGCTATCTGCTCCCTAAAATTTTGGATTGCTCCATGTGCCTCTCCAATAACCGCTTGAAAGTTCCTAAAATGTCCGACTTCACTGTCACAACAGGCAGTCTATTCCACACCCCAGTCACTCCTTGAGTAAAGATAAGTATAATAGTTTCAAAATCTTTCAGTATGCAGGCAGTTTGCCCAATCCCATCTCCTCAAGGTCTAAATCAGGCATAATAGTGACAAATTATCACCCCCTCCCCTCCACCCTCCCCCCAAACACCCTCTTCCCCTACTCGTCCCCCCAGTCCTCATGTCACCGCAGAGTAGGGGCAGCTTTGTACAATTGTAAGGTTCAGTGAGATTGATAATTCTGTAGGATTGTTACTGTAACTTTAAAAGTAGGCCTGGGGGGGGGGGTGACAGCAGTCATGTGACTGCTGCTGGAATCTGCCTGACAGTAAACCTCGGTGGTTCAATTGCTGGAGATTTGAAAATGATTCCCGATAGTTTTATTGAAAAGAAGGTGCAAGACGTTTATGCTTGGAGCCAAAGACAACAGTTCCTGTGTTCACAAGGTGTAAGCTCTAAGTTTCTGACAGTCCCAGGCAGGTGTTTTAAGCATGAAATTGTAAAAAAAAAATGTTGCTGTAAATTATTCCTTTGCTTCTCAAATAAAAGGTCAAAAATAAATTATTCATATTTCCATTTTGATGCAAAGTTCTTTTGCTGGGGAGGAGAAGTGAGATTAAGTATTTTAAGATCAGGTATGGCTCCCTTAAAAAACTCAGGTATATTACACCGCGACAGTGTTGCAATTTGCTCTGGTGTTGTCTGAAACCAACTGAGATGTAGAAAGCAACAAAAAAAAAACAGGATGAGTCAGGTCTGCACCTTGCAGAAAGAAAATGCTGACTATTATTCGTCATACAGAGTGTGGATGGGAGATTCTGCTCATTTTGACCAAGTTAGGAAGGAGTTATCTATATGTGCCTGTCACAGATGGGTTAGAAGTTACCAGGCTGGGAAAGTAGGAAGGAAGAAACAGACTAGAAGCTGGGAGCAATTGTGTGAAGTGTTTACGATGATACTTGAAACACACATACACATGCAGACTTGCACATTCCCATGCTTATGCACACACATGAATACATGTATAACACATGCATGCACACACACACACACCCATACCACACACAAACACACACACATCCCTGTTGTAGTGAAATAATACCTCTGAGATTGTTAGTGAGTCAAAATAAAGTGGCTTTTATTTCAAAGCCCTGGCTTTTATTCCAGAGCTTTGGGAGAACTGGTTTCTAAGAATGGACTACCAGACTTCTCATAGAACACAAACACAAGCGGGTATTTATACATCATGAGTTTTAGTAACAAATATGACATAAACTTCCAATTCCGGGCAGGGTCTCTGATCTTCCTTCTTCAATTCCCACACCTGTGACAGCGTCGGCATCTCTGTCCTTGAAATTATTTGTGCGATTATGGCTTCTGTCTTTGAAGTTACTTGGGTGATCGTGGCTTCCCAACAGCAGTTGTTTAACAATGTTCAATTAATATAAACAGGCTAGGCTTGCAATGTCTCAAAATAACCCTCATACCTGACCATTTGTCTTTATATTCACATCTGACCATCTATAATCACACCTGACCATTTGTCTTTATGAGAGTTAAAAAAATGAAAGACATGAACAACTAATTTACATTAATGCCAGGAGCAAATAAGCCCGGGAAGATCGGCCATGATGAAGGATTATGTTTGTGGTACATTCTAGGTACAAAACCCTTTCCCTCCTTCAAGGTACAAAATGCATTAGGGAAATAATGCAAAATGCATTAGGGAACTACTTCAGTTCCCCCCTAACCCATGGTCTTCCTTTAATGTGAAATCTGATAACAGAAGATTCACTGGGTTTTTTACATTTTGAAAGTCAGAGATTGAAATGGAGATGGCTGGGTCAGAATACAGAAATGGACAATAAAATCAACATTGTATTTCTTCAGTCTCTAAAACAGTCCTGTTGTGTCTGATAATATATGCCACATTGTTTGTGATAACAATACCAACACAAAATATTGTCAACATTGAGTACTTTCAAGGATTTGAGGCATTTATTATTGGGGCATATATTACTGACGCATATTGGAGTGGAGCAGAATCAACTTTTATTAAACTGCTCAGCAGCAAAGAATTCTACAAACACACCAATCAATGTGATGAATATTCCTTGGTTCAGAAGGTGTTAGGCAGCAAAGTTTTTTTTCTTCCTTAAGCAGCAGCTGGTCAAATCCATCACCATAGGCTGAGCCTCTATCAGTGAGCAATAGGGATGGCGAGATCTACTGCAAGCCTTAAGATAATGGTTTCAGCCCAAGTTTCCATACATAGCAGCAACACTGATAAATTCTTTCGGAAAGTCTATTCCTTAGTCTTCATAATAAGCCAGGGGACTTTGAGCGATGTAAGTACTGTGCATTCCTGGATGAAGAATCATTTTACAAGGTCTTCATAACTGTGTGTTAGAATTAATTTGTCCAATTTTTCTTTCCATCGGGAATCTTTGCATCTCACAATAAGTGGTGAGAAAAGTATTAGGGCCCACTTTGGGGCACTATGCAGAGTGTTTACAATAGTATCAGGTGCCACGTTGGTTAGATATAATTTAGTGTGTGCACAGTTAACTTTGGCTAGAAATATGTCAAGCAGATACCAGTCAACATAAACTGCTGATTTAATGCCAGTGCTGCTATTGGTCATATTGGTTAACAGCAATACAAAGCCAAAATTGTGTTTAAAGACCCTATTAATGTAATTTACCCTATCCTTCTTCAGTACTTCCTTTATATGCTTTAGTGCATTCATTATTGTAAACTGGAACACCTACAGAAGATGAAGTCATTGGTATTTCTTCCTCCTCGTCCTTGATCGATGCACTTGCCACAGTCCGGCTGTGGTCAAACAACATTTGAGTAGCACTATAGTCACAAAGATCAGCAAATAAACAAACAAGTAAATAAATAAACAAAAGAATATTTAGCTTCAATTAATATGTTCTTTCCCAATATTCCAATCCATCCTGTTGTCTATTTTTTCATCCAATCTTTATATTGTTGTTGAATGACTACTTTATTTTTAAAAGACTGTAATCAAGTTATTAAGTCTCTCATGCGTTGATAAACTGTTTCTTTTACATTTATTAATTCCCCTACCACAGTGATGATATCTGGTGGGAGATGTATTGCTCTATCTGTCATCAGTTCAAATGACATTAGTCCTGTTCCTCGAGATGGAGTGGCTCTTTGTCAAAATAAAATTGCAGGTAAAGCCTGTACCAAATTATTTCCTCCTTCTAATATGGCTTTAGCCAAAGCTGTTTTTTTCAATGTTCTGTTCATTTGTTCGCCCATCCCTGAGCTCAGTGGATGATATGATAAGTGAAATTTCTGTTTAATCCTTAACATTCTACACCTCTCAGAACTGTCTCACTGAAGTGAGTTCCCTGATCTGACTCCAACTGTAATTGCGAACCCCATCGAGATGTGGTTTCATTGGCTAATATCAAAGCCACAGTTTCAGCTGTTGCATCTTTACATGGAATGCTTCTATCCATCGAGAGGATTGATCAATAATTGCTAAACGATAACTTTTTGATTTGATTTGATTTATCACATGTATTAACACAGAGTGAAAAGTATTTTTTTCTTGCAGGTCATGCACAAAAAGCATACTATTCATAGAGAAGGAAATGAGCGAGTGCAGAATGTAGTGTTATAGTCATAGCTAGGGTGCAGAGATAGATCAACTTAGCGCAAGGTCAGTCCATTCAAAAGTCTGACAGCAGCAGGGAAGAAGCTGTCCTTGAGTCGGCTGGTACATGACCTCACACTTTTGTATCTTTTTCCTGATGGAAGAAGGTGGAAAAGAGAATGTCCAGGGTGCATGGGGTCCTTAATTATGCTGGCTGCTTTACCAATTCAGTAGAATGTGTAGATAGAGTCAATGAATGGGACGCTGTGATGGATTGGGCTTCATTCTCAACCTTTTGTAGTTCCTTGCAATTTTGGGCAGAGCAGGAACTAAACCAAGCTGTGATACAACTAGAAAGAATACTTTCTATGGTGCATCAATAAAAGATGGTGAGAGTCGTAACTGACGTGCTAAATTTCCTTAGTCTTCTGAGAAAGTAGAGGCATTGGTGGGCTTTCTTAATGATAGTGTCAGCATGGGGTGGGACCAGAACAGGTTGTTGGTGACCTAAAAACATGAAGCTCTTGACTCTTTTTACTTCATCCCGGTTGATGTAGAGAGGGGCATGTTCTCCTTTACGCTTCCTGATGATAATCTCCTTCGTTTTGTTGATACTGAGGGAGAGATTATTGTTGTTGCACCAGTTCACCAGATTCTCTGTATCATTTCTGTACTCTGTCTCATCATTGTTTAAGATCCGACCGACTTCGGTGGTGTCATCAGCAAAATCAAATTGGAGGAGAATTTAGCCACACAGTGATAGGTGTCTAAGGAGTATAGTGGGGGGCTGAGAACACAGCCTTGTGGGACCCCAGTGTTGAGGATGATTGTGGAAGAGATGTGGTTGCCTATCCTTACTGATTGTGGCCTGTGAGTTAGGAGGTTCAGGATCAGGTCACAGTGGGAAGTACTGAGATCCAGGCCATGGAGTTTGGAAATGAGTTTCATGAGAAAAATAGTGTTGAAGGCTGAGTCAATAATGTTTTCCCTTTCTTCTTTGGTAAAGGTCCTGTGAAGTCTATTTGTAAACTTTCTCATGGCCCCTTGGGTCTGGGTTGGTTTTCTATTTATATTTTGTAATGTTGTCCTGGTTGTACTTGAGCACACTGAATGCATTTTTGTAGAACTTGGCGATCATTTCTCCATATCCTTCCACCAGCAGCAATTCTTAGTAAATGTGGTGATTTTATCTCTGCCAGTGTGTGCTACTCCATGAAGTAAATTCATCAATGCTTGGTTTATTGTTTCCAGAGCTATGACTTTCTTATCTTTCCTCCATATTCCATCCCATTCTTTTTTCCTCCCAATTCTTCCATCTGTTTTTCTCTTCTTCTAAGACCTGTCCTCGAATCTGTTTTATGTCTAATACAGTGTCATCTCTGGTTTGTAAAGCAGCTATATCAATTAATTTAGTTTCCTCTAACTTTTGTTCCAATAATCTTTTAGCTGCTAAATCTGCATTGTAATTCTCTTCTTTGTCCTTTCTTGTGTTTCGGTTGTGTGCTTGAACTTTGATCACAGCTGCTTGTATTCCATCACTTTCTTGGCAAAAGATGTGGAATGATTTACTGAGATTTGGTAATACTAAAACTGGAGCTTTAGCTAGAATTGATTTTCTGTTAGTAAAACGTGTATTTCCTTGTCTTTGCACATTTCTTTTTCTCTACTATGCCTTCCTCCGTTGATCGAATCTTGCAGCAGTTTAGAACATAGAACATAGAACATAGAACATTACAGCACAGAACAGGCCCTTCGGCCTTCGATGTTGCGCCGACCAATATAAAAAGCAATGCCCCTCCAAACTAAACCATTCCCTTCTCTTCCATATACTTATCAACTAACCTCTTAAACGCCACCAAACTTGGCGCATCTACAACTGCTGCAGGCAGGGCATTCCACTCCCGAACCACCCTTTGGGTAAAGAACCTGCCTCTGATATCCGTCCTATAACTATCACCCCTTAATTTAAAGCTGTGTCCCCTCGTGCTAGCTTTCTCCATCCTAGGAAAAAGGCTATCACTGTCCACCCTATCTAAACCTCTAATCATCTTATATGTTTCGATAAGGTCCCCTCTTAGCCGCCTCCTTTCTAACGAAAACAACCTCAAATCCCTCAGCCTCTCTTCATAAGACCTGCCCTCCATACCAGGCAACATCCTGGTAAACCTCCTCTGTACCCTCTCCAATGCCTCCACATCTTTCTTATAATGTGGGGACCAGAACTGCACACAATACTCCAAGTGCGGCCGCACTAGAGTTTTGTACAGTTGCAACATGACGTTGCGGCTCCGAAATTCAATCCCCCTACCAATAAAAGCTAAGACTCCATATGCCTTCTTAACAACCTTCTCGACTTGACTGCCTACTTTCAGGGATCTATGCACATACACACCAAGATCCCTCTGTTCATCAAGACTACTAAGAATCCTACCATTAGCCCTATACTCTACACATTTATTATTCCTGCCATAGTGCATTACCTCACACTTTTCCACATTAAACTCCATTTGCCACCTCTCGGCCCAGCTCTGCAACTTGTCCAAGTCCCTCTGCAAACTATAACACCCCTCTTCACTATCTACCACTCCACCGACTTTAGTGTCATAAAAGTGTCATGTTTTGCTAGTATCGCATAATTTTTCACAAAATTCTGACAATAATTGAACAATCATAACACTTGTCTCATTCCTTTCAGTGTGTATGGTTGTGGTAAACCTTCTTTCAATCTTCTGGAATTTCTTTACTGCCTTGTGAAGCAATCAAAACATCATCTATATTTTGTAGAATGGTAGTTCCTGCACATTTAATAGGCTCAGTTATTTGTGCCACGTGTTTGTGAAAAATAGTTGGAGTATTGTGAAGTCTTTGTGGTAGACAAGTCCAAATTTATTGTTGATTTCCCACTGTGAAGGCAAATTTGTACAGATGTTCTTTTGCTATTGAAATGAGCCAAAATCCATTTAATACAGTAAAAAACTTTTGATCTGTCCCAATTCTGTTTAGATTGCTAGCTGGATTTACAACTATTGAGTGTGCCCATGTTGCATATCTGTTTAGAAATGTGTAATTCTCAGCTAACCTATATCTTCTGTCTGTTTTTTTTCCTAATCGGCCATATAAGTATGTTAGTAGAAGACATTGTCTTTGTCACTACTCCGTGTTTTTCCAACTGCATGATAACGCATCTAACAGCTTGGACTTCTCCCAGAATCTTTTCTGGTGGAACATTTAAACATAGAACATAGAACATTACAGCGCAGTACAGGCCCTTCAGCCCTCGATGTTGCACTGACCAGTGGAAGCAATCTAATGACCCTCTAACTTAAACTATTCCAATGTTTCCATATGCCTATCCACTGACCATTTGAACGCCCTTAAAGTTGGCGAGTCCACAACTGCTGGCAGGGCATTCTATGCCCTTACTACCCTCTGAGTAAAGAGCCTACCTCTGACATCCGTCCTATAACTACCACCCCTTAATTTAAAGCTATGTCCCCTCGTGTTAGCCATCACCATCTGAGGAAAAACTTCCACAAACGTATTTATTTCCAGCCCAAATTCAAGGATATTATGCAGGCTTTTTTTTTTTCCCAGATTGATCCCTTTTCCCAATCTGTTTGAAATACTGCTACCCAAGAAAAGCTTTTTCCTTATTTATTCTGTTTGAATATGTGGTGCCATTTGATGTTTCCTGGTCTGATATCAATTATCACCCCTAACTAGCCAGTAACCCTATCCCCAGAATGCTTCCTTCTTTGTTTTGACATATTCAGATTTGATTTTTTTTTTAATTGTTGGTATACTGAGCAGAGTGACTTTAACTCCACCAGTAACTTCATTGTTTGATCAATAGTTGGTAAATTCAACTATTGTCTTTGTATCAATTAATTTGATATAATTCTGTTCTTCTAGCGCTATCTCTATATAAATCGAGAAATCCACATCACCATCAGACTACAAGGGTGCCAATTACCATTTTGCAGTTAACAATTTATGAAGTTTCTCTGCTGTGAAACTGACTTCCAAAACATAATGAAATTTTTGAAACAGAAATCAAACCGTTCAATTTGATTCCAGGTAGTAACTTATTTTGATTATTCATTCTTCATCTCAAATAACATCATTACATTAAAGTAGCTTGCTTTAACACATTCTTCCTATATTAGTGATATAAGCTTTGTAATGTCAATTAATCACACTGTTTATTTCCTTCAATGCTTATTTATTCTCCTGAATTAATTCTCTTTTGAGCCCAATCTGTTATATCTGTTGTGATTTTTTTTTCCTATACTTAAAATTTATATCTAAATGTACTTTGCAATTTGACGACTTATCTCATTCTCATGATTTGTTTGCTGATTTTAAACTTCCACACCTCACAATCTAATCAAAATGCTGGTCACTGCCATTGTTGAATAGTCATAATTTAGTTGGTGCAGTTCTCATGAAATATCCAATAGCGGCAAATGTAAACTTCACACTTGCCCATCCACTCTATTTCGTGTAATTTCCACTAAACATTCTCCCCCCTTCCTATTATATTTTGATTTGAATTAACAATTCATAGTATTGCTGCCAATTTTAAAACACAAAGATTGATCCTGTTCAGAACTGAATGTGAAAACTTTCTGCTTGTCTCAAACTTCACTTGTTTACAGAAAGTTTTGGCAATGTTCCCTTTCTCACAGAAGCATTTTTGACCTTGAAACTGCATCTTTTTAAACCCAACTTTTTTAAAGATGACTTCTTTTTCAATATAATCTTTTTTACAAATTCTGCATTATTAAATTACCATATAACTTATCTATTTTTTTCTTTAAGTTGTAACTTCTACATTTTACAACTTCTTGATCTATTGACTATAATTTAATTCTCCAGTATTTTTACTGGGTCTGTTTTAAACGTGGTACAGTTGTCTCAGTGAAACTAATTTCCTTTACCTTAGTTTCCTGTTTTACGTGCCTTTTACTACTTCTATAAAATCAGCACACCTTTGTGGGACCTGCTGTATGTGGGTAAGTTCTTTTCCCTACCCCCACTTTGCACCAATACCCTTAAAACTCTATATAATCATTGCACCCTTGTGGGACCTGCTGTAAGTGGATAGAATGTTTTTCTCTATCCACATTTCTGCACCAATATATATATATTTTTTGCCTTTGTAATACACAAAGTGTCTGGATGCCTGACAGATCTGGTGATTCATAGAACATAGAACATTACAGCACAGAACAGGCCCTTCGGCCTTCGATGTTGCGCCGACCAATATAAAAAGCAATGCCCTCCAAACTAAACCATTCCCTTCTCTTCCATATACTTATCAACTAACCTCTTAAACGCCACCAAACTTGGCGCATCTACAACTGCTGCAGGCAAAGTACTTCCCCCTCTATTAAAAAAGATGAGCGTATAAAGTATGTATTCACCGTTCCAGTGTTCAACCAGTCATTGACTCCAAGATCATCCCATCCTCGACACCAAATTGATGTGGGAAAATTTTTCCATGTGGCCTGATTAATTTAAAGACTAAATCTTTTCATTAAACATTTCATTTCACAAAGGCAAAAAAAGTTTATTCAGTTCAATGAAATTTTTCAATTAAACCAATTTTATTGAAAAGTTGAAGTGTTACAGTCAAAAACATCACAAATTAACAATATTCAGACAAACATTCAATTAAGACAAGACAAATCTCATTTTGGTTAAAATGGGAGATCAATGGTTTTACCTACTCAGCTAATGACCGAGCAGATTTTCATAAAAGATCATAGATTTGTGAAATAGTTATGCTTTTTGTTATCAGATTAATAAGCCCAGCACTTAATTAAAAACAATTTCATTCATTCACTGATCTGTTAATCTAATGATGGCATGTCCTTCAATCAATTATTTTTTGACACCTTCAGACATAAATTTATCATTTGTTTGATCATTTTATGGAAGTTCACTCCCAAAAATGGCTTCTTATGATTCAACCTTTCTCTAACCAGTTTAAATCGGCTCTAATATCAAATGAAGATGTCTTTATCTTTTAGTATTATCATCCAGCCTGTGTAATTAACTTTGTTACATAATTTATGCCTGACTTGTGCTGATATCTTCTACAAATACATCATTTATTTTACTGGCATGTTACAAATTCATTTCTTAGAGACGTGATTAAGATGTTACTTAAATACGTTGCATTATTCTCAAACCACACGTTATAACATTAGTTGCTAATTGTCCTCATGTGGGGTATTTAGAATTCTCAACTATAGCAGCCACTTTGGAACTGGCACTGCTGAACCGTGGAAATGACCATCTGCAGTCAGAGGTACAATGCTGGAGGGAGGTGACTTGGTGCATCATGTCTGCACTGGGTCTCTGAATGAGCAATTCACTTGGTGCCACTCTCCTGCAATCTCCTCATATCTCAGTAATCCTGCACATTCTTCCTGTTTAGATAACTGTCTAATTCCCTCTGGAATACATCAGTTGACTCTGCCTCCATCACACTGTCAGGCATGCATTTGAACCTTAAACTTTCACTGCACGCTAAAGTTTATCCTTTTGTTTCTTTTACTCCCTCCCGATAGATTATTCGAAGGGATCATCTACAACTTTCAGGTTAGTTATTCGTTGATTTTATGTGGCTATTGCTATAATACTGAAGTGCTGGTGCTTTCTGGAGCTGTTTAAAGTTACCAAAACCTGCAGGAAGTAACATGGTAGATGCTGGAAATCTTCTTGTGCTGACTTTGACCTTTTAAACAAAGGCATTGCTTCTAGACACAGGTGCAGGAATGGTCTTCTTCTTGAAATTGAGCATTATTTGGAGATACAACAGCAGCCACACAAGAGCAAGTCACTGGAAATGGGAGAGAAGTTGATAAGAGAAAGAGATCATACCCACCTAGGATTTTTAGGGAGAGTTTATTAATATATATATAGCTTCCAATACATGCAGACACAGTACACTGCCATTTGGGCTTTGCAGTATTAAACATTTGTGTTTAATGGAAGTTTTATACATTAATGCACAGAGTCCTGTTCTTTGCAGACAGAAAGAACATGTACACACATTATGCCTGTTTCAGCTGAACAAAATAAGTGATGCCCATTCACTGGTCCCTCTCTCATTGCAATGCCTTGACTAATCAGAATCAGTTTCAAACAATGCTTGGCAGCTAACTGTTAGTCAATGTCTATTATTCATGGCAACACCTATACCAATGAGAATCCATTTGCCAAACGATCAACTATCTCTTTTCATACAGAACAGTTGCTTCCCCAACATTGGTATTCTTGCCATTGTTCTGATGATTACAAGACAAAAAGCTTTGACAAAATATCAAATTTCAGTAAGGCATTTGACACAGTCCCTCATGGGAGGTTAGTTGAGAAGGTCAAGGCTCATGGGATACAAGGACAGGTAGCTAGATGGATAAGTAACTGGCTTAGTAATAGGAGTAAAGTTTTACAAAACCAATTTTAAATCCAACCAATTTATTTGATAGTAAATTTGTGAGCCTTCGACACTCTGTGTCTTCGTCAGGCAACTGCAGTGTTCTGATCTGCAATAGCACTCGTATCCACACAGACAGTCACAGATTGCTGATTAGAATGCGAATCCTTACATCTAACCTGCTATTCAAGTGTTAAAGTGGCTAACAATGTGTGTGAAGGGAATCCTGTGCATTGGTTAGAGAATTGTGTATTTTCTCCAGACAGCACAGTATGTGAGGTTTTTTGCTAACCCAGGCAAGTTACAGGGGTTACAGATAGTGTGTCATGAAGCCAAGATCTCTGTTAAGACTGTCCTCATGTGTGCGGCACTTGGCTATCAGTCTCTGCTCAGCAACTCTGCGCTGTCATGTGTCACGAAGACCCCTTGAAGAACATTTACCCGCAGGTCGGAGGCCGAATGCCCATGACTGTTGAAGTGTTCGCCCACAGGAAGGGAACTGTTTTGCCTGGTGATTGTTGAGCGATGCTCATTCATCCGCTGTTGTAGTGTCTGCATGGTCTCCCCAATGTACCATGCTTCGGGACATCCTTCCTTGCAACGTATCAGGCAGACAACGTTGGCTGAGTTGCAAGAATATGTACCGTGTACCTGGTGAATGGTATCCTCACCTTTGATGATGTCGTGAGGATAAACGTGAGGATACCATTCACCAGGTACATGGTACATACTCTTGCAACTCGGCCAACATTCTCTACCTAATACGTTGCAAGAAAGGATGTCCCGAAGCATGGTACATTGGGGAGACCATGCAGACACTACGACAACGGATGAATGAGCATCGCTCAACAATCACCAGGCAAAACAGTTCCCTTCCTGTGGGCGAACACTTCAGCAGTCATGGGCATTCGGCCTCCGACCTGCGGGTAAATGTTCTTCAAGGGGGCCTTCGGGACACACGACAGTGCAGAGTCGCTGAGCAGAGACTGATAGCCAAGTTCCACACACATGAAGATGGTCTTAACAGGGACTTGGCTTCACGACACACTATCTGTAACCCTCGTAACTTGCCTGGGTTAACAAAAAACCCCACTTACTGTGCTGTCTGGAAAAAATACACAATTCTTTAACCAATGCCCTGGATTCCCTTCACACACATTGTTAGCCACTTTAACACTTGAATAGCAGGTTAGATGTAAGGATTCACATTCTAATCAGCAATCTGTGACTGTCTGTGTTGATATGTGTGCTATTGCAGACCAGAACACTGCATTTGCCTGACGAAGACATAGAGTGTCAAAAGCTCGCAAATTTACTATCAAATAAATTGGTTGGATTTAAAATTGGTGTTGTAAAACTTTACTGAGTTTACCCCAGTCCAACGCCGGCATCTCTACATCATTAGTAATAGAAGACAGAGAGTAATAGTGGAACGGTGTTTTTCTAGCTGGAGGTCGGTCACTAGTGGTGTGCCGCAAGGCTCGGTGCTGGGACCTCTTCTATTTGTAATATATATGAATGACTTGGAAGAGGGAGTAAGTGGAGTGATCAGCAAGTTTGCAGACGACACAAAGATGGCTGGACTTGCGGATAGTGAGGAGCATTGTCAGGCGATGCAGCAGGACATAGATAGGCTGGTAGCTTGGGCAGACAGATGGCGGATGGAATTCAATCCTGATGAATGTAATGTGATGCATCTTCGGAGAAAGAATGTAGTGGGGAGGTATATGATAAAGGGTAGACCTATTAAGAGTATAGAAACAGAGAGGGACCTGGGGGTGCATGTGAACAAGTCTCTGAAGGTGGCAGAGCAGGTGGAGAAGGTTGTGAAGAAAGCATATGGTGTGTTAGCCTTTATAGGAAGGGGTATAGAGTCAAAGAACTGGTCTTTAATGTTGCAGTTGAATAAAACGTTGGTTAGACCTCATTTGGAATACTGCGTCCAGTTCTGGTCGTCTTACTACCGGAAGGACGTGGAGACTCTGGAGAGAGTACAGAGGAGGTTTACCAGGATGCTGCCTGGTATGGAAGGTCTGAGTTACGAGGAGAGGTTAGGCAAATTGGGACTGTTTTCCTTAGAAAGACGTAGGCTTAGAGGAGATTTAATAGAGCTGTACAAGATTATGAGGGGTACAGATAGAGTAAACAGGGTTAAGCTTTTTCCTAGGATGGATGCAATCTGAAACAAAAATGGAAAAGGCCGGAAAATCTCAGCAGGTCTGACAGCATCTGTGAGAATAGAGCCAATGTTTTGAGTCCAGATGACCCTTCATCAGAGCTGGCAGCAATTTGAGCTGGCACTACAGCAAGTTAATCTTACATAACTGCAGACCTTCAGTGGAATTCACTTGTTTGGGAATGAAAGCTGAGGCATTGCATATCAGATGTAATGTTACAGTTGAACACATGGTTGTACAAATAGACATAGACACCACTTCCACACCGGAAAAGACATGCATTAAGATCTGTACAAAACACCGTGCCAAGTTGCTGCTGGACTCCTCCATGCTCCTTGACAAGGGCTACAGGTGATTTGGCAGGCTTGCCAATGCACTAAGTGTTTTGTTGCCTTTTTTTGCAGCCTTCCCATTACAGTTCTCGGTGGAGTCCTCTGCAGCAGAACTCATGTGATTTCCTTTAGAAAGTTGAAGTGAGAAATAAAGAATTAAATAAAAAAAATGGATAGGGAATCAGCTGCACTGAAGATTTGAGAATGCAGATTAGCCTGTGATTGGGATGAAACAAATACTTTGTAAAGCAAAGTGGAAACTGGCAGTCTAGTGACCTAGATCACAGCCATTGCTTTGCAGATACATGGCAAAGCCACCAACTGCAAATTCCTCTACAAGCCACTCACCATTCTAACTTGGAAATATACTGCCACTCCTTCCCAGTTGCTGATTAAAATCCTGGAATTCCCTCCCGAATGGCATTGTTGGTCAACCCATAGAACATGAATTGCAACGATTCAAGAAGGCAGCTCATCACCATCTTTGCAAGGGCAACTCGGGATGGGCAATAAATGCTGGCCAGCCAGCGACATTCATGTTCCGCAATTGAATAACAAAAAATTAAAATGAACAATTAATCAATTGTTTTAGTTTATTTATTAGTGTCACAGAAAGGCTTACATTAGCATTGCAATGAAGTTACTGCGAAAGTCACCACACTCCGCTACCTGTGCAAGTCCACTGAGGGAGAATTGGCCAATGCACCAAACCAGAACATATTTTGGATGATGGGAGGGAACCAGAGCAATTGGAAAAAAACCATGCAGACACGGGCAGAATGTGCAACCACACAGGGACACTGACCCAAGACGGGAATCAAACCCGGGTCTCTGGTGCTGTGCAGTAGCAGTGCTAACCACTGTGACACCATGCTGCTGTTTATGGAGAAATGATTCAAACTGCCAAGTATACAAGTGTTTCCTTAATGTCACTTTTCTCTGAAACGTCTCGCTGTAACTTTTAAACTTTTCCTTCTCATTCCAAATTCTCCAACTAGTTCCTTTCTTGCATACCCTCTCTGCTCCCTCAGTATCCTGAATTTGCTGGAGCTTTTTAATCGTTGCTTTTGTAATACTCAGCATGATGAAATTTTACCACTGACGGCATGTTTCACAAAAAATATATACTTTTCAACATTGCAAAGGGCATTGTGGTTTGAAAAGGTTATATTTTATAGAGGAATATTACTATCATAAAACTCCTCACAGACTTTACAAGCTCTTGTATCTCAAAACTTATTAGTCAAGGTTGCAGCTTACCTTGGGGCTGCAGAGGCATAGCGGGTTAACTGTGGATTGACCAAAAAGTGAGTGAAGATAACTGAACAAACATGTGTTTATACCTGTGCAAAGGAGTAAGCCAGCAATAAACAGTCACAGTCAGCAAGAATAGAATTTGCCTTAGACAGAGGGGCTTAGAGGATGAACGCATTGAAGAGGAAAAGAGCCAAAATGGTATGATGGTGCTTGGAGACGCAGTTATTATTTTTTAAAAATCTCCTCTGACATTTGCAATACTATTACGGTAAGTATACTATTTCTGTAGATATAGATATGGTCAAATCCTTGAAAGGGATTGTAAACTGAAGTCAAATTGCACCTCTGTGAAATAGATTCTGTCCGTCAAACCCGTGAACATTGGCCAATTGAGAAATAAACATGAGACATGCACAAAGCTTTATGAAGGTGCATTGTGAGTAAAATTCCACACAATGGCCTTGCACTGCTTTGCAAATAAAAGCAAATACTGACTGATTGCACCCTGATCTTCGAATCGCCTGAGGAATCGAGCATTTCACTCAGTGTCTTCTTCACACTCTGTAGAAGTGTCTTCTCACACTCAGCATGGTTTCGTGAAGGGTAGGTCATGCCTTACTAACCTCATTGAGTTTTTTGAGAAAGTGACCAGAGAGGTGGATGGGGGTAAGGCGGTTGATGTAGTATATATGGACTTTAGTAAGGCTGTTGATAAGGTGGCCCATGGAAGACTTCTACAGAAAATGCAGATGTGTGGAATAGAGGGTGATTTTGCTAATTGGATTAGGAATTGGCTGGCAGATAGAAGACAGAGGGTGGTGGTTGATGGGAGATATTCATCGTGGGGTTCGGTGACGAGTGGTGTGCCTCAGGGGTCTGTTTGGGGGCCCCTGCTGTTTGTAATTTTTATAAATGATCTGGATGAGGGTATTGAGGGATGGATCAGTAAATTTGCAGATGATACTAAAGTTGGTGGTGTGGTAGATAGTGAAGAGGGGTGTCTTAGTTTACAGAGTGACTTGGACAAGTTGCAGAGCTGGGCCGAGAGGTGGCAAATGGAGTTTAATGGGGAAAAGTGTGAGGTAATGCACTTTGGCAGGAACAATAAATGTGTAGAGTATAGGGCTAATGCTAGGGCTCTTAATAGTGTTGAGGAACAGAAGGATCTTGGTGTATGTGTCAATAGATCCCTGAAAGTAGGCAGTCAAGTGGATAAAGTTGTTAAGAAGGCATATGGAGTCTTCGCTTTTATTGGTAGGGGGATTGAATTTAGGAGCCGCAGCATCATGTTGCAACTGTACAAAACTCTAGTGCGGCCGCACTTGGAGTATTGTGTGCAGTTCTGGTCTCCACATTATAAGAAAGATGTTGAGGCATTGGAGAGGGTACAGAGGAGGTTTACCAGGATGTTGCCTGGTATGGAGGGCAGGTCCTATGAAGAGAGGTTGAAGGCTTTGAGGTTGTTTTCGTTAGAAAGGAGGCGGCTAAGAGGGGATCTTATTGAAGCATATAAGATGATTAGATGTTTAGATAGGGTGGACAGTTGATAGCCTTTTTCCTAGGATGGAGAAAGCTAGCACGAGGGGACACAGCTTTAAATTAAGGGGTATGAGTTATAGGACGGATATCATAGGTAGGTTCTTTACTCAAAGAGTGATTAGGGAGTGGAATGCCCTGCCTGCAGCTGTTGTAGATGCGCCAAGTTTGGTGTCGTTTAAGAGGTTAGTTGATAAGTATATGGATGAGAAGGGAATGGTTTAGTTAGGAGGGGCATTACTTTTTATTTTGGTCGGCACAACATCGAAGGCCGAAGGGCCTGTTCTGTGCTGTATTGTTCTATGTTCTATGTTCTATGTTCTACATTCACAAGAACCATCCTCACCTCCGCCAAGTTTCAGTCAAGTCTATAAAAATTGATATCCTTTAGGGGTATCAACTGCCATTTTTCTATTTTCATTCAAGGCATTGATGGGTTATATTGTTCATAAATGTTCAACACACAAACTGACTTTACATAAAATTTACTACATTGAAACAAGCCAATGATCATGCTTGACACAAACCCACTCCCAACTCACTCTATCACAATATCCCCTCATCCTTTCTCCATCCTTCCCTTATCTGGTTCTTCTTTGACCATATCTATGCTATAGGCCTTTATTGTGCATTCTCACCATTTTTTGTGTAGGACTTTCATTACTTTGTGGCATTGGTTAGGAGTTTTCTCACACTCCCTCATCTCCAGAAGAACTCTATGAACTGTATTTTCCAATTCCCCCTCCCAGGGGCAAGTTTTCCAGTGGCAGGGATCCCACCAATATCTCGATATAAGCCCACCAATGCCTCTACTTCCTCAGAAGGTTAAGATAATTTGGCATGTCTGCCAAAACTCTCACCAATTTTTACAGGTGGGGCAAGATGGTGGCACATTGGTTAGCATTGCTGCCTCACAGCAATGGGGACTCATGTTTGATTCCCAGCTCGGGCCGCTAACAGTGCAGAGTTTGCACGTGTTCTCCACGTCTGCGTTTCCTTCCACACTCCAAAGATGTATGAGTTAGATTGGCTGATCATGCTAAATTGACCCTAGTGTGGGCCTGGATGGGATTGTGGCCCAGTGCAGACTCAATGGGCCAAATGGCCTCCTTCTGCATGTATGAATTCAGTGGATTGTATGATTCCGCCCTATAACTCTATGGCAGAAGTGTTTAACAATTCTCCTGAAAGACAGCTTCACTGACAGTGCTGCCCTCTCTCACTGTGATACCAGGTTGCGATTAAGATCACTGGAGTGGGATTTGAAACCAAAGTATTTTTGTTCAGAGTGGGAGGTTAAGAGCTTGGCCACATTGGATCAGTGAAGAGGATTTTTACAGGTAACTCAATGGATTGTGCCCGTTTTTGATACCATAAACATCCTCTCTTTTATCTTGGTGATGAATACAAACAAAAAAGGTGTTAGCACAAAAAATGCCTTACAACAGGCTGAGTGATTCTTTCTGACAGTGAAAACATCAGGCATCATATGAATTTACATTCTTCAACAGTTTCAGTTGGAAGAATGATGGGAAACATCATTTCTATTAAAATTTGTTACTTTCACAGGCAATTTGACTTCTGTTTGAAAGAATTGGATATAACACTGAGATTGTGTTTTCTAAATGGAGTTCTGAAGCCGATTGCATTAAAATGTAAATGAGATGTCAATTATCCTCTATAATTTGAATACAACGGGTGTATTTGCTACTTGTATGTGCTTCAGATGGTGTCCCATGCAGTGCATAGCAGCAGCTGGCTCATTCTTCCTGTAGCCATTACTAAAAATGAATCTGTTATTAAAACATTCGAACATGCTCTCTGACATGGGCTGCTCCAAAGAGTGAGCCACACTTTCATTAGTGTGACAGCACATTTCACATTAATGGATCTGAAATTTAAAAGAGAACTTGAAGGGAACAGATTTTGCAGGGCTATAGGGAAAGTTGGACTGCTCCACCAAAGAGCCAGCAGAAACATGACGGGCTGAATGGTCTCGTCTTGTACTCATCCACTGCAGAAAATGTCTGGGTGGAAATGACTGTATTAGTATTTATCAAAATGATATCAAAGTTCTAAATAAAGATCAAAAGCCTTGGGATGTCCCTGGGCATCAATTGATTCCTATGAACCTTCCAACATATTTTATGGATCACTTGTCTTACTTCTGAGCTTCTGGGCATTCCGTAAATATCTGACTAAGTTGTGCATGTTTATTGATGTCTTTTATTTTAATTCACAGGTTATTCAGTCCGCCTTGTTGTCCAACAAGGGGCATACATGCGGTGGGTTGTGCAAGAGCTGCTCTTGGATGTTGCTTCGAGAGTTGCCTCGTGCTTCACGTCGTTAGTGTACGCTTAAACTGGACCAACTGACGGGCAACACGACAGCTCAGTGACTATCATTGTTTGCTGTGCAGATACATGGATTTGGACCAGTGTCTGTGGGAGTTTGCACATTCTCCCCGTGCTTGCGTGGGTTTTCTCTGGATGCTCCGGTTTCCTCCCACACCCCAAAAAACGTGCTATTAGGCTGATTGGTGTAACAAATTATCCTTAAATTAGTTTTCCCTCAATCTTCCCCAATAGGTGTGGACAAAGGTCATAGGTAGAAGAGAGCACTCACAATGTTAAGATGGTGGCATAGGCTCGTTGGGCCGAAGGGCCTGTTTCTCATGCTGTATTCTTCTTTGTTCTTTGTTTTTTGTGTTCTCAGTCCACTATTTTAACTGAGGCACTCATCGTAAGTAGATTGATACTTCCATTAAAGAGCACACAATGGAAATCAATAAGGAAGTGTCAAGCAATATCATCATTGCCAATCATTTCTAACTTATGCCATTTTATGGGTGTTAAATGTTGAAGTCTTCAAAGGTGTCATGATCTGAGATTGTTTCTGCTCTTGTTTCTGCCTGGGAAGGTGCCAGGAGCAGGTTGGCTCACATCCTTTAAAACATCCAGTTGCCTCACATCTGGATGAGAACTTGGCACATCATTGCATTCAGGGCTATGGGCCAAATGCTGGCTGATGGGATTAGGTGGGAGTTTGTCATGAAGACTCAATGGCCTGAAGGCCCTCTTCTGCACTGTATGATTCTACAATTCTTATGTCTAATATCATAGTCAAGGATGAGCCATAGTCTAACGTCAACGACTTTTCAGGCAGGAACATGAAATCTTAAACTTTAAAATGTTCTTTACAAAGAAGCAATTAGATTAATCGGTCCACTTAAAAAAAAGCTGTTGGTTTAGATTTTAATTACAAGTAATTTTGACATCATCGGTGCTGACTTTATAAAGTGAATTGGACAGCAATTTTTGACACTCGCAATGTATGCACTGAAATATCGAGTGAGAATTCTCACAACACTAGCTAAAGTCAACAGGTTTATTTGGTGATAAATGCCACTAGCTTTCGAAATGCTGTTCCTTCGTCAGGTAAGTGAAGAGTCCTGATTGCAAGCAGGGCATATAAAGGCACACACAGTTTACAGAATACTGATTAGGATGCAAGTCTTTATAGTTAACCTGCTATTCAAGTCTTAAAAGTGCAGACAATGTGAATGGAGATAGTACTAAGCATAGGTTAAAGAGATGTGTATTGTCTCCAGACAGGATGGTAAGTGAGATGTTGCAAGTTCAGGCAAGTGATGGGGGTTACAGATAGTGTAATATGAATTTAAGATCCCAGATGAGGGATCCTCATGTGTGTGAGAGTTGGCTATCAGTTTCTGCTCAGCGACTCTGCGCTGTTGTATGTCATGAAGGTTGCCTTGGAGAACGTTCACCCAAAGATCAGAGGCTGAATGCCTGTGACCGCTGAAGTGTGCGCCAACAGGAAGGGAACATTCTTGCCAGGTGATTGTCGAGCAGTGTTCGTTCATCCGTTGTCGTAGCGTCTGCATGGTGTCCTCAATGTACCATGTCTCGGGACACCCTTTCCTGCAACGTATTAGGTAGACAACTTTGGCTGAGTTGCAAGAGTATGTACCCAGTACCTGGTGGATGGTGTTCTCATGTGAGATGATGACATTCATGTTGATGATTCGAAATGTCTTGCAGAGTTTGCTGTGGCAGGGTTGTGTGGTGCCGTGGTCACTGTTCTCCTGAAGGGTGGGTAGTTTGCTGCGAACAATGGTCTTGGGTGGTGGGGGTATGGAATGCGCTGCCAAGTAAAGTGGTGGAGGCAGGTACTCTGGAGTAATTTAAGAAATACTTAGATGGGCATATGAACAGAATGGGAATGGAGGGGTATAGAAAACTGATTTAAAATAGGGATCATGAACCTTGGGAGTCCCTGGGAAGTGTGTAAATAGATGATGATATTGATGTACTTGTTTTTATCCTACAGGTGCTTTGGTCCACCTTGTTGTCTAACGAGGGGCATACACGCGATGGGTCGTGAGAGGGCTGCTCTTGGATTTTTTTTTCGAGAGTATCCTAGTGCTTCACGTTGTTAGTGTACTCTTGACCTGGACCATTTGATGGGCAACACGACAGCTCAGTGACTATCGCTGTGCTGTGCAGATACATGGATTTGGGCCTGTGTCTGTGGGAGTTTGCGCATTCTCCCCAAGCTTGCGTGGGTTTTCTCCGGGTGCTCCGGTTTCCTCCCAAATCCCAAAGATGTGCTCTTAGGCTAATTGGCAAAACAAATTCTCCCTAAATTGTCTCAAATTTGGTTTTTAATCCATAGATCTACAAACATAGACAGGAATCATGGGTAGAGATGGGAACATCGGGGTGGCGGCGCGGGCTCGCTGGGCCGAAGGGCCTGTTCCCCGAGCTGTTTTGTTCTTTGTTCTTTGTTTGATGTTGTGTGGTTGTTTGAAGGCAAGAAGTGGGTGTGGAAATGGCCTTGGCGAGATGATGGTCTTCATCAATGACATGTTGAAGACCCCGGAGAAGATATCATAGTCATATCCTGTTCTTGTGAGGAATATCGAATATCAAAACTATTGAAACATAGAAAATAGAAGCAGGAATAGGTCATTTGACTTTTCAAGCCTCCTCAGTGAATCATTATGATCATAGCTGATCATCAAATTCAATTTCTAATCCCACCTTCTCCCCATATCCTTTGATCCCTTTCAACGCGAGAGCAATATCTAATTTCGTCTTGAAATCAGACAATGTTTTGGCTTCAACAACTTTGTGGTAGTGAATTTCACACCTTCACCACTCGCTGGGTGAAGAAATTACCCCTCACCTCAGTTCTAAAAGGTTTACTCCTTATCCTCAAACTATGACCCCTTAGTTCTGGACTCCCCTACTATTGGAAACATTCTTTCTGAGTCTAACTGTCTAACCCTGTTGGAATTTTATGATTTCTATGAGATCTCCTCTCACTCTTCCAAATTCCAGTGAATATAATCCAAACTGACTTAGTCTCTCTTCAAGTGACAAATGGGTGGCACAGTAGCACAGTGGTTAGCACAGCTGCTTCATGGCACCAGGGACCCATGTTTGATTCTCAGATTAGGTCTCTGTCTGTGTGGGATTTGTTCATTCTCCTTGCATCTGCATGGTATTCCTCCTGGTTCCTCCCACATTCTGAAAGATGTGCTGGTTAGGTGCATTGATCCAACAGGTGCCTTGTGGTGACCAGGGGAATTTCACAGGAACTTCATTGCAGTGCCAATGTAAGCCTTACTTGTGACTGATAAATAAAACTTTAACTTTTAAACCTGCTATTCCATGAATCAGCCTGGTAAACCTTTGTTGTACTCCCTCTATAGCAAGGATATCCTTCCTCAGGTAAGGACATCAAAACTGCACACAATATTCCAGCTGTGGCTTCACCAACACTCTATACAATGGCAAATATGTCTCCAATTTTTGGATCAAACATAGCGCAAAGAAAGATGGTTGTGATTATTGGAGGTCAAATGCATCAGTTCCAGAATATCACCGCAGGAATTCCTCAGGTTAGTATCTGAGGTCCAACCATCTTTAGCTACTTCATCAATGACCTTTCCTCTAGCATTGCAAAGAACAACACAGCACAGGATACAGGCCCTTCGGCCCAATAAGCTCGCACCGCCATTTTAACATTGTGAGTGCTCTCTTCTACCTATGACATTTCTCTACGCCTATTGGATTCCACAATAAAGGAATTATAACCAGATTGAGGGATGCCTAATTTAGGGACATAAGATCAGAACTGGGGACGTTCACTCATAACTTCAATGTTCTATAACATAAATCACTCTTCAGATAATGAAGCAATCTGTATTTGCATAAAATAAGACGGAGAGAAACATTTGGATTGGGGTCGACAGGTGGCAAGCACAATTTGTATCATGCAAAAACTCTGGTAAGTGATAATCTACAACACAAGAGAATCTGAATGTCTCTGCTTTATATTATTACCGACACTGAATTTCCTACCAAGACCGTGCTAGGAGGTATTAACATTTAAGATAGTCTTTATCGAAGAGAGTTTCTTGCAACAGTATGTTGATAGTCCAATGAGGGAAGGAGATGCTGGTCCAACTAGGGCTCTGGAGCAGCGGAGGCTGAGGAGAGACCTGATAGAAGATTGTAAAATTATGAAAGGTGTAGATAGGTTTGCTAGCCAGAATCTTTTTCCCAGAACTGAAATGTCAATACCAGGGGATATGCAGTTAAGGTGAGAGGGGGGAAGTTCAAAAGAGATGAGAAGAGCAAGTTTTTTTACACAGAGAATGGAAGATGTCTGGAACATACTGCTAGGGATGGTAGTGCAGGAGGATACAATAGAGGCTTTTAGATAAGCACATGAATATGCAAAGAACAGAGGAACATGGAGCAAGGGCAGATATAATTTTGCATCATGTTTGGCACAACATTGTGAACCAAAGGGTCTCTTCCTGTGCTGTATGTTCTGTTTTCAGGAATTATTCAATGAATGGCATGACATGAGGAAGTTTTCTGTGGAGCTGAGGGATCGTGGTGTGGTTGTTCATAGATCTCTGAAGGCAGAAAGGCATATTAGTGAAGTGGTGATAAAGGCATATGGGACTCTTGTTCTTATCAGTCGAAGTATAGATTACAAAAGCAGTGAAGTCATATTGGAATTGTATACAACTTTGGTGAGGCCACAGCTGGAATACTGTGTGCAGTTCCAGTTACCACATTTTCAGAAGTATGCGGTTGTACTTGGTGGGGTGCATAGGAGGTTCACCAGGATGGAATGTTTAAATTACAAAGTAAGTTTGGATAAGCTTGGATTGTTTTGAATGGAGCAGAGAAGACTGAGTGGTGACCTGATAAAGGGGATGCAGAGAGTGGATAAAGAACAATTGTTTCCCCTAGCTTAGGGTCAGTCATGAGAAGACATAGTTCAAGGTGTGGGGCAGGAGATTTGGGGGGAATATGAGAAAAAGCTATTTTACCCAGAGCATGGTGACAATCTAGAACGCACTGCATGGCGAGGGTGCCTCACACCCTTTAAAAAGTACTTGGAGGAACACTTGACACAACATAACATTCAAGGCTATGGATCAAGTGATGGTAAATGGTATTAGATGGGCCTCTTCTGCACTGTATGATTCTATGATTCTTTGATTTTATTTCATACAGCAGGCACTGTGTCCTAGTGATTGAGAGAGTGAATGTTAATGTAGACATAGATATAGAGATATAGAAAAACTACAGCACAAACAGGCTCTTCGGCCCATAAATTGCACCAAATATGTCCCTACCTCCTCGGCTTACCTTTAGCTCCCTATCTTACTAAGTCCCATGTACTTATCCAAAAGTCTCTTAAAAGACCCTATCAAATCCATCTCCACCACCACTGCTGGCAACCAATTCCACGCACCCACTACCCTCTGAGTGAAAAACTTACCCCTGACATTTCCCTGTACCTACACCCTAGCACCCTACACCTGTGTCGTCTTGTAATACCATTCCAGCCCTGGGAAAAAGCCTCTGAGAATCCACCCGATCAATACCTCTCAACATCTTATACACTACTATCAGGTCATCTCTCATTCTTCGTCTCTCCAAGGAGAAAAGACCGAGCTCTCTCAACCTATTCTCATAAAGCATGCCATCCAATCCAGGTAATATCCTTGTAAATCTCCTCTGCACCCTTTCTATGGTTTCCACATCCTTTCTATAATGAGGGGACCCCTCATGAGCACAGTACCCCGAGAGGGGTCTGACTAGTGTCTAATGTAGCTGCAGCATTATCTTCTGATTCTGAAACTCAACTCCTCGATTGATGAAGGCCAGTACACCATACATCTTCTTAACTACATCCTCTACTCGCGAAGCTGATTCGAGAGTCCTATGGACCCGGACCCCAAGATCCTTTTGATCTTCTACACTGCCAAGATTAATATTATATTCCGTTGTTAGCACGAGTGGGCGAACACGGCCACTACAGACTCAGGGTCAGTTTCAACAGCGGTATAGCTATTATTTTTACGTCAATGGAGGTGCAGTCAGGACATACAAACCGAACTGTCCCAAAAGCACACTAAAGACCTGCCACAATGGGCTACAGTTATACCTGAACTTCCAGACATTGTACAATTCAAACGCTAATGTTTTATTTACAGTATTCGACTTTAACCATCCTGTTTCGATGTCTTCAAGTATTGTAACAATGGGTTTAAGCGTGTGTTAATCGTTTCTGTCTGATGGGTTTATTAATGGTCTAGAATCTCCGGGGTTTGAACGATGGTTGTGCGATTATTCTCAGGAAGTTTGAGGGGCCGGGGATGCTTCCTTAGTTATGCTAATCCTTAGATGTCTCCATAGAGAGTTGCTTGATTAGATCAGAGATGTTGATTTGATTGGATGGGGATGTGTTTTTTAATTTAGTTCCTGTAGGTGCCATAAAGCACGTCCTTGCCTGCTAGTCTCTGTCTGTTCCTTTGTGACCTTTACTGGGGAGGCTCTGAGTGCAACTTTAGTCTGCTTCCATATTATATACCCAATTTCATAAAATCTGTTGTCCGATAACACCGACCTGCCAAAGTGAATCACTACACATTTATCTGGGTTGAAGCCATTCAGTATGTCCTCTCTGAGTGCAGATGTGGCATTCTCCCTGATTAGTAATGCAACTCCTCCACCTCTTTTACCTCACTTTTTATCTCACCTAAAACATCGAAACTCTGGAATGTTGAGCAACCAATCCTGGCCCTCTCTCAACCAAGTTTCTTAAATGGTCTTATCAAATTACTCCTTCCAAAGCATATCACCTCACATTTATCAAATTCCATCTGCGTTTTGTCTGCTCATTTGATCATCTCATCTATATTTTCAGCACAGTGGTAAATACTGCTGCCTCACAGCGTCAGGGACCCAAGTTTAATTCCTGCCTAGGATGACTGTCTGTGTGAGTTTGCATGTCGTCCCCATGTCTGTGAGGGTTTTCTCAGGGTGCTCCAGTTTCTTCCCACAAAAGAATTGTAGGTTAGGTTAATTGGCCATGCTAAATTGCCCCTTCGTGGTAGGACGATTTGGGTGGTTGCATAGGGTAACTGTGATGGAGCCTGCATGGAATTATTCTTGGTGCCAGTTCAATGGGCCAGGTGACCTCCCTCTGCACTGTAGAGATTCTACGATTTTACGATTCTTGTAGCTGAGGACATGTAGCATCACTATTAACCATTCAGCCAATCTTTGTGCCATCCGCAAACATAATAACCCTACCTCCCCAAATCATCTAGTCACCTATGTTGTTTATGTAATAATGAATAATAGGGGACCCAGCACAGATCTCTGTGGTACAGCACTGGACACTGACTTCCAGTCACTAAAGCAGCCTTCCATCACAGAAACATAGGGAATAGCAGTAGGAGTAGGCCATTTGGACCTTTGACATTCATTTTGATTGTGGCTGATCATCAAATTCAATATCCTTATCCCGCCTCCCCCCACATCCCTCGATCCCTTTAGCCCCAAGAGGTATATCTAATCCCTTCTTGAAATCACACAACGTTTTGGACTCAATTGCGCGAGTGAATTCCACAGATTCACTACTCTCTGAAATGAAGCAAATCCTCAAATAGTTTTGCATTTTGGATCAGTCAGTCCTCTGCATTGTACTTTACAGTAGGTCAAACCAGAATACGTCTTAATTGGGTTACACAGCACATCCAATCAAACATTTTTTTTTAAATTTGTTCATCCTGATGTCGCTGGCCAGACTTATAAATGGTCACATTTATTGACCATTCCTAATTCGCCTTGCAAAGGTGGTTATGATCTGCTTTCTTAAACCTTTGCAGTCTCTGAGGTGCAGGTACAGCCATGGTGCTGTTAGGGAGGGAAATCCAGGATTTTTGGCCCAGTGACAGTGAAGGATCAGCAATATATTTCCAAATCAGGATATTGATTTGTTGCTGTTGTCCTCCAAGTTGATAACAATCATGTGTTTGTATAACTAACACATTCATAGACAATGTGACTCTCATAACTGGTTTGTATCCACTGAGGAGCCCAGGAGGAACTGAGAGGTGTTTCTTCGTTTACCCCTACTTTATTTTTGTTTATTTTTATATCACATAAGATTGGATAGTGGCGGGTGAGCTTTAGTGATTCAAAAATGATTAACTGTGATATTTCATAGTTTGGGATTGTGGGGCAGATTTGATAGACCAGCTGACTTTATTTTTTTGCCTGCTATTTTTATGTGAGATTACGAAGTTCTTGATTTTTTTTTTAGCCTGTTCTCAGTGAACCTAACCAATTTCAGTAGGTTTGCCAATTCAGTTGGCCACACCAATCCTGAATTAGGGAGATCATAGATCAGCCAAGTTTCTAGTTTCCAATTTCAATGTAGTGGCCAGTCCTGCACGTAGTATACTGAAAATTGCAAGGTTCATTTTGTCCACTTGAGTCCACCATACTCATATGTGCTTGTAGAGAGAGTCTACTTGCAAAAGATCCTCAAGCATCCAAGTCAAATAGTTCATTCAATTTCATTTAAAGTAACAGTGATGGCAGTGCAGGTAGTACATTGCACCTCCTGCGGTATGTATGAGGTGAGGGACACCAGTAGTGTTCCTGCTGATTATACCTGCAGGAAGTGTGCACCCTTGCAGCTCCTTGAGGATCGTGTTAAGGAGCTGGAGTGGAATTAGAGGAGCTCAGAGTAATTCGAGAGGTTGAGGAGGATATAGGCAGGAGTAACAAAGAGATTGTAACTCCTATATGTGATAATTGGGTAACTATTAGGAGGAGGGGTAAGAAGCAATCGGGGAGACAATCCCCTGGGGCTGTTCCCCTCCAAAATAAATTTTCTGTCTTGGAGGCTACAGTTGAGGAAGAATCAACTGGAGCTGACAAAAGGGAGCAGGTCTCTGGGGGTGAGACTGCTGAGAATGCTCAGGTGGGTGGGGGGAATAAGAGATTAGGCCTAGTTATAGGAGACTCCATAGTTAGAGGAACAGATAGGAGGGTAAATAGTAATAAACAGGACTCAGGGCTGGTGTGTTGCCTCCCAGGGGCTGGGGTCCAGGATGTCGCAGATCGGGTTTTTAGGATTCTTAAGGGTGAGGGGAGTCAGACCCAAGTCATTGTTCATGTGGGGACACATGATGTAGGTAGGACAAGGGAAGGGGATATTAAACAGAAATTTATGGAGTTAGGGTGGAACCTTAGGTCCATAACAGGCAGAGTGGTTATCTCTGGACTCTTGCCTGTGCCAAGAGATAGTTTAGAGATGAACAGAGAAAGGGATAGTTTGAACTCATGGCTGCGTGGATGGTGCAGGAGGGAGGGGTTCAGGTTCCTTAACAATTGGGACTCATTCTGGGATAGTGGGACCTCTTCAAGAGAGATGGTCTACACCTGAACCAGAGGGGGACTAATATCTTGGGGGGAAAATTTGCTAAGGCTATGATGGGGGCTTTAAACTGATTCGGCGGGGGGGTGGGATCCTAAGTAGTTGGGGTGCCGAGAGGGATGAGAGTAAGGGGGTTATAGAAGAGAGTTGTAAAACACAGCGGCGTACGAGTGGGGTGGGGCATGGTTTGAGATGCGTATACTTTAATGCAAGGAGTATTCGCAATAAGGGGGAGGAACTTGCAGCTTGGACCAGTAACTGGAACTTCGATGTTGTGGCCATTTCAGAGACTTGGGTAGAGCAGGGACAGGAATGGATGTTGCAGGTTCCGGGGTACAAATGCTTTAGTCGGAGTAGAGAAGGGGGTAGAAGGGGGGGAGGAGTGGCGTTACTGGTCAAAGATTGTATCACGGTGATCGAAAAGAAGTTTGATGAGGACTTGTCTGTGGAGGTAGTATGGGCTGAGATTAGAAACAGGAGAGGAGAGGTCTCCCTGTTGGGAGTCTTTTACAGACCTCCTAATAGTTCTAGAGAGGTTGAGGAAAGGATTGCGAAGTCAATTCTGATTAGGAGTGAAAGTAGTAGGGTAATTGTGATGGGGGACTTTAACTTTGCTAATATTGATTGGAATAGCTATAGCTCTAGCTAGTTAGAGGGGTCAGTTTTCGTACAGAGTGTGCAGGAAGGTTTTTTGACTCAGTATGTAGATAGGCCAACTAGAGGTGAGGCTACATTGGATTTGGTGCGGGGCAATGAGCCAGACCAGGTGTTAGGCTTGGAAGTTAGTGAACATTTTGGTGATAGTGCCCACAATTCGGTTACGTTCACCTTAGTGATGGACAGGGATAGGCATGAAGCTGGGGGCTGTAGTTATAGCTGGGGGAAGGGTAATTATGAGGCCATCAGGAGAGAATTAGGGTGCATAGATTGGACTAGGGAACTACAGGGACTGGGAACATCTGGCATGTGGTGCTTATTCAAGGAGCAGCTGCTGCGAGTCCTTGATAAGTATGTCCCTGTCAGGCAGGGAGGAAATGGACGAGTAAGAGATCCTTGGTGTACGAAAAGAGTTGATTTGCTGGTTAAGAAGAAAAAGGAGGCTTATGTCAGGATGAGGCTTGAAGGCTCAGGTAGTGCAATGGATAGCTATAGATTAGCTAGGAAGGATGTAAAAAGTGAATTGAGGAGAGCTAAGAGGGGACACGAGAAGATGTTGGCTGATAGGAATTAAGGAGAATCCTAAAGCTTTCTTTCGATATGTTAAGAATAGAAGATTGGTTAGGGCAAGATTAGGGCCAGTCATAGACAGCAGTGGGAAGTTGTGAGTGGAGCCTGAAGAGATTGGTGAGGCACTGAATAAATATTTCTCTTCGGTATTCACGCAGAGTGCTGGAAATGTAGCTATGGAGAGCACTGAGGTACAGGATTGCAAATTGGGGAGTATTGTAGTGGATAGGGAGGATGTGTTAGAAATTCTCGAGGGTTTGAAGTTGGATAAGTCCCCTGGGCCGGACGGGATTTAACCTAGGATTCTCTGGGAGGCAAGAGAGGAGATTGCAGAGCCTCTGGCTCTGATCTTCAGGTCGTCGTTGGTTACGGGTATGGTTCCGGAGGACTGGAGGATAGCAAATGTGGTCCCATTGTTCAAGAAGGGAAAGAGAGACCTTCCAGGGAATTATAGGCCAGTGAGTCTTACTTCTGTTGTGGGCAAAGTATTGGAGAGAATTATTAGGAATAGGATTTATAGTTATTTAGAGAGAAATGAATTGATTGGGGATAGTCAGCATGGTTGCGTGAAGGGTAGGTCATGCCTTACTAACCTCATTGAGTTTTTTGAGAAAGTGACCAGAGAGGTGGATGGGGGTAAGGCGGTTGATGTAGTATATATGGACTTTAGTAAGGCTTTTGATAAGGTAGCCCATGGAAGACTTCTACAGAAAACAGATGTATGGGATAGAGGGTGATTTAGCTAATTGGGTTAGGAATTGGCTAGCAGATAGAAGACAGAGGGTGGTGGTTGATGGGAGATATTTATCGTGGAGTTCGGTGACAAGTGGTGTACCTCAGGGGTCTGTTTTGGGGCCCCTGCTGTTTGTAATTTTTTATAAATGATCTGGATGAGGGTATTGAAGGATGGATTAGTAAATTTGCAGATGACACTAAAGTCGGTGGAGTGGTAGATAGTGAAGAGGGGTGTTATAGTTTACAGAGTGACTTGGACAAGTTGCAGAGCTGGGCCGAGAGTGGCAAATGGAGTTTAATGTGGAAAAGTGTGAGGTAATGCACTTTGGCAGGAACGATAAATGTGTAGAGTATAGGGCTAATGGTAGGGCTCTTAATAGTGTTGAGGAACAGAAGGATCTTGGTGTATGTGTCAATAGATCACTGAAAGTAGGCAGTCAAGTGGATAAAGTTGTTAAGAAGGCTTATGGATTCTTAGCTTTTATTGGTAGGGGGATTGAATTTAGGAGCCGCAGCATCATGTTGCAGCTGTACAAAACTCTAGTGCGGCCGCACTTGGAGTATTGTGTGTAGTTCTGGTCGCCACATTATAAGAAAGATGTGGAGGCATTGGAGAGGGTACAGAGGAGGTTTACTAGGATGTTGCCTGGTATGGAGGGCAGGTCCTATGAAGACAGGTTGAAGATTTGAGGTTGTTTTCGTTAGAAAGGAGGCGGCTAAGAGGGGATCTTATTGAAGCATATAAGATGATTAGAGGTTTGGATAGGGTGGACAGTGATAGCCTTTTTCCTAGGATGGAGAAAGCTAGCACGAGGGGACACAACTTTCAATTAAGGGGTATGAGTTATAGGACGGATATCAGAGGTAGGTTCTTTACTCAAAGAGTGATTAGGGAGTGGAATGCCCTGCCTGCAGCTGTTGTAGATGCGCCAAGTTTGGTGGCGTTTAAGAGGTTAGTTGATAAGTATATGGATGAGAAGGGAATGGTTTTAGTTAGGAGGGGCATTGCTTTTTATTTTGGTCGGCACAACATCGAAGGCCGAAGGGCCTGTTCTGTGCTGTATTGTTCTATGTTCTATGTTCTTAAGTGTGGACTGACTCTCAACAGAGCATCTTACCCAGGTCCACCCACCTGACCTATCCTCATAACCCCATTTATTTACTCCTCTAATCCCGATAACCTACACATCTTGGGACATTAAGGGGCATTTTGGAATGGTTAATATGCCTAATTTGTAGATC